>VZRU01018457.1:1777-11829 GCA_013398155.1 Pedionomus torquatus | reverse complement strand
CAGTACATACAAAACTGTATCAAGCTCCCAGGATGATGACTACGTAACCAGCAGGCATCAGGAAAAGTCCCAGACTGGACTCGTGATTGACAGGAGCTGGATTCCAGATCTGGAGTCAGGAACGCTCGGATTGGGATCAAAGGCAGACAAACAGGCAGGGTCCTCCTTGGACGTCAGCCATCGAAGAAGGAGAGTTGACCCTTTGATTATTCAGCTTTTATACAGGGCATGATGTGGATGGGATGGAATATCCCTGTTGGTCAGTTTTGGGTCACCTGTCCTGTCTGTTCCTCCTTGCAGGTGGGACCCCTTTATGCTTTTTGGCTTCTGACTTTCCAACAGGGAATATAACAAAGCTAGCTGTCCTTGGTTGTTATAGCAATAAGTATAAGCAAGGGGCTCTCTGCATACCATTCCTTGGTACAATCAGGTCTTATCACTGTGAGATGAAACAATTCTGAACAATATGCTGTTTATTTCAGAGTTTGGTTAGTTACAAGAGGCCCAGCTAAGAAAGTAGAATTGTAAAACAGAAAATTGGTTCATTTTACCTCAAAGCAGGACAACTGTTTAACCCCACAAACTTCAACTGATTTAGAGTTGGCCCCAAAACTAGGGAGTAAGTAATAAGAAACTGATTTGTTAATCAGAAATCATTATCAAGCATATGTTCTCTATCCTCTACAGAGCTGAATGAATCATAGAAAACTTATTACATTCTTTTTTTTAAATTGATGGACAAGCATGACAAATTTGCTATGAATATTAATACAACCTTCTTTAGTGGGAAATTTAATTTGGATTCTAGGCATTTTGATGACACTAAGGTATAATTTATATTTAGATAATAGCATGACTTTTTCAGATTCAGATTTTTTGTGATTGTATATTGCTACCCCTTAAAAATGGATGCTCTCATCTTCCCTGTTGTAAGTTATTGTCTTTCATCCAAATTCGTAATCATTTATAGTAAGGTGCCTGAAACAAAATCAAAATCCTTATGAACTGGATTAAAAATACTGTTCAACTTCTATATCGCAGCATCATCTGGCCTCTACTCAAGAGGCTACCACTAGTTCAGGAGATATGGAGATGCAGCTCTAAAAATAGCAGGCTGTAGCTGACAAAGTGAATGATTACTTAGAGAACAAACAGATTACTTTTTTCCTATTTCAAGGATATCATCTGGAGGGTAGGTGAAACATGCCTGATGACATGCCTTCGTATGTTGCTTTCACTAGAAAAAAATATAAAATCCTAATTAACTGTCATAGAATCATAAAATTGCCTAGGCTGGAAGGGACCTTTCAAGATCATCTAGTCCAACCATCAACCTAACACTGACAAAAAACATTGATAAACCATGTCACTAAGCACTATGTCTACCCATCTTTTAAATATCTCCAGGGACAGTGATTTGACCACTTCCCTGGGCAGCCTGTTCTAATGCTTGTCAAACCTTCCAGTGTAAAAATTTTTCCTAATGTCCGATCTAAACCTCCCCTGGCACAACTTGAGGCCATTTCCTCTTGTCCTATCGCCTGTTACTTGGGAGAAGAGACAGACCTCTGACTGTATTCTCAAGAGTCAATCTGGGCTCTCCAGCCAAATCAATATTCCTAGCTGTCCTCTTGTAACACCAACCTACCAAAAATTTATGTTGAACACTTGACTCTGCATTCACACAAAGCTATGTAATCCAATTCAAAGGATTCAGTTCAGCAGCATTCACATCAGCAAAGTTTCCCTGTAGAAAGTTCATTGTTGGACAATGGATGCAGTTACTCTGTTCTGAAGACTGTTCTTAGATTCTGTACCTGAACTTTTATGAGTGTTGCTTTAGTTTATGGCGATTTNTATACGGGGCATGATGCGGATGAGATGGAATACCCCTGTTGGTCAGTTCTGGGTCACCTGTCCTGTCCGCTCCTCCTTGAAGGTGGGACCCTCCAACGGGCAAAACGCTGAAAATTATCTGACCTTGGTTCTTCCAGCAATAAGTCTAAACAAGGGCCTCTCTGCATACCATCCCTTGGTACAATCAGGTCTTATCACTGTGAGACGGAACAGCTCTGAACAATGTGCTGTTAATTTCAGAGTTTAGCTAGTTAGAAGAGGCCTAGCTAAGAAAGTAAAACTGTAAAACAGAAAATTGGTTCGTTTTACCTCAAACCAGGACAACTGGTTGATTTTTCAAAAACATTGAAGGCTTAAATTTAAAAGGAGATTAAGAAGTGCTATTTTAGCTATAAAATTGAAAAAAAAAAAGGGTTGATAAGTTGATCAATTTTGCAACATTGCCTAATATCTCTCAGATATTGGAATTTTATAATTCATCACCCTTTTGTATATTTTTATGGATATCCGATGTTGAAGAGACATTAGCTTTATATCCCGGTGTAGCACAGATCTGTATGATGATAATTTAAATTCTAACCTTGCCACCTAGCATTAGAAGCTTTAGTTATTAAAAAGGGTTGTGCTGTTATTACAAAAAATATTCTCATAATTGTCACTCAGCTATAAAGGAGTTCTTAGTATACAATCATAATGACAGACCACCTTATTTATTTTTTTATATTTTGTTGGAAACTGAAGTTTTGCTTAGCAAAAGTACCTAGATCAGTGTAGCTTTCTCTAGGCCAAAATCTGTAAACCTAGCAACATAGCAAACTTCAGCTGAACTCCTTCTTAGTCCCAGAAGGACAGCTTGTAGTCTTGTATGACTTGGATACATTGTAACTTACCTAACTTAATGAAATTGTATAAGTAATATTGATGAAGATTATATGCTTGAGCAATACGAATTAGTGACTGCTATGATAAAAGGAAAGAGAACTATAATTTGTGAAAATGAAGAAAGGGACCATTCTACCTGGAGTAAGCAAAAGACGGATGAAATCCAGGTGCAGATGGGACAAAGAGAACATGAAACTGCATAAGAAGGTAAAGCCACCTTCACCAAAACTCCAGTCAGCCAAGAGGACACACAACTGTCAAACAATTGGATTGGAAAACACACACACACTTATCATGTGAACGGGTGCATGAATAGCTTATGTAATAGATTGTGAGGCTTTAAAAAGCACAGGAAAATAACTGAGGGGGGCCCTCTTCACAGAGGCAACCAGCTTGAGCTGTATTAAACTGACTCTGTGACAGAACCTAGGGTCCAATTTTATTTTTTTTTTCCTACAGTCAGAGGCTAAGATTGGATCCAGTCGCACCTAGATTTCTCTTTGAGAGGGAGTTAGGAAAGTAAGGGAGTCCAGTTTGAACCTTGCAACTCAGTGGAAGGGTATTCTCAGACTCTTCTTTAACATATTTCAAGTTTCAAGCAGAACTCAGGCACAAACGATCAACAATGTTATTAATGGGCAAAAGACCTAAAAGATCTGTCTGGATTCTCCATAGTTGGCAGTTACAAATTGAAAATTAAATGAAAATGCTGTATTTCACACAAGAATCCACACATTCAGGAAAGTCTATTGTTTGCATTATACAAGGAGTTAGATCAAATGTTTGGGTTGTCTATGTTAGTATCATACAGTAGGTTTTATGGTGTAACAGGACCATGATAATTTAGTGGTCTTCAGTACCTTAATTACCAACAGACAGGAACAGCACATATTGGACTCCTGAGTCCCTGGCTGATAGCCTAGCGAACCTTGCCTTAAGTCAAAGGACATTTTGATACCAAACAATGATGACAGTCCATTCTGTCAGAAGTTCAGCTGTATGAAGAAACAAGATGCTATGGCAGTGCTTCATTTCTGGAATGTTGAAGAACTGTATTATTATCTTGCAAAGCTCTACTGACCCAAACACAAATAAGCACATAGTGACTTTCAACATCTGGTAACATTAGACTTCCAAGGAAATAGCAAGATGCACCTTATTGACCCCAGTTCAACAAACCAACCTTTGTATCTCAACTGCAAACCACTGAGGTATCTGGCTTTTAAAGTAATTCCCTTTCTGCAGATTCCTCCCACCCCTACCAAAATGTGTAATCCCTCCCCCCACCATCATATGTACCAGAAAATACTAGACAACTTGAACAGAGCTCATCAGTTACAATAATTTTTAAACAGTGTCCTAGAAAAACATTCATATCATGGAAGTTATTGGTACTTTCTAAGTTTAGGAGATTGTATTGTGGCTTCCCATCTGGAACAGAGACCCAAGAAATCATTGATATAAACAAGAAAAAGGAACTGAAGGTGCTGAAACTTAGCTCTTGTGCTAATCAATAGTGCAGCTCCAATGTTTTTTTCCCCCTATGTAGTTGATACATAGCATATATATTTCTATAGTAATTTGATCCTTATGGCTATTATTTTAACAAAACCACACATTAAATGTTGAAGTCACAAACAATCTTATGGCTTGCAGTTAAAACGTTTAAAAGCATATTTTTAAAAAGACAGTTTATTTCTACNGTCTGAAACCACGACATTTCTACACAGAGAAAAAATTAAATTACTTCCCATACAGTTTTTTTAAAACAGAGTCCATAAGGACATATTCAGCACCAAAAAAAAAAACCCAAACCCCAAAACAAATAGGCATATAACAATCTATAATGCAAACATTTAATATTGCACTTTCTCTAATGCTTGGACTTTACTTTTTTCCCCTAATTCAGATCAAGATTCTATATCAAATATTGGGCTAGAAATATGAACCTGTAATACCTCTGAACAACTAACAAAAACGTTTAAATAGGAAGTCTTTATTTGATAAGGTTTAGAATTTTTCATTCTGATCACAGCCTGTGATGCAATGTCAATTACTACAGCATTCTGCATCATATATAGTTTTCCATTATACTGGGATAAATACTTTAATGCTATGTATATCAGCAATTGTTCCCTAGTCTGTTAAAACAACAAAAAAGAAAAAAAAAGTAAAATCACCAAGTGCTATTTTATGCCAAAAATCTTATCAACTTTTAAAATTTTGTCTGGTTGGAGAGAGTAGAAGGAAGGAACATTCACAAAATTGGTCAGCATAAGACATCACCCAATTTCCCATTTTTGCTTATCAAAGCCCAAACCTTTGAGCTGAATCACTTAAAATGTGACAAACAAACATTGTTTGGGGTTGTTTTTTTTTACATTATTTCTAAAAAGGAAACTTATGTTTACAAATCTCTAATATAAAAGCACCGGTCAGATCTAACAGCTCCATCATTCTTTTCTTCTTTAGAGTACACTCAAGGTGTAAGTGCTTTTTCTATACAATTTCTCGCATTCTAGATGAATGTATGTATGTTTAAAATTGTTGGGTTGTTTTTTTTATTTGTTTTA
Source organism: Pedionomus torquatus (assembly GCA_013398155.1). Classification (NCBI taxonomy): domain Eukaryota; kingdom Metazoa; phylum Chordata; class Aves; order Charadriiformes; family Pedionomidae; genus Pedionomus; species Pedionomus torquatus. The sequence goes on along the minus strand of VZRU01018457.1, from coordinate 6,517 downwards.
AAACTCTCAGGACTAGCCCAGGAGACAATCAGAACAATTCTCAGCAAACTAATTTGAGTATGGCTGGTAACTCTGATACTCTAGCTTGGGTTTATTATAGTTTTAGTATTACTAATTTTACAGTTTGCTACCAGCCTCCAAACCAAGATGATAAAGCCAACAAAGCAATATTTGGGTCACTTAAGTAAGCTTTGGGTCAACAGAAGCTGGTTGTTATGGGTGGCTTCAACTACCCAGACATCTGTTGGAAGAACAATACGACAGCTCATGTGATCCATCAAGTTCCTGGAATGCATGAGGAAGCTGGATTGCTTCCTGATACAGATGTTAAGATGTGCCAACCAGGAATGAGGCACTGCTGGACTTGCTACTCACAAACCAAGAAAGTCTGCTTTGTAATATCTTGGTTACTGATAGTCTTGGTTGCAGTGATCAGTTGTGGAGTTTGGGATCCTGCTGAGCACGCTAAAAGTTAGTACTAAGACAAAGGTTTTAGATTTTAGAAGAAGAAACTTCAGCTTGCTCAGAGCTTGACTGTCAGGGATTCTGTGGGAAGCTTCCACAGAAGATAAAGGAGTTAGCAAGTGCTGGGAGTTTTTCAAGAACGCTCTCCTGGAAGCACAAAGACAGTTCATCCCCTTTAAAGATAAGGGAAGTAGATAGAGATCCCCTTGGCTTAAATGCGAGCTTCTGAGTCTGCTCAAAACCAAAAGAGAGGCATACCAGAGATGGAAAAGCAAACAAATACCCATTGAGAACTACAAGGACATTGCCAGGGCATGCAGAGATGCAGTTCAAAAAGCAAATTAAAATTAGCCAGAAATATCAAAGACTACAAGAATGGGTTATTCAGGTATATAAACAACAGAAACAGAATGAAAACATTANGGTCCAGAGAAAGGCTGCAAAGATGATCAAAGGACTGGGAAGCCTGCCATATGAGCCTGCTAAGAGAACTGGGTTTGTTCATCCTTGAGAAAAGAAGGCTTAAGGGAGACCTTACCACCATGTTCCAGTATTTAAAGGGTGGTGACAAAGAAGATAGAGACTGCCTTTTTACAAGGAGTCACATAGAAAAGACAGAGAGGTAATGGGTACAAGTTACTACAGGGGAGATTCCCATTGGACAACAGAGAAATTTTTTCATGAANTTGGGAACAAAAATCCATGTTGATGCAAACACGGACCCACTGTCAGCGAAGGAAAAGTTGGTTGTGAGGTCACTCTCCATAATCTTTGAGAAGTCATGGAGCTTGAGGGATGTCTCAGAAGACTGGAAGAAGGCTAACATCACCATAAAGCATAATCCAGAAGTGCAGCACAGGCTGGGATCTACCTGGCTGGGGAGCAGCACTGTGGAAAGGGACCTGGGGGTCCTGGTGGACAATAAGCTCAATAGGAATGAACAATGTGCCGCTGTGGCAAAGCAAGCCAACAGGATGCTGGGTTGCATCAACAAGGGCATCACCAGCAAAGAAGTCATTATACAACTCAGTGCTTGTCAGGCCACACCTGGAATACTGTGTCCAGTTTTGGTCCCCGCTATATAAAAAAAACAAACCAAAACACGGACACGCTGAAGAGGGTCCAGAGAAAGGCTGCAAAGATGATCAAAGGACTGGGAAGCCTGCCATATGAGCCTGCTAAGAGAACTGGGTTTGTTCATCCTTGAGAAAAGAAGGCTTAAGGGAGACCTTACCACCATGTTCCAGTATTTAAAGGGTGGTGACAAAGAAGATAGAGACTGCCTTTTTACAAGGAGTCACATAGAAAAGACAGAGAGGTAATGGGTACAAGTTACTACAGGGGAGATTCCCATTGGACAACAGAGAAATTTTTTCATGAAAACAATCAGCCATTGGAATAATCTTCCCAGGGAAGTAGTGGATTCCCCAACATTGGACACTTTTAAGATTTGACTAGACAGGGTGCTGAGCCATCTTGTCTAGACCATGCTTTTGCTAAGAAAGGTTGGACCAGATGATCCTTGAGGTTCCTTCCAACCTGGAAGTTGTATCATAAACAGTATCATAAACCCTGAAGATAATACAAAGTGCATAAACTGAGCTGTTGCTTAGTTGTCATAGTTCAAACTTTCCTTGCAGTATGAAATATATTTTCTACTGGAGACTCATTTTATATATAATTCTTGATGATTAGGTAGCTACATATTATTTAAAAAAAAAACAAACAACAAACCTTCTCCTTCACATCCCTACTAGTTGAGATATCTCTCTGCCTATGAACCCTGGAGAGCATATGACTATACCCTTTGAAAGTTCTGTTTACACTTTGCCGGTGTCTGCTGGTGCTGCTTCCACTTTGTAAGTTTTGTGCATGTCCCTATTTAAAATCCCCCTCAAGAATAAAACCAAAAGACAAAATAAAATAAAAAAATAACTCAACAGTGCAACGTAACAAAACAATCAGCATTCTAACAGTTTGGCAAGTGATGAGTTCACCTGAGATTAAGTGATCTTTAGGCAGTCTGTAACAAAACGTTGCTTTCTAATAATAGCAGAAAGGCAACAAGTTCTTAAAAGAAATCAAGAATGTATACAATCTTGACAAAGTCTCTTATTAGTCTCCTTTTGTTATCTCTTTTCCCACATTATCTATTGCTTGTCTACTACAACTGGGTGCAAAACATACAGCAAGAAGGATTGACTTGAAGGCATGTGATGTTTGTAAATAAATCCACAATAGGATCCAAGATCAGCCTACTAGAACAATTCTGAGCACGTCCATATGCAGGTAAAGTCCAGGCTACGTTAAATTTTAAAAAAAGTCAGTGCACTTGTCAGTCTTCATCACATTTTTTTTTTTTATAGCTTTCTTTTGTTCCTTGTTGTGCAGATTACAAACAATTAAGAGGGAATAAGAACAGTTCATCATAAATTAAAAAGCTGTAGTGACACTGAACTGCATAACATAAGCAATAAGCACATGCAAGTTTTCAAATCATAAAAAGTAGTCGTTGTTTTCTTCGAACATGGTTTGAGTGTTTTGAAACACGTGACTATGCTAGTAAGGCTACTCCAAGTATGTGCCACTATTTAAGGGAGGGAACCTCAGGTTTTCAAGCATGTGGAACAGTCCTGTGATGTGCTATAGGTGTCAAAGCATGATCACAGGTTGTTTTTTTTTTCTCTGTACAGGCAAGAGCAATGCCATTTCTTTTAAAAGCAAGTCTCCACTATGACACCTTGATCTTCAACACAGGAGGTGTAATTTAAAACCCAAGTCAGCTTTTTTATGGATTCCTTCAACGAGAGGGGCAAGATGGTCTCTCATCTGTGGGCTGATCTGGGTTTGGATCAATCTAACCAGAAGAACAAAACAAAAACCAAAGAAACAAACCTCAAAAAATGCCACAACAACCCAATGCATTTTAGAATAATTTGCTAGAAATAAACTTGTGAATTTTGATTTTTAAGACAATTATGGTATATAGCATTCCCAGTCCAAAACCTATTGAAATAATTGAAAAACTTCTAGTCATATAATACTTTTGATAAAAATTAACGTCAAATACAGTGGAAGATTTTCAGCTACAGGTTGACTGCAATTTAAGGACTGCAATTAACAACAAAGCTTTAAAAATTTCTGCTTTATTAGCACTAGCAAGTCTTTAATTATAGCATATATACAAAAAAGATGACTTGACAGCTATCACTAAAAATGTAATTTAAGAAATATTCAAGTTGTTTGAAAGAAGTTTTGCTTAAAAGGCAGAAAGTTATCAATAAAAAAAATCATTCTATTTTTGAATTAAAAAGTAGTTAATCCTCAAATATCTTATGACATGTTTCAAAAGTTTATGTGTTCTAAACCTTACCTCTCCTTCCTTTCTATAGGAGAAAGGAGGGGCACAGCCTAGTAACTTCAGTCTCAAAAACTGGATGGTAAGAATAGTTTAAGTATACAGTGCATATTTTCAACAACATTACATCAGTTAACTTCATAGAACCTTTTTTGTTTAAAAAAAACCCCAAACAAACAAAAAAACCCCACACACAACCAAATGCTTTTTTCTAAATCTTAAAGTGCCTAAAATGTAAAGGACTCAGGAATTGTGCTCTGAACTATAGCAGAGTTCTCAGGAAAATGTCTAGCACACAAAAAATGCTCCTCTGCTCAATCATTAGCACAGTAGTGTTTCAAGGCTGGGGCAGAGAATTGCGCTACATAATGCTGTTTTCCTAAAGTGTGTGAATTCAGACAAAAATTAGCCAGAAAACGTGTGGATTTTTTTTTCTTTTGTTCTATATCACTGTTTTTTCTTCAAGAACATAAACATGAAAAGCTTTTCAAAGCATCTCATTCATAGTTATTCAGTGTCTGCATTTTTAGTTCAATAAAGGCCAAAAGCATTGAAGAACTGTGTACTTCAGAAAACTTAACTCAGAAATTAATAACAGCATGCCATTCTTTCACATGAAGCTTTTGAAAGCCCTACATCCACATAACTTAAAACACAACTTAGCAGTTGCCATAAAACGTTAGGAAACAGTAGAGGTGAAAGAACTGAAACCTTATTTTTTCTATTCGTAATACAAAAATAATAAAAAAAAAACAACAAAAGAAAGTTGCTAAAATGGTAAACATCACCACAAAAATTTCCAAAATGTATTAGATTACAAAAGAGCACGCTGCCAAGGAAAATTACCTTCCAGGTCTGCAGCTCCAGGAAACAGCATGATAGAGAAGCTAATACACCTCACAGTACACCTTTTAAAT
>VZRU01018456.1:196771-218066 GCA_013398155.1 Pedionomus torquatus | reverse complement strand
GAGACGGCGCGGGGCGGGAGGTGATGGTATTTCTTTCATCTCGCCCCCTCTTCCCCAGCGCTGGGCCAGGCTCGACCGCTTTCCCGGGCTGCGGTCCCTGGGCGCCGGGCGGGTCCGTCCCCGCTGCGGCGTGGGCGCCCCTCGCAGCGAGGGCACCCCCCGCCTGCGGCTGAGCCTGCTCCGGGAGTTTGGGTGCAGGTAGCGGCCCCCAGCTTGTGGCCCGGCGGGCTCTTGAGGTAGACGGGAACCGGCCCCGAGCCGCCCGCCCGGGGCGGGGAACTGGCCGCGGGCAGGGAGGNAACTGGCCGCGGGCAGGGAGGCGGGGGCGCTCCCTCCCAGGCGGCGCAGACGGTATCGGCTTCGCGGCAGCCCTGGGAGGGATTGCTGTCGGGGGCGGCGGCGGCCGCACCAGAGGGGGGGATTTCCCCCTGCCCTGCCCTGCCCTGCCCTGCGCTGCCCGCCCGGCGGGGGGCTCTGCCGGGCAGGCTAGAGGTAACCGTGAGGAAGCGAGGTAGGTACGGCGTCCCGGACCAAGGAAGATACCGGTGCCGCCGGGGACAGGACGGCGCATCGCCGGTGTCCCTGTCGGGGCTGAGGGCGCTGACACGGCCTCCCCGCTCCTATCACGGCGAGGCGCGCCAGAGAGTTTCTGACAGCAGGCTTTGCGTGCAGCTCAGGGAGCCTTCTACTGGAAAGGGAGGTTTAATTTAATTTTTCTGGAGTTTTCCCCTCATGGTTAGCATTAGAAAATTTCACTCCTGCTCCAAATGGTATCCGTGAGTTTGGGTAAAAAGTCATCTGGTTATTAAATATTTTGCCTTGTTAAAGTGCACGTGAGCAGACTTTTATTTATTTTTTTTTAATACCTGTCAAGCTAGTCTAAGCAAATTTGGGGACATTTTATCTTAGGTTATCTCCTTTTTACGCTTCTGATACTGGTGTTTGGTTCGAGATTAGCACATTGATTTTTGTCACAGGTCATGTTTTTTAATAGATCTGTGTTGCCTGCAGAAAACTCCCCTACTCAGTATTCCGAGTTGGCTTCAAAATAGGTGATGCAGAAGTTAACTGGCAGAATTTTCGAGTGCCCAGAGTTAGCTAGACTGTCCAGCAGTTTAACACAGTGTTCCAGATAACAAGTCCTCAGCAATAAATAGTTGGCATAAAAAGCTTGAGACAGAGGATTTATCTGAAGTAACAATCATGCTTGGTTATGATGAGCATCTATAATTTTAAATGGTAATCTCTACATTTCCTCTTTTTACATATGTTACTTGAAAAAAAAAACCCTCAGAGTAAATAAGATGAAAAGTTACATTTCACATCACACACATCAAAGAACATATTTCCCCAAAAATTTCTTGTCTCTTAAAGCCAGAATTTTTTCTGTTGTTCTTAGGCAAAATGAAATGTAACTGTTGGAAAAACAAAGAAAGTAATATTCATAAATCCCACTGGGCAGAAGGAAGATTGTTGAAAGAAATAAGTTTGACTAAATGCATATGTTGCTGGCATAACAGCGAAAATACTTTTAAAATAACGTTACATTCAGGATTTTTGAATTCTGCTCTCTTGTGTGTGATGAGCTTACACAATAACTGCTTATAAGCAAAGATAGTACATGCAACGTTTACCTGACCAGTAGGTATTACACATTGAATGTGTTTGTAAGGATTCTAGTAAATTTAATATTATTTTATTACTCTTAATAAATTATCTTCCTAGTCCAACATTAAACATCACCAGATTGCAAAGAAAACTTAGTTTTGTTACTCTTTCAAACACTGCAGGAAGAGTTAATTGTAAGATGTTTCTAAACCTTCCCATTTAAAAACAAACATTTTTTTCTTGTCTTAAATTACTCACTGGCTCTCACAATGGAAGTAGCTATTTGGACATGTCACATTTGTCCATGAGTTAAAAATATGAGAAAGAGCAGGGTGCAGATATATTTCTTCCTTGTCTTATACAGTGTACCAGTTTTTGTGTCCTTTCCAAGTTACATGATGATTACACAAATACAGGTAAACACCTGAAAGGTGTAAGAGACCCAAAGAAAGAAAAAATAACCAAACATTCCTGTTTTGAATCTGTTTCATCAGAATCTAACCTGAAGCAAAATTCACTTTGGTTATCAAAATTTTTAGAGCAGTTAACAATGTTGCAGGAATACCTTCAAAGTGATTTACCTGCTTCCAGAGACAGACTTAGGAGATGAACAATCTGGTTTTTATTTATGTAGAAGTAAGTAGGAATGCTTTCTTCGTGGTAATCATTAGAAATTAGAAGACAGAATATACTGTCATACTGTAAACCCAAATGCCACTATTGTGCTTTAGTTTACTTCTTTATTGTATTTATTCAGAATTAACAAACTGCTGTAGAAATGATTAATTCACTTTAAAAACGAAATGTTGATCATTTTGGTAGTGATTAAAGGCACTTTAAATTATGGTTTCATCAAAAATTTGAAGAATTTAATAATGATTACACTTCCCTCAGATATGATGATGTTCAGGCTTTTAGTAGGCTTTAGCAATATATTGAAATGCATAAAGATCTCATTCTTATTAAAGGACACATTAGTAAATTGATGAGTGGCCCAATTCATACATGTTCCTGGTGCGAACAGTATCGGGTAAATAAAAAATACTAAGAATCTATTAGCAAAAGTCATATTACACTTCTTGATTAGTTGCGAAAGTTCTGTTAGAACCATTAAAAACTATGTTCTATGATCATTATTGTTAGCATGTATGAGTAACACAGTAGCATGTTCTTACAGAGCCTAAGTCTTTTCTTAGAAATGTTCTAGTATTCCCGTGCCTTATTTTTGTTATGTATTTAATTATCAACATACATGAATTACCATAAATGCTGTAGTCTAATTCCAGGTGAGAATATGTTTCAGAATGTGTTTTAAGGTATAATAAAGTAAGATTTTTTAATCCTTTTTTTTTTTTTTTTTAGTGTGAAAATTAATCCTCAAGTAAGCTTGAAAATGTGTTCTAATATTTTTTGTTATTTATGTAGGTTTAGAATTAAATGTACATAAATTCTAACTATCGCGTTAAAAGCGCATTAGTCTTTCAGCACTGTTTGTGTATGTGTTGTTATATAGAACAGTAAAATATTATCATCAAAAATATTATTCTGAATCCAATGCTTAAAATAGTTTGAGGAGTTTCTTTTCTAGTGGGACATATTTATTTAATCCTGATTATTAGTGTCCTTGTAAATAGAATTTACAAGGCAAAACGTGGTGTAACTGGGCTAAATTTTGAAGCAGTTTGCTTTCTTAGTGCTTGCTATTGCTTTTAATATTGTCAGAGTTCAAGCTGAACTACTTGTTGTAATTATTGCTACTTTTTCCTGCTTGCAGGTTTGTGCTTAGAGATCGGTATTTCCCCTTAAGTTATTTCAGTGGCAGATTATATAGCTTCATAAATTGTTATTAGTTTCAAGGTAGTTAAAAATAGTTGCACTTCAAGTCTAGTTTCTGGTCATATAGATAGGCCAAAATTTGTCTCACGAAAGCAAATGTTTTTTGGTTTGAGTTTTTGTTTCTTTTTCTTTTTTTTTTTTTAGAAGCATTATTGTATTTTGCTGTATCTTACACTAGAAAATTGTGTGTGAAGTTACATCCAGAAGAGAATTATTGTAAAGACATAGGATGCAAACATATTTTTTGTTTGTGTATTTGGATCATGAAATCAAGAAATCAAATGGTTATTGGAGAATTTAGAGACTGAAAAATCATTTCAACCAGTGTATTCCCATAATTAAGCTTGATATCACAAGTTGATCAATTTTGCTAGAGGGTTTTTTTAAGGTAAGTACTTGGGACCCGTGAACAGAAAAGTGAGTGGATGCTTCTGAAAATTCTCTGCATAGACCAGAATTGCACAGTCTGGATGCCTAAACTTAGGTGAAATTTGTAGCTGGAGTATTTAGGCAGTGATTCAGAAAAGCATCTAACTTCCCAGGAGTGAGTGCATACTGACACACTTCAGTTCTGTTGCAGTTGTGTGCATGAATGGATGTGTACTAAAGTGCCCCCCCGAACCAGCCAAATGCGTAGACTTAATTTTGAGGGGCTCTGACAGGGGCTGCTCCTGGATGCTTAGTATTTATTGGGAGTACACCGGCTGGCTGGCTAGATGTCTGACTATACTGCCATCCATTTCTGTGTGTTCGCAGATTTCACCATGGCATGTTGGTTATACAGGCTGAGGTCATATGCTTGGTTTTTTGTTTGGTTTGACTTGTTTGTTTCCCACCTATAAATAGTTCTGCTCAGGTACAGAGACCAAGGAAACTATACAGAAATGGTTGGAATAGGAAGGAGGCAGTTAGGTGGTGTTAAGAACAAATTGGAAGTTGGGGGCAAAGAGGGGCAAAATCAAGGCATTTGCTTTGGTTTTGGTATTCCATGTAATCTGTGTATGTCAAGGGAAGCATAAGAGCTTAAGTGCTTGTGAGAAATATACGCGCATATATGTATACAACACATATATGTATATAACACATATATGTTTATATACAGCTATTTTGAAACAACATAGCTTTTGTTTTGAGAGCATTTTATCCAGCATCTTACTTTGAGAGCTCTTACAGATTTCTTGTAAATAAAAGATCAGTAGTAGAGTCTTCAATTCTGTACACCTACTTTCTGTGCTTTTAGTAATTTCACTAACACACCTTGTGTCTCCAAAAGTATATTGATGTTTATTTTAAAAGTGGGGGTTTGAAACAGTTTGAATAATTCTATGGAAAAACTGCTCAAATAACGATAGATTCACTGGCTTCCACCTTTGTATGAAAGGCACCTTTATAAGTGATACATGGTCTTCATGAAACACTTTGTATTAAATCTTTTTCAGATGCACATAGTGAGGACACTTCATTGCATTCTGTCTGCCAGCAGTATAACCTTTTGGAGAGGGACAGATAAAGATGAGCCTTCATTTTTCTGCCCTGTTGCTATGATCCCAGCAATCTACCAGCTTCATGCTGGGCCGAGAAAATGAGTGAATGCAATTAGACCTTTAGGAGTCATGGTCTTTGCATTCATACAGAGAGGCATATGTAATATATGCATTTGTATGTGAATATGTATGCATTTAAATGTATGTATAGGTATACTTATGTATATATATGCATATTTATACATAGGTATGTGTGTATGTATTGAAGTGTGTCATTAGAGGGTGATGTGGTGTAGAGTAAATCCTAAATGTTGCGAGAGGAAAAAAAATCTCTGAAAATAAATTTTTTTTTTATTTGGTGAGCTCTTAAATGTTTGGAAAATTAATAGCTTTACAAACATATTCTCTGGTCCCACCTTCCAGCTAAGATCTCTAGTTTTAAAATTAAAAAAATAATAATTAAATTTTTTGGAGAATCTGTGTTGTAGTTCTTGGCCATCTTCCCTTTGTGTTGTTTCTTTGCATGCTATTAGTCCCTAGGTCAGTAGATGGACAGGTAGATAAGCAAGCACTCCGGTACACGAATGTAAAATGAACGAGAAACGATTGCAGGCATATGCTTTGCGAACTCTATGGGCTTATTAGAGTACCTTGTTACTGTCTCTTCCTAAACCACTTTGTCACAGGGCAGACTCCTTCAGTGTTGAAACATTAGACACTAAAAAGTGCATAAAGAAGGCTGGTCGTTTGGATCGCCTTAGAGAAGATGCGAACAAAGATGCAACTGTTCCTGGAGGAAGCATGAGTAGACAGTAGTTTGTCCATAGCTGTGAGATGTACCTCTTTTGCTTTGGCTCACTGTTTGTTTTCAGGGTGGGCTTTTTTTAGTACAATTAGAATTATTTTGGAAGTGGGATTTTTTTCCAGTAATCACTCTTTGCTACCCTATCCAGTTCTGAGTATTCTTTTAAAAAAATGTGTCTAGTCCCATGATGAATCTAATATTCCAGTGTTTCTGAATGGTGTAATTCACTGCTGAGAATAAAGGGCTCTGTTTTGTTTAAGTTTTCGTTGCACTGGTGCTTAAAATTTAGTCAGTCGGCAGCACACCAACATAATGAAATGGAAACGTTTGGTTTAAAATAAACAGACATGTTATTGAAATTGCTTTCTGGTGGTACTGCAGTTATTGTGAGTACGCCCTACTGTAATGTACTTCTGCATAGCTGGATAGAAGAATAGAATCCTTCACACATTAGAAGTCTTCCTTGCATTTTTGTGGTCTCCCTATTCAATTGTAGTCTCTACAAGCTAGATTGCAGTTGAGATCATTTAAAATTGTGGATATTATTTTGTAGTGTGCAAACATGTATAAATGTCTGAAATACTATTTTTTTTTTCTTTTAAGAAATTGAGCATAGATTGTCACATTACAATACCAAAAATTCCCACTCCTACACATTTTTAAAAATAATTTGTGTTAAAGTCAAGTATTTGAAAAGATACAAAAAAGCGTTGCTGTTCTGCAAGGACTGGGATAGTTTTCTCCTGTATAATGGCAACATAAGAAAACAAAATTTGCCAACATAAGAAAACAAAATTTTCCAACAAAAGAAAAATACCCCCCCATTTTTTATATTTTTTTTTTTCATCTGGGGAAGCATCCTTCATATTTTACTGCTGACATGTTAATGAAAATACGTTGTTAGATCCTGTTGTTAGTTTTATGAAAATAATTAGTTTGTTTATTTTTGACCTCTACAAAACGTAGAGAAATTGTTTGATGCCCGTGTTTTGTTAACTGGGATGTTAAGAGCTTTGTGGCCATTTTTCTGTTTAAATGCATGATCTGTAAAAATGCTGTCAAAAGAGAAACCAGCTAACGAGAAGATACAAAAGAGTCCTGTTAATTAGCAAGGTTTGCTTGAATAGCTAATACCAATTTATAGCAAATTCATCAGGTTTGGCAATTTTTACTTGAAAAGCCGTGAAAATTACAATTCTTATTGTTACTTGCATTATAATCTACAGGAAGAATAGACCTATCCATGTTGATATATGGCATGGAAAAAGAGGATCTTAGTGACAAAACCTGTATAAGTGCAGTATTAGTTAATTTTCATTTTGTTAATTTTCTTTTCCATCATTAAATCAGCGTATTAATCTAATGAGGAACTGTTCAACAGCAATACCCTTATTAAAAAAAAAATACTTCATGTTTATTACTGAGTAACTTTATATTTTTTGTTTGTTTTCATCGAACTCTTAAAGAACCGTCTTATCAAATATTATAGGCACCATTTTCAGTTGATGGTAGTGATGAAATGGTCCTGGAGTGCAGATGATGAGGAGAAAAACTGGAGCAGGAGATAAATTTGCTTTGACTCTGATCACCCCCTGCTAAAATATCTTTCTGCTCCAAGATAAAATTTGGCCTCATAACATTTAAAAGGAAGCATATTTTGTCAGAATGTATTTTGTATTGCAGTTAATGTTTGCTGTGTACCACTAACATTCTTTATTAGTTAATATAAATTTTCCTCCCCAAAATATTTCATTTTTTGGGAGGGATGGATGCGAGCTAGTGGCTGGTGTACTTACATTGTGTGAGTTGTTCATCAGTAGTTGCTGAGTGCTGCAGTCTGTCCCTAGTGGGTAACAATGAAGCAATACCTTTTTGCTTTTGTGGACTTCAAAGTAGTATGTTTCATATTCATATTACAGTTCAGAAGAACTTCCTTCTCTCTATAGACATTCAAATCACATTATCTTATCACACAGGGAATTGCTCAGAAATATATATGTATTTATTATAATGCTTAGGATTTTTATTTTAATTTTTACTTTACATTTGTTTTAACTTTGTAAATAAATTTAAGTATCTTATCTTAGTCTGTGCCCTTGAAACTGGAGCTAAATAGTTCAAAATTATGAATTCTAAATCTTTTAAGCAGAACTAAACAAAAATTACTAAATCTCTCAATGTCTAATATTTTATTGTTTTAGTAGTGTTGTATACATAAAATACAGATGTATTTTTTATGAGGAGACAGAATTAAATAGTCTACTTACTGGTAGATTTGATGGTGATCTTTGTAGCACAGTTATCAATCTGTGTTGCTGGTTCATCAGCGTTAGATAAGGACTGCTAGCAGCTTTAATGATATTGGGTCCCCTGGAATTGTTAAAAGTTGTTGCAAAGAAATTTGCTAATTAATGTTGTTAATGAGCAGGAAAACCAGCTGCATTGGGGGTTTTGGGTGAGGGTTTTTTTGTTGTTACTTTTTTTTTTTTTTAACTTGTTCATGTCCGAACAGATTTTTAAAAAACAGCTATGTATGTATACAGGCAGGGCGTTTGGTGAGCAGAAGTTAACAAAGTAGGAGCTATCAATCCTGCTCTCTTCCCTATTGTTTCCAGAAAAGACGGAAATAAAGAGAGACTCTGGAATTTGAAAGTATTGACCTTCTGACATGCACACACAGCGTGGTCATTGCACTGGCACATAAAGTGCCTTAAGCCACCATAATGGCAAAGTGCATTTTTGAAGTTACTGATATGAGAGCCAGCTGCATGGGGGATGGACAGCCAACATTGATTCTGCAGCTATTTGCAAGTTACCACTTTAGAGCCAGACAGCTTCACTTTTACATTCCCAAATTTACTACTTTGGAATAATGTTGCTTTGTTCGGCTTAGCCAGGGATTTGTGACTCCTACATAGATTTAGAACCGTTTGGTCCAGAATTGTGTGGCCATTCTTCATAGAGATCTGCTTCACAGAGTAATTTCATTCATCTGGTTGTGGGGGAGGGATGAGAAGCAGTGAAGGGACATTCAGATATAGCATTCTTCAAGGAAAATGCGCATCCACATTAGCTAGTCGCTTTTTTTTAAAGCTTTTTAAAGATAAAGGCAGAGATTTGGATCAAGTAGTTAAAAGCCAATTCAGACCTGTGTCTTCAGACTACATGTGATCCACTGGATTGGCTCTGCATGCATAGTCTGGAAAAGACCTAATTTATATACTGCAACAGCTCTTCTTTCTCCCACCTCCCACCTTAGTTTTTGTTTTGTTTTAGTTTGTTTACAGTTATTGCTCCAATACACTTATACATCTTCTTGCAGTTCTCTTGGGGCTTAGTTTATTAAAAATTAGTGATCCATCACTAAGCGGGGTACAGTACAAATATTGGTGCTCCCAAAAGGGATGTTTTGTGCCAAGCCAGAAGAAATAATAGGGATACAAAAGCTGCCAAAAAGCGTGTCTCCCAATTGCTAATTAATCAGGCGAAAAAGCACCTCAGCAACTACAGTTGAATGTGGGACAGTATTGTAAATATTGAATAAAGATAAGTTAAGGGGACATAGTTTCTTTTTGTTTGTAGCTATGTATAATTAAAAAAAAAAGTCAGGTATGTGCCAGAGTTGGTGGGGAATTCTTTTACGTTAATGGCATTGTCAGTGGATAGACTCATTCAAAAAAGCTTGTGCTACTTTTGAACAACAATAACAACAAAGACAGACATTCTGTCTATTAACTTTTCCTATCTGTTTCTTTTTTTAAGGTGGTGATTATTATTAATAATAATACCTATATATAATAAGTAAGGCTTTAGAAAAGATATAAAAAATCATGTCTTCAGTAATAAAGGTTACAAGGTATCAGAGAAAAAGAACCTTTGCTGTGAATATCTGGTATCCAAAGCTGCCAATCACTTTTGGCACAGCTCCCATCATGGTTGCTGTGCCCGTAATTAAATGCCTGTCATTAGTGTATTTTTCCATAACATTTACAATGGAAAAGGCAAGGGGTCCTTGCAGAGCTATGGCTGTCAGGGGAACAATAAAAACTAATTACACACTCTGCNTGTGCCTAATAATTATATATATAAAATTATATGTATACAATACCCAATTGGGGAAACCCAGTCATAGTGAAGTGACATTTACTTGGAAGTTTATTATTCCTGCATTCAAAAGATCTTAATTCTAGGGTTGTATTTGTCCCTTCACTTAAGTTGCATACACTTTTCCTTTTGCATTTCAGTCACTTTTGCTTTTCTGTCTGTCTTTCTGTCTTGAACACTTTCTGGTAAACTGAGCTTTCCAATAAGATTGCTGAGATCAAAGCTGGTATTTGCCTGCATTTTTTAAGTGGGTGCAAATCATCTTATCCTTTGCATGCTTTTGCTTGTGTCCTGCATAGTAAACCTGATCAGAAGAGGAGCTGAATGAAAGCATTAGTTTGCATGTTCACCTTTTTTTCTGTTTTCAGCCTGTGGTGTGTAGGTCATCTTAAGTGAAATCAGGTTAAGAGTGAAATCAGGAGTAATGCAGTAGTGGCTTTGGTGAAATGTGTGCCAGTTCCATGTATCAATGCATAATTATTTCAAAATGTTATAAGGGTAAGTGCATAATTGCAGAATGAATTATCTTGAATGTTGTCCTTAAAGACATTGAAAGAGTAAAGTTATGCCTTTACAATAATATTTACTAATTTTTTTTTTTTTTGTAGCCTGTAA
This sequence comes from Pedionomus torquatus, assembly GCA_013398155.1. Taxonomy (NCBI): domain Eukaryota; kingdom Metazoa; phylum Chordata; class Aves; order Charadriiformes; family Pedionomidae; genus Pedionomus; species Pedionomus torquatus. Next base: position 207,614 of record VZRU01018456.1, on the reverse strand, counting down.
AATGAGTAATTTATTTAAGCAGGTTTTTTTGCCCACTGATTTAAAGAAGAATAGATGCTTAGAAGATTTAGAATATATTTATGTACCCAGAGTGGCAGACAGGAGCTTGTGTGGGATTTTTGAGACTGCTTGGTGCCTTACTGTCTTAGATTTTATTTCTGCTTCTTTACACCCATAGCTACTTAAATACCTTTCAAAAAATGGTCCCTAAAGCTGGTTAAAGAAAGTAGTTTTAATAAATACTCTAGCTTTTCAAAGCTGCTGAAGTCAGTAGGAGGTGATAGGTACTAATGAGGAATGGGATTCCATCTATTTATTCGAATTGCATGCTTCAATAAGTACTACATAATCTAATGTTGGTGTTTTGTTTGTTCGTTTGTTTTTTAAATGCAACACCTTTTGATGGTTTTTATTGCAGTATTTTTGTCTGTGTTGAGATCCAGCTCTGATGGAGTAAAAAGATTATCACGCTGCTTTGGATAGGAGTTGATTTAGGTCTTGTATTGATGATTTTATGGTGTAGTTAATGAATAAGAATTTCAGTAGTTAGTCTTGCCAGTTTGTGTGAGGCCACGCAATCTGCACAAATCAAATCAAATCACATGTGAGACTGCATACCCCTGTGTGTATTTGTCTGATTGGGTCCAAATAAATTCTAGACTGTGAGTTTTTGAGAAGTTTTTGCAGTGTTCAGACCTGCACCTTTCAGGGCCTAATGGGATAAAAGCGAACATGGTGGAATGAGTTAGTTGCTTTGCCATCAGTGGTTTCAAAAGTGAGAATTGGCTTATGATTAATAAGGCATTAGTGAAACTCTAAAGTGTTGGACATCTTTTACAGTGGAGGACAATTTGTTGTGCAAATAGGATATGCATTTTTCCAACTCATAATGTGGAATATACTGCTGTCTTCCAGATAAGATACTCCTTAAAGACCAGATGGATCTTGTGAATGCCCAAATAGGTTTAATTATTTTCTCACTGAAATATTTAAAGTACTGTATTCAGGTAAGAAGTCTTTCTTTTCTAGAAAATAGTCTTCTATAAAACAGAAGTCTCTACTTTGCTGGAGAATGCTACTTCTCCTTGCAAACGTAAACTCTTTAAGATAGAAACCATGCCATTTATTACCTGTTCACCAAACTACTGAGCAGGTGTTCTGGTTGCGTGGCATGTGGCTGTATCTGAGGCTGCTGGGAGAACAAGAGAGCAATTTTTCTTTTCTTGAAGCCATTTCATTTAATGGAGCATCAAGTATTAAATATTTCTTGATTTCCAGTGGACTTTCTGATGTTTAGTGGCTCTGTGATACAACATAATGAGAGAAAGACACATATTGAGGAAATATGGTACATTTAATTTGAGAAGGCACGTGTTGATAAAATAAACTGTTGCTTACAATCATGTCTGACAAAATCAAGTTCTAATTCCTAAACTGTATCTGTTGTGCATACATGTGAAATTTGATAATGGATTGCAGTCTCTGTTGTAGGTGGATCCAGTTGTAAGATATTAGGCCCAATTTAATGTTGCTTGTACGCATTTGTAGTGAGTTGCCTGCAACATTCTCAGAAATCTTTGGGGAAAAAATATTTTTGAAAATATATTTTAAAAATGTCCTGTGAATATTTAATAGCTTTTTCATGCTGAGTTTACAAATGTTATAAAGCAACGCATGCACAGTTTTATTGAAGAACTTCTGTCTTAAACAGTTCTCAGACAAACTACCTTTCCAAAAAATATTAGGAATGCTTTCTGCAGAGTATACAATCATTTTGTAACACATGTTATGACATAATCCTTGCTTAAAAACATGAAATATATATCAGTCTCTCAGAAGCTCTATTGTAGATAGAAACATCACTAGCAGAAGTTCCTTACATTTGTTGAAGGTTTTGCAAGTATAAAGAGATTCTTCATTAAAGTAAAAACAGAAGTGTTGTTATTTGCAGTATCTTTAATCAAGGTGGTATGAAATTTCTCATTAAAGGTTAAGATTCACATTATCATAACAAGTGATGATGTGGGTGAAGAATGAAAATTAATTTGAGAGGTAGATCATACTTGTTTCTCATTATATCATGGCTATTCACTGCATTCATATACGAAACAAACCTTTTCTTTATATCTCAATTATATAAAACTTATTTGCAAAGAACACTTTACAAAGACAATCTCCATATACACTGTTTCTAGTCCAAAGCATGATAGTTAGCTTTTTTTTCTTTTTTAAAAAAAGGTATTTTTAGTGATTTACAGCATCACTTTAATATTACTTTTTCAGACCCTGTCTCTGAACTTCATTTTATGGCTTACTGTAAAAAGAAATCTCCGTTTTCGATTTTTCATACTAGCTGTTTTGATTTAGTGCTGATATAATGGCCTTCTTCAGAACAAAGCATTTGGAAGACATTCCTAAGCACTTTATTTTAGGTGTAGAGTTTGCAGCGAATATATTATTACTGATGAAAGCAATTTTGCCTTTGTAACTTCTATGAGTAAATCAGACTGTGCAGTACCCAATTGGATTTCTGTGCTGTTTTTTTTCCTATGAATGAGAGGGGAACAGTTGCATCTTCTTTGTGTTCATGTGGTTATTTTCTTCATAAAACTAGTACAGCAGAGGTCTACAAGACTTGATTTTGAGATTAGAATTAGTAACGGGTAGGTTTAACCCAATCTTCTTGAACTATCTGTTTTCTTTCATGTTCAGCCTTACCCCTAAGACTCAAAAGACCCTCTGCTTTCCACACTGTGGTGAAAATGTCAGCAACAAAATAAGTCTTGGTAGTGTCTTAGTCCCAAAAGTATGGTGATGTACCCATAAAAAATTAATGTAAATTAATACTGTTACCTGTGATTTCTGTTAGGGATAGTATTCTTAATGATTGGTCTGAGAAACATTCCCCTCTTTGAGAAGAAACAGAAATAATAAACTATTTTAAAGATAAATTCCTAGGTTATAGAGATAACCTTTCTTGCACTCTCTACTTATTTTGGTCCAATGCAATAATGTTCTTATTGAAATAATATATCAGAAGCAAGCATAGTGTTTATACAAATATGCCTTGTCAGTTGCGAAATTATCTGATTTATACAGAATATCCTGATTTATGATAATACAGGATTGCATTTTTCTGTAATATTCCAAAATAAGTGATTAGGATTAGACTGTGACTAATATTCTGCAATATTTATCTAATCAACAGAGGGTAAAAGAAATAGTGTGTTAACACAATCTGAACAGATGCTGTGTTGTATTTGCATGAAGTTCCCATTGAGTTTACTGAATCGTTGGGGATGTTTACTTTATTTTTAAGTTTCAGTAATAAAAAAAGAATGAAGGGAAGTAAGTATCAGCTATTCAATTGAAATACTTCACTGTGTCTCATTCTCTTTTATTCCTCTCCAGATTTCAAAATCAATTATTGCTAATGCTAAACTTTAAAAAAAAATTAGAACATGATTAAATCTCTCTAAAAGATTTACCATGTGTTTTCCCCACTTTTGCAAAGCTTCTTTTACTTTTCATTTCAGTTGTTGTGAATTGAATGTTTTTTCTTCTTCAAAACTTTGTTTCCATCTTCGCTACAGTTTTGAACATGGTTATATATTTATTTTGTGTATATTAAAGCTTACTTATCTATATATTGATTGAAATTCTCACTTTGCATGTGGGGTTAGGAGAAGGTAGTATAAAAGATGGGTAAGAAACTTGTTGCAAACTGATTTTGGCTTAAAGGAGCCTGCACTTATTTCCTGAGGACTGGGAAGTTTCATAACTTTATTCTTTTGAACTCTGTTTTGGAAACAAGTATTTCTCAGTTACTCAGGAATCTTAGCTCTGTTGCAGAAGTGCTTGTGTCTTCCTTTAATAGTACTCGTTCTTTCTACCTATCTTCTGGTGTTTACAAGCTTTCCTGCATTCTTTTCAGGGGAGAGGAATGAAATGGAAAGCAATTGGGAATCCCATCTGATGTTATCAAATTTGAAAAATCAAATAAATGCCATTACAGTAATGCAATGTTCTCAAATGAAACAACTCAAACAATCAAAACTCCATGCATCTGAAGATTGAACACCCGAGGTGGAGAAGTGCCTCTGTTCTGCTGTTGCTTGCCCTTTAACCCCAGAGATGACATGAAATGTGTTTTTCAAAAGATCCTGACACATCCGAAGCTAAAGCTGTAATTTTACCTGTTTTAACAGTGGCTTGTCAGACTCAAAACTTTCAGTGAAGTCTAACATGAGAAAGCATGTTCAGACAGGACTCCAGCCACTCTAAACAAAAAATCATACAGCTGCCTTTCACTTTGAACGGGTAAATGGTGATTGTCAATCCAGTTGTATTTCCTTGTCAGAAACACAGTTTTGGGAGGTGGTGTTGTTTTTTTTTTTTTGTATAATGTGGATGGTTATGGGGAGTAAGGGAAAAAGCTGAAGAAGGACAGGGAAGATTCTACAAATGACAGCTTCTGTTTTCCGCCAGGATGCTTCTTTTGATTTTGTTGGCTTTGCTGCAATTCTACAAGCTTTTGGAAATAGTTTAATACTTCTACACAAGTGTGCTTGCAATGCAAAAAGAAAAATACAATCTAGAGATTTTAATTAGAAAAATATTTTTTTAAAAAACCATTTAATTGTACTTCCATTGCATTTGAAGTCATCAATTTGAGGGCGGGGAAGTAATTACATCTTGCATATGACTTAGGTCCTTAATGTGAAAAATGTCAATTCTTAACACTTTTTCTATCTGTGTTGTTTTGATAAGCTGAAAGAGTGTTCTTTATTTATGGTTTTTAAACACCTTTGCAAAAACATACATCACTGTATTCTACAGTCTTGCTGTGACCCAGATTTTTCGAATAGAACAAGAACTTTGGATAGTTCATGAGGTGGGTTTCTTTGCATACTAGGTTTACTTGGGTCACCTTAAATGGATTTGCATATAGTAGCTGTCTGATGTTTGATTTTCAAACTCTGCTAATCAGCTTTAGGAGAAAAATTACTTTCCTAATTATAAGTGGCTGATTACTCTTCAGATATAAGTAGTGGTATTGCTTAGATTCCTTGGTACCTTTCCTGCCCCTTTTCCCTTTTCCTTTTTTCTTTATGTTCTGTTACCATGAGTATTTCCAAGAAAAAAAGTATTGGTTGTAATCTGTTTATTCTGTTATTTTTACCTTGTTACAATGAAATCAAGTAAGGTCTCAGGGTTCTCAGCTGGTGTGTTCTGCTTGGAAGGAGCCATGAGACACTGGCTTCAAACTGCAGTAAATATTGACTAGGTCTCTGAGCTGAACCTTGTTCAAAGCTCACTCTGAAGACTTGAAAGACTCCTATTGTTCCTTCTCAGTCAGCACTCCATAGCCAAGGCTAAAGTATGCATGTGTTAGTAGAATAAGAAAGGCAACGCGGGAAATTAAACAGTGAACACGACTGAAGGCATAGCTGCTCAGTGCAGAGGAAAGGGAAGCCTCCAACAAAAAAAGAGGCAAGGACTCAGTGCAGTTTGCATAAAGCTTTGCGGAAGTGTAGTGTCCCAACACCACTGTCTTTCTGTGTAAGGTGCTGGGTGAATGTAGCCATAGCTTCATGTTAGGCAGAGTATGCAGAAGAGGTAACAACTTCTTCCTTCAGGGAATGGTTCCTGTGAAAGATTCTGCAATCCCTTGTGAACAGCTAGGCAATGAAGGTGGGTTCTTGGGTAACTCAACTTAAATGCTGTTTGAGGCTCTAATCAGAACAGTGATGGATCAAGTATTTTGGAGCATTTAACCACTGCTGTTCTCTTCCATGTGGCTTTTGTCTTGACTGTGCCAAAGGAAGGCAAGATGCAGAGGACATATTTTAATTAGGCCACCATTTCTTATTAGTTCATTTGGGAACACAGCTTGGCAATAAATGCAGACTGCAGATTGTTGTGCTTTTCTTTGGCCAGTCCATCCTCAGTGGAGAAGCTTCTGCCAGCCAGTGCTAGGTGGGTGATGGATTCCTGCTCTAAGGTGGGATGGGGAGCTGTCTCATCTATTCATACGTTCCTGACCCCTTCCTCTTTTTCTTGTGAGTGTTTTTTCCTAAGTTCCTTCAAAATTCTCATTTGCCAGGATATTTCACCTCTTTAAAGGATGAGTACTTGTGTTGACTGTGTGGGTAATACAGCCGACTGCATTACATTCACCTGAACCAAGTCTCTATGCATATAGATCCCTGACTTGCTGCAATAAAAGTGAAATTCATCTCACCAGGTTTTCTAGCTCCCTCCCTCCCTTCCTGTCCAAGAAGAGCCTTAAAAGAAATATATGATTAGCATTTTGCCTGCTGCCAATCTTAAAAAAAAAATTAAAAATCTTTCCTGCTGATTCATTTTTGCTTCTAGATAGGTACTCCTTGAATGTCACGAGGGAGATGTCTCACACATTTCACAATGGTCAGCTGTCCCCTTCCCTTTCTATTTTGCCTCAGTTATATTCTCTGTTCCCTCCTTGTCCTTCACTCTAGATGATGTAAAGAAACTTCAAAGGACCATGATCTCCTTGTCTTCCTACTTGGAAGTCAAAGCCTTGCCCTCTGCATTTAAGATTATAGAAATAGCAGTGTATCTATGTCATTATTGTAAAGCATATTGAGATATTTTGAATACAAAAGGAGCTGTACAAAACCAAATTCTGCTTACTCTCCTCAGATGAGAATAGGATTGTTACTGCACTAGTCCTTTATCTAGGACAGAGAAGTGTTTGACACTGTAGTAATAACAATGACTTTGTACTGTGTATAGCTTGCACCCTCTAGCAGGATGAAACCCGTATTCAAAGGTGGGGTGGGAGAAGTTAAAACAGAGATGGGAATTACTTGAAACACGAATATACTGTTGATAAGAAACTTCAAGAACAGTGCCTTAAAGTTAGCAAAAGCATTGTTTTTCAAGCTTTATAGAGAACAGTACTACTTTGGGGCCAGAAAAAATAAAAAAAAAGGTAACATTATTATAAATTGATGTAGAATAATGTGGTTGATTTTTAATTAACCAGGATTTTAATTTCACTAGTGATCAGCTGATTTAGTGTGTAGAATACTTAGGAATATGAAATCTGTTAGGTTGAAGTGGATCCCCCACTCTGCTGCAAACATTTTCTTTTTATTTTTCCCTTAATGAGAAGTATAATCTATGTAAATAGTGTAGGTTAATCACCTCTTCATGTTTCTTTATCTGTTCTGAAGACAGAAATGTGCAGTTAAAGCATTTGTAGATGTGATACAAAAGAGGAAGGTTTATGATTACTTTTTTCTGCAGTGAATCTGTTTTTCTTTGAAATAGTGTTTTAAACAAATAAGAGATTTGCAGCTTGTTACTTTTCCAATTTTAACCATTACTTACATTTTCTTCTGTCTTGGAGTTTAAACCAACAGCTGGAAAATATGTTTTACTGAAAATCACTGCAATGCAAATATGAACTTGAAGAAGTTAAACACCATTAGAAAGATTTTTTGTGTATGCATCAAATGCAAAGTGTTTTTCAATAAAGGTAGTGTAATGCAACAAGTAAACAAGTAATCAGACTCTTGCCTAGGCTACTTTCTTTCTTTTTTTCAATATATAATAATTTGTGTGTATTATCCTTCCTCACCTAAGATAATTTTAATATTATGATTGATATTTTACAAACAGGAAAATTCAGAGTTACTGCTTCAGCAACAATCAGAACTCTTCTCTGTTACATGAGCCTTAAGATTTATGTTTTAACCTTGAAGTATGAGTATATAAAATAGCCTAAAACATCTTCATTTTGGAAGGGCTTATTGTTCAGACTGGAAAACAACATATTGTTGCACAAATTATCCTCCTTCTACTTTTAAATTGTAGTGTAGAGTTGTTTCTTTATATTTGCCAAATTAACTATTCTAAATGACACTCATTTGTGTATTGACTGGCTTTTATTAAAAAAGACTGATGTAATGTATTTATTTATATGCTCTTTTTCTTCAATCTCATGCTAAAAAAAAAGAACCCTGCAAAACTTGTGTTCCTTCACTGCTGCAGTTGATATTTGAACTGTAACCATGTGTTTTTTAGAAAGCTTATGTGTCTTGGCAGAAATATGGTCTTACTTTTTTTTTTGTCTCTAATGCAATGTTTGCGTGACAGCATATAGCTTTAGTTTGTATTCTAGCATTCTAACCAGCTGTTTTCACACTTCAGCAGAAGTCTGTTTGAAAAACAGGTAGCTGTTCGTACTTACCACTGTGCAATGAGTTGCATTTGTTTTCTTCAAACTTTTTTGATCCTTCTGTTATCATTTATCTGAATTTCTGAAATTATTAATAATCTGAAATTATTATAGTAACTGTACTATATTAATGCAAAATACTCTCCTTCCTATACAGTCATATGTTGTTTCTCTATATTCCTCTGTATTTATCTCTCCTGTTTTATACTAAAAAAATTGTATTATGTAAAAATTATCACGAAATTGAATGGATTTATTGCAATTTTTTAATATATTTTTAAAAAAATTATATTTAAGATTTATATTTATATNACAGATACGTGGGCAGGCAGTGATACAGAGTTACATTGCTTAGTGTGCTGCTAAACATTTACACTTTTCACATTGAAAAAGACTTGCTTGAGAACAAAGGGAAGAAAAGCCCTCATCATCTGTGAAGGTACTGATTTTCAAATCGCCTTCACTGTAACCAGTTTTCTGGTTTGGTTGGTATAGCCCATTTCCTATGGCAGAGTGGCCTTTCGATGAATTACTTGAAATCAAAAAACGTGATAAAAAGATGCCCTTCTCCTAGGGCATAGGGTTTGTGCACATCCAGTCTGTTGCTTTAATTTAAGGTCGATTAATCAAGGATCTACACAGCATCTTAACTGAAGGCAGTTCATGTGTTTCTGCCTCTGTGTGTCAGATCCAGAAAGGGGTTGAATTTTTTTGTTCTTCAGTGTTTGTCTGTTAACCAGGTTCTGCATTGACTTGCTCATTTCTGACTAATGAGAAATACAAGATTGAGATTTTGTAGAACTAAACTTAACTTGGCTTGATTAGTCAGAAACAATACCAAACAATGGTACTGTAACTGGGCAACAGTTTTATTTCTTGACAATCCAATACTCAGTTTCATTGTTATATTTTAATTGTAATGAGAGTGTAATTTAGGACATGAAATTCAGGACAATATGCATGTGTACATTTTTATTATGATACATTTCAGTTATTCTTGGGAGGAATTACTGCAATTGGTGCTTTTGCCCACACTAAGGATATACATATATATCCTGTATGTATATTTCATATTTCTATTAAAAAAAACCCCACCAGTTGTGACTTACACCAATGAAATAAAAGCAGTTCTTGCCAAACTGTTATGTCTAAGCCAATTTCCTTCTATTTTTTCTGTATTAATATTGGTGGGTATGCCTTACTTATTTCTTATCTAATGAAAGAGTTTTATTATTGTAATTGGCATTTTACAGCCGGGAAAATTGAGGACGTATGAATTAAAGGGCTTTTTTTAAGCATTAAAAATTTGCCTCTCTGTGGTATAGTCCAAAACATGCTTGGGCATTTTCCTTCTCATAATTATTTATCTTACTGCAAAGTATTAGAAAGACTATACCAAACAGGGTGTAACAAAGTTTGAACCCAATGGGTTCCTGAGGGTCTCCATTGTCTTTAACTACAAGTTCAGCAAAAAGTCGTTTTCTGCAATTTTTGTAAAATGAACATGAAAATGTTTTGTGAAAATACAAGCCAAAATCATCCTTAAAAGGCATATGCTTAGAGACATGCTTACTGATTTGACACAAAGATTCTTGCTAAAACATTAATAACTCTTCCTTGTGGAGTATCAAATTTGACACATTTTACAATGATCTGTGTAAGTTTCAGCAGATTTGTGATATCTGGTCTAGCACTCTGCCTTAATGGAGAATAAACAAAATTATACTGATTCATGTGTACATTTGTGCATAAAAGTTTTTCTTATTAGCACATTTTTGAAAAAATGTCCTGAAATTCTGGCCTAATACCTGTAAAAATACTTTTAACATGTCGTGTAAGTGCTTGTCTGATCAGGCACCTCTGAAGTACAGAAGCATTGAAGCATTTTAGAAAAGGATGAAATTGGGGAGGACTGGGGATATTTTATTAATATTAATTAAGTTATTGTGATGTTTGTGCTTTAAAGAGTTTAAAGAAACTTATAATTTATAATAGGCTGTGTCATGAATAGTCTGGAAACAGCAGTTATTTGATTTTTCAACTTGATCTTTTACTTGACCAGTCTACCTCTGACACAGTGGGAAAAATATTTATTTTTAGAAGTGGATTTTGCAACTCTAATACCTCAAAATACAAAACTGAGTATTGAGTGCAATTCTGTACTAAAATATAGTAATTGGCCAGCTGATATTCTTCATTTTTCATGGCCTCTGTTTTCCAGATAGGCGTTCAATAACGCCTTTTCAACAGCTTGTCTAAGTAATTGCTGAGATGAGAGAAAGCTTTCACTTACTTGGTGAATTATAAAACACACATGTAAAAATCTCCACACTTTGGAAGGGTTAAAGCTTTTCATGAAGGTTAATAGAAAATAAAGAAGTGTAGTAGTGTAGTGTTTGAAGAATTTGAGCCAAGGTGTCTGTTTATCTCTAATGGAGGATGACAATGAAGGATTTAAGAAGTCATCCCACTTATTGTCTCCAACACAAAAACCTTCCGCCTGCATCTTTCATCTTGCTTCACCACTTCTGAAGAAGCAATGGGCAAACAGCTGAATTTTTATTAATCAGCTTAACCTAATGAGATGAAAAGACCTTTTGAGCATTACGGGTTGGG
>VZRU01018456.1:176636-191673 GCA_013398155.1 Pedionomus torquatus | reverse complement strand
TATATTAAAATTTTTTTTTTTTTTTTTTTTTTTTTTTTTTTTTTTTAAATACATATGTTTTGTATACCCTCACATGATAGCACATTTGCCTTATGTAGGTAGCGAGATGGTCAGAGAAGGATTTCTACAGTGTTCACTAATGTTCTTAATACTGTATAATACCACACAAATGGTAATTGTCCTGTAGAGAGATGCTGTCCATGGCAATCCTTCTTGATTAAAATTACCTTACACATTGGCTCACTGCTGAGACCTTTCATCCCATGGATGGCTGGTTTTACAAGTTTGGCCTTATCTGTCAGCCTGCCTATGTGGAACAGAACTGAAATGTATCTATATTACTTAATGAGAAACTTTGTCTTAAGTGTAGGGAAGTCTCCCACTATGAGGCTGTCAGCTACCTAAGCCCTAAAATCCATGATAATTACCATGTCTGCAAAATGCCCCTCATTATGGCACATAAAATGCTTGGCTGCAAAGAACTGCTGTGTGATGATTGTGTGCTGCATACCAGTCAGCATAAAATAAAACTCCTGGGTAAAAAGTAAATAAATAGATATTATACTTGGTTTCATTTGCACATTTTTTGATGAAGGAGATTTCCAAGTTGTCTGGCAGTGGTACAGCAACAATTTCACGCATGTAGTCTCCACCGCAGAGGAACCTAGTGGCAATCCTACAGTCTGGTGTGCTTGTCTAGTCTGTTGCAAATAAATGTGCTGCCTGGGGGAAAACGGTGCACAAGGAGTTAAGAACGGCTATTTGCCAACAATCGATACTGGAAAAAATATGCAGTAAGAACCTAGTAACCTTCCAAAGAAGTTGCTTTGAAATATTCATACAACAGTAAAGGTGCAAATCCTGCTCTTTATTTGAAGGAAACTTAGCAAAAATGCATCTTACAGGAGGAAATATGAAAACACTTTTCCTCAATTATGAATCGTTAGTTCAAAGCAAGTAATGAAATTGTTTCAGAAAATAACTGCATGATTATTTATTGACTTTGGCTACATTGATTTGCTAAATCATATGGATGCTATTAAGGTTTGCTGTTTTAAGCAACAACACCCACTGCCCCCCTTCACCCCTTTCTTCAATTGACATGGTCAAGTCCCAACACAGCTTTGAAACCACGGTTTGAAGGATTGTGCATTTCAGTTATACGTGTAATGGTTTCATATTTCTTAATTCTGTCCCTTTGGCCGTCCCCACCCTTTGTATTTTGGACTTTGTAGCATAACCTCAGCTCAGACGTGAAACTATGAACTGTGCTATTGTACGTGCGCTTTTGGTTCGAAACTCATTTAACTGGAGTGTGCGCTGTGTTTTTCAAGTGGAAACATTCCATGTATCCTACATTACAATGTCAAATTACTAGTGGATTTTCAAAGCAAACAAAAAATGTAATTTAAAGCCATCTCTCTCAACTGCGGGTTTTATTAAGAGTCCCCTGGTTGTTTTAAAATAGCATATGTTATAGCTGTCCCACATCCTATTACTGTGAAGGCTGGTGACAGAAATGCTGAATCATGCAAAGGATATTGTAGAAAACTCAGAGCGTACTTAAACTAATCCAGATATTGCAAACTTATTCCTTAGCCATTTTCATCTGAGGAGGGCCCCATTTTGACCTTTACCTATGCATTTTGAAGGAGGTATCAGTTGCATATATTTGGCTGTTTGTGAAATAGCTCTAAGTTGCATACTAGGAGTAAAATTAAACTCTGGAACAGAAGTTGTAAAATCTGATATCAGTGTCTAAATGGCAGTACCAACGTACTGAACGGCCTAACAGAGGAAAATGGTCTTTCTCTAGTTAATAGTACAAAATCCATTTTTCTAATATGCTGTTCCTTAAAAAAGCAAGTTTCTCTTCCACTCTGAAGTAGCCTAATGTTGTTTTATAGTTACCTCTTTTAGTGTTAACATTGCATTCCCAGGCTGAAACCCCATTTTTAACATTTCCTTTGAATGACTTAGAGGTGAGAGAGTCTACGCACCAGGGATGTAAACAGTGTTTCCCGATTTCTGTGGACCATAGACTTTGAAACTTGCATCTTCTCACATGTGTGACTCTCAGTGATTCTCTTTCCTAATCAAGAAACTCTTTTAACCTTCTCTGTTGCTAGACCAACAGCAGCATTTCAGTAGGCCCACCCCATCATCTGAATGGGGGAGTTGACAGTACATTAAAAGGCTGAGCTTTCCCTATGAGTGCATCGCATCCGCCAGCCACATATCACTGCTAAAAGAAATATGGCACGCAGGTGTTTAAATTATTTACACTCATAATCGGCCTTTATGTTACATTGCTGAGCCAAGCCTCTGTTATTCTAGTGCATAATTGATGGTGCTCAGTAGTGGAAAAGTTAGAAAAGCGGAAGTAATGTGATGCGAAAGTTGAGTGAGGCAGCTCCAGCTGGCTTAGCCTGCCTGGGCTGAGCTGCCTGCATGGCTGCCTGGAGAAGGCAGGCACGTCTAGGCATCGTGTCAGGGACTTGATTTGGCATTTGAGGGAAAAGGATTTCTTTAGTAGAGCCACGTGATTCACGAGGACTTGAAGGCTGTAGTAGTTTGTTGAAAACCACTTCCGTGAAATTTTGAGAGGAATTAAAAGTTGTGCTCTTGGAAAGGGGTAGTTTACTGTGAATGCTGCATGATTTTGGATGGTGCAATGACAGGTATCAGTGGACAGCAAAAGGATCTTAATGCATTTGTCATTCTAGTACAGAGAATTGCATAGCCAGGGGTATTTCATAAACGCAACAGACATTCACAAGTTCTGACCATTTAACCATACACAGGACATTCTTGCACACAAAAATAATCTAAAGATAACCCTATTTTAGAATTACTTTTGTAATATTCTGCCTATCTTGTATGCAAATTAGTACAATATGGAATACACTTAATTATTTCAAAAATATCAATTATGCTATTTCCAGAAGCTTCTGCCAATTTATAAAGCATCTTAATATCTCATTTCTGACATAAATATTGAATATTTTGTAAAGATGTGTGTATTTTAAAATATGAACTCATTTTAAAGATTCACTTCTGCCTTCCCCTCACTTTGTTGGGTGTTTATTTTATTTTAAGTTGGCAGTTTTATTTCTCTGTCTCTATCATGCTACATGTGTGCCTTGTATGGTAATGTACCTCAGACTATGCTATGGCAGAGGAGGAATCATTGCTTCTCCAATATGAAAGAAACGACCTCTTTATTAAACAATACTGATGGTTGTTTTGGGCTTTGTCCTGTATCTAATAAAGTCTGTAAAAGTTTAGTACTAAATTGTTTTGGAACAGCAGCAATTCCTTTGTTGCTAGTTTTTTTCAGATGAACGTCCTAATCACTGATCCCCCCAGCACTTCTTGGTTGTCATCAGGATAAAAAAGGATATTTCATTACAGAAATCAGGAAGATGGTCAGAGTAAGTTAGTCAGGAAGTTATTGTGGTTTGTATTATTGATCTCTAGGTACACCGAGCAATACTTTTTTTTTGTAGCGTTATTTGTCTTTGAGGCAACCAGTGTTTAGTCACATGGTGCAGTTGCAAGTAGACCTCTTGTGTATTTGGCAATGAGTAGTGCTAATGAGCAGGACTACAGCTTGTGTAAACACTACTGGTGTTGCTGCAATAGACATATTGTGACAAGGGATGCATGGCTGAAATAATGAAACATTTGTGGACCTCACTTTTATTTTGATAGAAATTGATGCACTTCTAATAGTTGGAGCCCTTGACACAAACACAGTGTTTTAATGCACTTGAATTAATTATATATTTTAATACTAAGTAACACACTTTCTTGTGTGCATGTTAGAAATGACCACTTGCTATTTAACTAAACCTTGACTTCTGTTACCTTAATACACAGAGGTAGTGCGGATGCTGGCATTTGCATGCTAAATGCACATTATGTGACAATTCTTTAGGTGATAAAGTGGCTAGTAACTTTTATTATTATTTCTAAGTAGAGAAAGTGAATGTTTCATACCCATTCACTGTTAAGAATAGTGCAAAGATCCTGCAAAGATGGAAATAAATTCATCCTTATGCTTTAATAAGCATCTCTCATTAATATTTCCTATATTAAATCTGCCAAAAAAGACCCAAAACAAACAGCAAGAAAATGAATTAAATCTTGTAAAGATTATTATGACAGTAAAAATTACAAAAATATACAAAATTATTTTTCATATAGGAAACACAGTCTTGTAACAGCAATTTAATGAAACAACACAAACCCTTACAGCTTCTTTGATGATGGTGCTATAAAATACCCTAATCAGCTGTAAAGAAGGGAACCTGTGTCCTGTTGGAAATAATGACTATATTCCCGTACCACAGCATTAGGGAGGCAAAAACAGAGAGAAAAGTAATTAGACACCAAGGAAGAAAACTCTTCAAACAGTCCTTTTGCCTGACACTGCATTATCTAGGAGCTGTAAGGATATACTATTAAGAAGCACAGTCTTTAATTTAGAAAGCATTTCAAAGAATTTAATTTTGTCAAAGTTATATCCATGCTGGAAGTTACTTTTGTGTTCCAGAATAACGAAATAAGTGTTTTTAGATAGGTACATACCATTTATAAGCTTGTGTAGATACATTATTATGTGTTTGTGGGTATAAAATTGCTATACAAACTCACATTTTTGTAGTTTCTTTTTGTACCACGAGTATATTAATATCAGTGTTTAAATCAAGACTACAATCTACCTTTGGCTTTGGAAGAGAAGGAGGAAGAAAATAATGAATTGGAGGAGGAAGAAAAGAATGAATGAAGTATGAATTTGGGTCTGTTTTTCCTTGGCTTTTAATGCATTATTCAAAACATCTGCTTGAAAGAAAAAGAATTGTAGTCCTCTAGGTGAGTGAAGGATTTAGCACTGGCAGAAATTCATACACTGCACACAGAGGGTAATGGCAGTAGTAACAGGGTGAGTTTTAAAGCTTTTATTAGGGATGTTCTTGTGTACAAGCACTTTAAAAATCCAGATGTGTAGTCTGCTTTTATGATCAAAGTGTAGTTATCGTTTCTTCTTTATTATACAGTTTAGTCAGCAGATATAAGTAGTTGCAATTTAAGAAGTTAGATATTCAATCAGAAGTTCTTAAAATGGGATGTATCAATCTATGAAACATTTCAGATGTGGTCTACTGGCATGTGTGGGCTTTTGAGTTTATCATCTATGTCCCAAGGCTTAAGGAGCCCAAGATTTTGTGTCTTGTTTTTATCTTCTGTTTCTGGGACACTATTTGTAATATAAATTTGTATGTATGTGATGTATATTTGTAAGATAGCCGTATGTTTGGTAGCTATAAGTAGTTAAGGATATGAAACGGAAGAATCTCCTTTCTCCTTTTCCAGAAATAAATATGGGCTCTGTTTTCTCAAATGTGTCCAGTCATGTTCATTGTTAAACTGTAAAGAGCAGGCTCCGATCCTTTAATTCTTTGCTGTAATAGTTGATTGGCACCAAGTTATAGTGCATCTGTCTTGTAGAACTTACTGATCCAAAATTAAACTATTAATCAGAGAATCGTTTAAGTTGGAAAAGATCTTTAAGATCATCAAGTCTAGTCATTAACCTAACACTGCCAAATCTACCACTAAATTATGTGCCTAAGAACCATGTCTACCCATCTTTTAAATGCCTCCAGGGATGGTGACTCAACCACTTCCCTGGGCAGTCACTTCCAATGTTTGACAAGATGTTTGGTGAATAAATTTTTCCTACTGCCCAGTCTAAACTTCCCCTGGCACAACTTGGGGCCATTTGCTCTTGTCCTGTTGCTTGCAACTTGGGAGCGGAGACCAACCCCTGTCTAGCTACAACCTCCTTTCAGGTAATTACTGAGAGCAATAATGTCGCTGTCTTCTGTCAGCCTCCTTTTTTCCAGACTAAATGACTCCAGTGCCTTCAGCTGTTCCTCATAAGACTTGTTTTCTAGACCCCTCTTCAGCTTTGTTGTACTTCTTTGGACACGCTCCAGCACTTCAGTGTTTTTCTTGTAGTGAGTGACCCAAAACTGAACATAGTATTCGAGGTGCAGCCTCACCAGTGCCAAGCACAGGGGGCTGATCACTTCCCTAGTGGTCACACTATTTTTGGTACAAGCCAGGATGCCATTGGACATCTTGGCTACCTGGGCACGCTGCTAGCTCATGTTCATGAGCTTAATGGGGTTGTTGTGACTTAAGCACAGGACTCAGCACTTGGCCTTGTTGAACCTCATACCATTGGCTTGGGCCCATCAATGCAGCCTGTCCAGATCCCCCCTACAGAGCCTTCCTACCCTCAAGCAGATCAACACTTCCACCTAACTTGGTGTCTGCAGACCTAGTGAGGGTGCACTCAATCCCCTCGTCCAGGTCATTGATAAAGATATTAAAGAGAACTGTCCCTGATACTGTGCCCCAGGGAACGCCACTTGCGATTGGCATCAACTGGATTTGACTCCATTCACGACAGCTCTTTGGCCTGGCCTTCCACGTTTTTTTACCCAGTGAAGAGTACACCCGTCCAAGCCATGAGCAGCCAGTTTCTCAAGGAGAATATTGTGGGAAATGGTGTCAGAAGCTTTACTACAATCCAGGCATACAACATCCACAGTCTTCCCCTCATCCACTAAGTGGGTGAACTTGTCGTAGAGGGAGATGAGGTGTATCAAGCAGGATCTGCCTGTTGTAAACCCATGCTGAGTGAGCCTGACGGCCTGATTGTCCCATACATGCCACGTGATGGCACTCAAGACAGTCTGTTCCATAATCTTCACTAGCACTAAGGTCTGACTGGCAAGTCTATAGTTCCCCCAGTCCTCTTTCTGGTCCTTCTTGTGTGGGGGTGTCACATTTGTTAATGTCCAGTCAACTGGGTCCTCCCTGGTTAGCCAATACTGCCGATAAATGGTTGAAAGTGTCTAGCAGCTCCCTCAGTACCCTTGGGTGAATCCCATCCAGCCCCATAGATCTGTGGGTGTCTAAGTGATATAGTAGGTCACGAATCATATTTAGTGCTTAGTAAATAGTAGCTTATATTTGTAAGTGGCGTTAAGAGTGGAGAATATTGTGAAATCCAACATTTTTGGCTTGGTTGAAGAGGTATGCTGGTGAGAGTCTGGCCCAAGACATGGTGGTATATAGCTAATGAACTTTCTGTCAAAAAGATAACAGTTAAATCTCAGATCACAGGACTGTCCAGGCTGGAAGGGACCTCAGGAGCTCTCTAATGCTGCCAGGTACACCTGCAGACATGATGGTCACTGTGGCCTCCATCTTAACTCAGTCCAGTCTATCTAGAGCAATATCATGTATGTAAAACAACAGCTGCTATAGTGCTGTGCCCAGAGGAGTCTGTGCAGGTTGTCCAGACCACTCATCTTGCTGAATTAGGAGGGGCTGAGGGTGTACTTCTAAGATGGTGTCTCCACCTCCCAACTGCCATTTTGACTGCTCAGGCTCACTCAAGCATCAGATCTTTTCCTGAGTTCAGGGCTTGCCCTTTGCATACTATCACTGCAGAGGGAGTGTGCTGCTGGTACCTGAAAAAGAAGCTAACCCAGCATTGTCAGTCCTGCAGTTAGTCAGCTCATGGTGCAGGAGGTGGAGGCCTCCAAAACAATATTTTGTTTTCCTTAACCCAGTTTAAAAATATTTTTTAATTTTAATTCTTATGGTTGTTTCTAGGCGTTTTTATGATTTTTTCACATACTACCTCTCATAATGCTTGGTGTAATCCACTCTTAGGTGTAAATTTCAAAACATCTTCATACCAAAAATTGCTCTTGGCTTGGTTTTGTTGGTTGGTTTTGGGGTTGGGGTTTTTTTGTGTGTGTGTGTGTGGCTATCTGTGATTTTTTTTGTGTGTGTTTCCTAGGTAAAACAAAACAAAACAAAGCAATTAAAATCGAGACAGATATTTCCAGAGGCAGGCTGAATTACAAAATCTGTCAGTTGCCTTCTTGGATGCTTTATTTATACTGGTTATCTCAGAAACTTGTGTTCAAGATGTCGTTTTGAAAAGGTATCTTCTGTCAGATGTAGTTTTCCTCTCTTCCTTTCCTGGTCTTTGCATTTTTTTCTTTTTGAGTCTAACAATATAGTTCTGTGCTTGATTCTAGGGAGAGATTTTGATTTTGAGATTTTGATTTTTGTCTTTAGGGGGAGGACACACTTATTAAAGTGTATAGCCTGTTTCTATGGAACTGCATATCTGGATGTTCTGGATAGCTCTATGGCGTTTACCTGAATTCTTACTGTCCTTATTTATGACTTGTGCTCTTGGAGAGAACATAAATAGCTGGAGAGAAAAACATGCAGGGAATACTGTCCTGCAGATAAAGGGAGGTGGTGTATTTCTGTATTTAGCTTATCTTTTTCCACTGGAGAAGGAAGAGTTAGTGCATCCTTCAGGGACATAAAAGATTTTTCTGCCAGAGTAATTTATAGCATGGACTAAGTATTTTTTGTAGCTGCCAAGTGCTTTTTTTTATGTTTTTGGAAGTAATAAGGCAGGATTGCAAACTATAAATTATTATAGTGGTAGCTGCTCACAAGCTTGCCCACCCATTCATGCTGCATAGTACTTTATGGAAAGTTATGTTTAATTTCACTTAATGAGTACTTAGGACTGAGTCCTCTCAAATGGGCTTTGATGGGCTGTTAAATTTACAAATGTCCTGCAGCTATAAATTACCAATAAAGATTAGTAGAAAGAGTACATTGCCATATATTTCACATGATTTACTTAATGTCACAGTCTTTTCTTTTTCGCCAAACTGGAGGCCCATAAATGATGTGGCAGGATATGTCTGCCATCTGTGATGATTCATACTTCTGCATTAGGGTTTAGCTACTTTTTGGTGTTTTAATTTTTTTTCTGTTTGTTTTTCTCATAAGAAATGAGTAGAAGGGTATGTGTATGTTTATTAACTCATGAACAACAAATGGGAATGTAGTAATTGCTGTAATTAATAATATGAAATAATAAATAAATCCAATAGAAATGCCTTTTAACCTACAAATGGAAGTCAGATAATATTTTTCATTCTCAAATATTATCTAATGTTGCATCTAAAAATAGAACATCCTAACCACACTTAATTAAAGGTTTAGTCATGAAAATAATCTGTACAATCAAGTAGCTTTTATTCTTTGACTTCAGTGAAAAATTTTAAGTGAAAGTGGATTATTTTCAGTAGTCTACGGATTTTGGAGTTGGCCCCAAAATCATTTGCTTTGTGTATATAACTGAAGGGCAAATGGAATTTGTACCTTATTGAAACAGATTTTTATTTTTTTTAATCTGTAAATGGGACAGCTTGGGCAGAAGATGAAATAATTCCAATCCTTTTTTTCCTGATTATTTTCCAAATTTGTATAAAATAGCTGTCAAGCTCTAGAATGAATTGTTATCCTTATATATACTTTGATTTCAGTTGAGTTTTAGATAAAGAAATCTGGCTGCTTTGATTACTTTTTATCTTGAACATGTCATGTTGTCCTCCTTTCATCCCCTAAAAATAATCTTTCATTGCACTTGCTCTAATAACTGTAAAAACTGTGGATAATACATTACAACTAAAAATGGTACTGATTGATAACTGCCTATGAACAGCTCACTTAAGGAATAACAAATGTGCCTTCCTATCAGTATTTTTAAAAGATGATTTTTTTTTAATTGTTCTGTTGATTATTTTTCTGTAATTCTATATCTGAAAATGACTGATAGCTCTGTAGTTTTGCGTGACTGAGATTTTATATAGGGGGAAGATTTGTTGTCTTTAAGTGCTTTCAGGAAAGCCCAATATGCCTGTGAGGACTTTTTAAAATTATTGCTAACTATCGCTTTTGTAGGACTGTGGGAATTTGTGGGGATATGTTTTGTGCTATAAAATGTGAGAGCTCTAGAGTTGTTAGTATAATTTATTATTATTACATGAATATTAAAATTGTGGTGCTATTTCTAGATATGTTAAATTTATGCTTGTGATCCTATCTATACCTCCAGTGAAGAGAATAGAAGTTACAGACAGAATGGAAACTCCTACCAAGAAATCTCATGAGACATAATTGTTTCACTTATCATAGATTATGTGATAAAGTTGTTAGTGAAGTCTTAGCATAGGAATTGGGTAATTAAAGTACAGTAGTTACTTTTATATGTATTCATAATTAAATGAAAGAGTTTTCTGATCATTGTCCTCAGAAAGATTATAAAAGACATTTTATATTATACAATAAATGGGAACATGGACTTCCATATTATAGTTTTCTCAAGAAAATAATGTGTATTGTCTTCAAGAGAATCTAAGAAAAAAGCAAAAAGCAAAGCAGCTTACTAAAAAAAAGTGCTGATGTGAAAGACGTATGTTTTATGCACATTCATTTGAACGAGATGTTTTCAGTGCTGTTTCTGATTTAACGGACTGTTCTGGAAAGGTGGTATGTAATTTTTCAGAGGAGTTATATAGCAATTTTTTCAGTTTATATGGGAAATGTAGCAAAACACTGCAGTTTTCCTTTTAAGTACTGTTGTTATTAAATGGTAGGTAGTGGTGAATCCTTCTTTGTATCCAATGTCCATCTAAAGTTTTGACACTGAGATGTGAGATGTATTTTAGGTATATTTCAAAGTTTATTCAAGCTGGGATTTGTTTCTTCTGATTGCTTGGACAGTTGGCCTCAGACAAATTTGTATTGCTATTGCTGATGTAGAGTGGCAGTTGAGGAGCAGGACTGTATGGTAGATTGTCTTTAGAAACTGAAAAAGACACTTAAGGTGTACCAGAGGAAATCTCAGAAAGGACAATATTTAAAAGTATTTTAGGTCACTATATTACGATTGCTGGCAAGTTAGTAAGGTCGTTGAACTGTGAACACCTCCACATGTTCTGATGAATAGCTTGCCGAGTAAACTATTGCAATTCACTTGAACTTCTCCCTGCCAGGAATCTCAGTTGTAAAATCTGACATTAAAAGCAGAGCTTCATACAATTTTAAAATCCTGTATTTGTGTTCTGGTATCAGTAAAAGAGTGGAAAATAGATGATGAAGGAGATATGTGAAGCCAGGGACCCATTTAGGCTAATCTATGCAGGCTAGATTTTCCTAAAGACAGGTAATTCTTTGAACACTGTTAATATAAACTAGGTGGAGTAATATCTGAATACTCTGAAATCTGCATCTAGTTATTGGAATTTGGCTCTTAATTTAGTTAAGTGAAACAAACAAACAAAAGTGTATTTTTTTGACCTTAGGTTTTGGAGGGAGAGAACCTAAAGAGAGAGCCAACTATTTTCTCCTTCATAAAGGTACTGTTTTCTGAAGTTCTGCTCTGACATTTTTGACAAATATACTTCACAGTGACCAGTCATTTCTGAAAGAGCGTAACTGAAGATTAAATAAGATACCATTACTATCATTAGCATACAGGTTTATATCTTAGCTCAATAGCAGTAGATTTTTACTTGAAAACGAAAAACAAATCTACCTTGTGGGTAGTTTCACTCTTTAAAAAAGTATGTGAAAGTCTCCCCACGTTTTTTGTTTCTGGTTGTGTCTAATTTAACAATGTTATTAATATGAGGTATCCACCCAAGGAAAGCCACACCTGTACTGATTGCACCTTATGGAAAGTGAGAATTTAAATGCTGGACATTTTAAGTCACAAAGTATGTTTTAAGCATCTTCTTTAGAGTGCTAGAGGAGACAGCAGTTTGCCACACTTGCACAGTCTGGTGGAGATCTAATCTTTTTGAATTCATTGCTTGTGAGTTATTATTTCTAATCACACGCTTGATTGACTCCAGCTAAATGGCTCTGACTGAAGAGGCAGGGAGTTAAATCTAAAACTGTAAGTATGTATTTTAACTGAAAATAGCGATCATCATGGAATGTGTTCTCAATCAGCACTTGACATTCATCTGAATATATAGCTTTAAAAAAAAAAAAAAAAGGGAGCACTATTTTATCCTCGGGCAAGAGCAGTATGTGAAAAATTGTGATTGAGCTCTAAGGATGAAAATGGAAGCCCTGGAGAGTACATAGAAATAATAAAACTGAGGTCCCTGATGGTGTTATGCTAAATGTGGTTAATATTGCAAATGTACTGTGAGAGGAAAATCAAGTGATCCTTTGAAATCCTTTCTCATTTTGAAGTTTCAGTAAGATGCCTGTAAATGAGCTAATGAAATAACTCATTTTTAGAATAAAATGTGACTATATGCAAATGTTATCAGTGTTTGGAAGATGTATACTACAGTCTTGCCAATCCATTTCTCAGACAAGATCTTAGACAGATGAGTGGTCTCATTTTTTTTCATAATGAGAGAAACTCCTCAGGAGAATCTTTTCAGTTGGTCCTAAACTGAAAAGGGTTAGAGGTCATGACCCTGGAATAGTCAATATATAAATTATTTTATTTTCAGGAAAAACATGCTAAAGAGAAGCTTTTTGTTTTGTTTTAATTTATTTTTTTAAATAAGGGAAAAGTGATTATATTTGCAAGTTGTCTTTTGCAGGTATTGGAGTTTCTTTTTATCACTGTCCTACAGACATTTGACTTTATATTTTTTATTTTTATCTCATAATGCAGATGGAGGCTGAGGTTTTTAAGATACTGGTGGAGCTCCTTCTAGACTGAGCGATTTCTAGTGCTATTATTTTACAATTTAATGGTGAACAAAATGGATTTTGTCCCTGCAAACCTCTATACTGTGGAGCATCCAAGATGATGGATGGAAATTGGCTTTTATAAAACATGTGACTGTATTTGAAATTGCTAACCACAATTAAGAACAGAATTGGCCAAGTGATTCATTTATAAGGTCTAACAATGAAAATTTTTTATGCTTTCTTTTAAGGGAAAAAATTGGCAGCAAATGTGGGTAACGAATTATGAGATGTGTTATTTTGGAATTTTTAAGTCCAACTCATGATCTCATTGAAGTCAGTGGAAAAAACTGCCATTGCCTTAAGTAAAATTAGGAGGATGATATTTCTGAGAGTAAAAATTGATTTAAGCTTTAGTAATTCCAGCATTTTTTCTTTTTTTCTCCTTTTTATTTAAAAACAAAAACAAAACCAAAAACAAGTCACACATTCAATTTTTAATAATTGAGTTTTGCTCTGAGTTTTAATAATTTAAAAGTGAGGTGATTTATAAAGACATATCAGATGTTCAGACTTGGGCAGATTATTTGGCTTCCTTACAGTTAGAGGATTCTGATGGAACATTCAACCATAACAAAATTATTTTATATTTGCAGGATTTGCATTTGCTGGATGTCATAAATGGATCATGTTAGCGCGTGTGGTAGATGGTCCCATGTGCCAGGAAGAGTATTTTTATGAAGGTTGTCTGATAGTGACCACAAGACAGGTGCTGGAGTGCCTTTAGGTCCCTCTGGGATCACAAGGTTAGACAAACTGCCCCTAGGATTTAAACAGGGTAGTTGTTTCGTGTCAGTTTAATTATCCTTATGTTTTGTGAGGCAGTCACTCAAGTGGTCTGGAAATATTAGGAAATTGGAGGCTTTCACAGCTTTAAGGGCAAAGTTCTGATTGAGTTTGTTTGGTATTCATTCACTTTGTGGCAGTCTTAATGCAAGTGATGGGTTGTTAGAACTATAAGGCATGCTTACTGCCAGTACAAGATTTAATCGAGACACTATCATTCAGCGGGAAATGCCTTTCAGTCCAGTTTTATTTATATGAATCTACTCTGCAACTCAGTAATCTCTGCTTGGGGTCATTACTTTGGTTTTAACTTAGTAATTTAACTCCTGAAGTGCTTCAAGTAAAAATGTCCTTGAAGGAATAATAAGTTTAAATAGTTCTGAATCGGTTGAAAATAGTTTTTTAATTTAGTTCAGGCTGGGAGCACATACTGGCAGGAAAACAAGTAGATGGAGGAGGAAAAAAGAAATTAAGCATAAATAGTCACACTGTGCCATACGGTTGAAAAATTTAGAGATGGGGCAAAAAGGTTAAATATACTTCTTTCTAGCATATTTGTATTAATAAATATCTAGTGGCAATAAATAAAGAGTAATCACCGAAATAATATTTACTTTAATACTCAGGGTTTTGTTTATTTGGCTTTGATTATTTTGATGACATTACTAATACAGGAGATATAAAAATGTAACTACTGCTTCCTAAATTAACAATTTAGTTACTAATTGAGGAGAAAACATCTTAACATAAATAAAATAAAAATCTCTAGTCATTTCAGCCAGCCCCATTGCTTTTATAAAGCACTTGAGATTTTATTTTCATTAACACTGAGAGGCACTTTGAAATGAGTAACTAGCAAATAAACAAACTGAGATAATTCAAGTTTATATTGTGAGTTAATAAAACTAATAAAATCTCTACATTTCCCAAGGTTTCCCATTATTACCATTTAATTTTTTTTACTGCAGAAGAAAATTGTTAGGTTTATATAGTCTTAGGCATCATGGAAATTTTCTTTACTGGTTTTATGTTCTTTTATGACTTGGTGAAGAAAATGAGGCTTGTTTTGCAGCTTGTGAACAAGGAAAATGTGTCTTTTTAGTGGTTTCATCTCAGTGATTGTTTGCTTCCTCATTGTCTTTTGCCTGATGGTGTATGCTTGAAGATTCATTTCTTCTGCAGCTTTACCTCTAAGAGGATTCTGGCAGTGTAGTATAAATTTTACAGGATAATAAATAGAAAGTTTCTTTTGAGCTTTTTTCCTTTGACTCTTTTCCTTTCCTCTTTCCCATTTTGCTAATACTGCAACTGATACAAATGCCAGGAGCTGCAGGTGCGTGTAAGGTGTACCAGTCAGTCCATTCTGGACAGTTTTGTGTTTTCCCATACTGTTGGCAGCTTTTCTCCTATGCAGCTGCAGAACTTTTTAGGTTTTTATTCTTTTAATTGTTGCTTCTCGGCTCCAATCTTCTTTCCTCTACATTGTTTTTAAGTTTGTGGTAGGTTTTTTCTTTTTCCCCTTCCCTTCCCTTCCTTTCCCTTCCCTTCCCTTCCCTTCCCTTCCCTT
>VZRU01018456.1:150645-172569 GCA_013398155.1 Pedionomus torquatus | reverse complement strand
CTCTCCTCTCCTCTCCTCTCCTCTCCTCTCCTCTCCATGACATGATGAGTTTCTTTTTTAAACTCTGTCTTTGCTGTTTGAGCAGTAGTGAAACTGTCCTTGTCATTGCCCTTCTTCACTCAATCTGCATCCCATGGTGGGTTGCAGTTGTGCTGCTTCTCTTTACTGCCACGCTGTGGAAAAAGAAGCCTGGCTTGGATGCTGTACTGTGTTTTCCACAGCATGGCAGTAAAGCAAAACATTGCAGCTTTACAGCTTTATTTCAGTCACAAGCAGGATTGGCTTTTCCTTTTTTTTTTTCTTTCCCCCTTCCCACTCACAATAAGCAGCCAGTAGATGCACCCTTACAGTTCTTGTCTAGAGTAGGGATTTCTGTGCTACTGTCCTCCCATTACTGTTGCACTGTGTTGTTGACTGATAAAATCACTATGGAAAGAAATGTTTTTAAATAAAGTACCATGCTTCTGAATTAGCCATGTACGAGTGAATTTAACCGTCAGCACCCTATGAGGGAGTCTTATGACGTAAGAGAGGTGGTGAGCACCACATTTCAGAACGTAGGACTGAAAGGCAAGGGGTCCATGCCAAGGGAGGAGAGCCTGATGCTGAGCAGCATGTGGGATGGCTCTGCCTGGGTTAGAAATCTCACTTTGCTAGGAGAAGTCTCTTTGGGAGGGAGTGAATGTGCTCAGACATGGTCTGCATGGAGTGAGCCATTTTTGATTTTTGAGGCTTGGAGTCTTGCCCAGATTAGTTTTTGGTAAGCAGCTGGACAGATTTACTGAATGACACTTAGGTAATGAAAAACTGGGTGTTAGCTATTTAATTTTAAGTGTTTGATCCACTGTTATCTGTACTGTGGCGTGTCAGACAATGAGCGGTGTTTGCCAACCACAGTGGCAGATGTGCAGGATACTTTTTTCAGTGAAGAAAGGTACTGCTAATGCCTGCTTTGACTACTCTCCTGCTCTTTTCTGTGTCATTTTTGGTGTTACTTATTTAGGAGGTTTTGTCTTATTTCTGCCCATCTTCTATTTCCCCTTGCTGCATTTCTCCTTTCTCTTCCAACCATAGATGAATCTGTGGAATACTGGAGTAAAGATTGCCAGAACTTTCAGCCCTCCCAGTTGGTCTGCTTTGGTCCTTTACAGGACAGGAAGCAATGCAAGACATGTTTAATAGTTTCTAAGAACCTTTTCCAGGTTATTGCCATTTAAAGGCCATTCATATGCACATGAAAGATGTTTGTTTCTCTCACTCCCTTGCAGCTTCTTTCAGTCACACTAGCTATATTTCTTTCTTTTTGATTAATCTTGTGCAGACAAGGAATAATTGATGCCTTTAACGTAGCAAATGGATAGAGCTGACTAGACAAACCTGAATTTGCTTTGTCACAACACAGTGTCTTTTCAGGTTTCAGCCTCTGCAGCCTCAGCTGCCTATGAACATCTGGGAAAATAAATACATGTGACAACAGCGCCAAGATAATTATGGGGATTTTTTTTTTTTTTGTTTCAGGGTATTTTTGTGTGTGTGTTATTTGGTTGGGTTTTGGGGAGTGTTTTGTTTGTGGGTTTGGTTTTTTATATTTTTCTTTGAGAGTGATAGGGATAGCTCTGTCTTAGCATTCATGCTGTTTCTTTGGACTCTGTCAGTCAAAGCTTAATTAAATGTGTGGCAGAGTGCTTTGTTGAACATTGCATTGAACATCACTATGATGATGAATGGGTTCATATAAATACATGTACTGAAAAGACTGAGGAGGCATGGTGTTTTCCTGTATGAGTATGTAGAAAATGCTACTCCCTTTTCCCAGAGGTTATTAGGTGTCACCTTAGAGTAGTAGTTCAAAAAACACATTAGATCTTTTAGAATTACTCATGTGTCATAAACGTAACAGTAGGAATGGTAGTTATTGCAAGAAGAACTTGTAGTTTGCTGTGGAAAACAGTCTTTTCTGCTGTATGTGTTCTTAGCAAGGAGAAATACCTTTCCTTCGTAAAGTCATTAAGAGTGTTACAGTGTGATCATGAGTTGGTTAACTTTCTCAAGAAATGGGAAGCTAGTTGAATAAAATGAAATCATGAGCTCTCGGTATGTTTTCTGTTGTTTATTGCAAAGGACGTGAAAGCAAAACATTCAGGAAAACATCTTTGTAATCTTGCTTTTTCATACTTCATAAACTAGGTGCTTTTTGTCTTCTGGTTTTTCTAGTTAAAATTTTGGTTTTGAGGACTGAAATGAAACATATGATCATTTGTTTCAAAGCAAATGGGAATTTATTCAATCACAGTAACAATCGGAGGAGCAGCCTCTGACTGGGCTCTAAGGTAGCTTGCTGTTAGTGATAGTGAATTTAGAACTTTTTGCCAAAAGGAAGGAAAAAAATTCATGATTTCTTTTGTTCATATGACTTGTGGACATGCTCATAGCAAACTGAGAGCCTACTTACAGTGACTGCTAGACTGCAGAAAGGCATATTGTTATAGTATTTTCTTTGTTAACATCACCTGTTGAGGCACTTAACACTGGCAAGGTAGGACCAAAGTGTATAATTACACAGGAAATATGGACTGTGAAAGGCACGTGCCTGCTAAGCTATCTCTGCTTCATTCATCTAGCAGGGAAAGTCAAACCATTTGAACAGTTAAGGGAAAATAATCTGTGGCTGCATCTGTCAGTTTTGGCCAAGCATTTGTGTTTTGTTTTTCTGTGATTGCACTTAAAGCTTTTTATTCTCTTTTACCTCTAAATATGTTGATCATCCATGGAATCAGATCAGCTTTTCGTTCTTAAGAGGAAGAGAAGGAGAAAAGGGGACTTTTATGGCTCTTGTTTTCTGTGCAATTCTGATTTGCCTGAATTTCAAAATACAGATATTTGCCAATTCACTTATGGCTTCACAGGCAGCAGAAGCACAGAGGGAGAAACAAGAGGAAAAATGGGAAGAGGCAGAACTATCTTTGGAGGAACTGGGGATTGTCAGCTGTTCAGTGGTTTGGAACAAGCAGCCTATGCTGTGTCCTGTTCATTTGTTCCTTCTGTCTCCTGTTCCATTATCTGGGATAGTGTTATCCCACTAAAATATGACGTGAGCTGACATGACATGAGGGTGAAGATTGTGGTAAGGAGTGAGGGACTGATATCCCCAGGAGTACTGATTTAGCTATTAGTTAACAGTAGCTACTGAACTTACTCTCCTTGAGTGCATTATATGGAGTTTTACAGTATTAAGTGGGAAGGTCATCATGAGAAGATGTGAAAGGGAAAAATTCCTCAGGGGATGAAATTTTCTTTATCTTCTGTATTTTTTGTAGCATGTATGCATTGCTTACTGTATGTTAAATGTTAAAACTCAAACTACTGAAGTTCTGTTTTTTTCTCTCTTTCTCTTTCTCTTTCTCTTTCTCTTTCTCTTTCTCTTTCTCTTTCTCTTTCTCTTTCTCTTGCTCTTGCTCTTGCTCTTGCTCTTGCTCTTGCTCTTGCTCTTGCTCTTGCTCTTGCTCTTGCTCTTTCTTTGAATTAGCAACACTTCTTCTGTACATGGTGATATGCCTTGTTAACTATTTGGTATTTTGTTATTTAGAGGGGGAGTTGAATGAGGGAGTACAAGGAAAATTTGATCCAGCAACAGGACTGCCATTCATAAAACTGAAGTGGAGCATTAGGTGTCCAGTTCCAGACTGCAATTGCAAAAACTGCAGTTTTACAGCACATTATAGTACTTGGGTAAGAAAAAAGTTATATTTTTCTTCAATAAGTGACTCTATCAGTTGCTTTTATTTCTGTGACCAGGTTGCCTCTCCCATACAGATTACATTATATTCTCATACCTTCTGTATGGAGAAGAGGGATCATGCTTTCCTTGTGCATATACACATGTGCATCCTTACTTTCCCTCATAATATCTGTAAGTGGGTTAAGGAGGAGAAGAAGAATATAAACAGAAAAACCACATCCTGACAGCTGCCTCCAGTTAGTCCTGGTTTTCCCCCAGACTTTTAGAATCTTACCGTGGCTCCTAATTTGTCCCACATGAGTCTTCTCCCAGTGGGGCTGTTTTCTGTTTCCTTTTTGCTTTCATTTGATCCAAAGTAAACAGTTAACAAAGAATAAACCAATTCAGGCAGCTGTCAATGGACCATCAGCATTCAGGTGTCTCGGACAGGAAGAAGAAGGTCTATTATTTTGAAGGTAAGAAGGGAAAATGGGACTGAAACCTGATGCCTGTGTGGGCCAGAAAAGTATTTCCAGGTCAAATCTGCTTAAGACAATGTCATCACAGTTTGTCCAGGAGTTCAATTTTGGGAGGGCTGATTTTGTCTTGTTAATATGTGTGCAAATCTCTTAATGTAAAAAGGTTTTTAGATTAAAAATACATGGGGTGCATGACTCACAGGAAAAAATTACAGCACTTCACTGGTAATTCATCATATCTCATAGGGACTTGTTGAAGTATGCAAACGTTGCAGATGCCAAATATGATAATATGGCATTTATTTGCTGATTTTTAAGATAAGATTTCCTACAAATTCTGAATGTTTGTTTTGTTTTGTTTGTGGGTTGTTTGTTTTTTTTTTCCGCATAAAGGAGTATGTAGAAGCAGGGCAGATAAGCCACCTTTCTCTTAGAGATGATAGAGCATGTCAGAACAGCTTTCTCCTACCTCTCCAGTTAGGTTAATCTTTTCTAAGTACAAATTGCTTGTCATGACTGTAAAACTCAACAAAGTCATTTGTTATGTCACTTGAAAACTTCTCTAGTCTATATTTAGGAGGGATCTAAAGGATTCCCATGGCACTTCCTAAAAAAAACAAAAACAAAAACAAAAACAACCAAAAAGACCCAACCAAAATAAGAATTAATGCCAAAAAAAGGCACTTTATATTGAGGTGTCCAAAATAAATGGCATTGTGTCTAGTTGCCTGCAGGTCATTATTGGCTCTGTCTTACAATATTAGAGTAAAACGTATCTTGCTAGCTATCTAGGTGTGCTTGCAGAATCACTCTATTTTTGAAGCTCTGCTTCCAGTGAAATTTGGAGTTATGTCTATATAGACTCTCTTCCTGTAATTTACTAGCTTTGGTGGCTTGAGTTTCTTTTTGTTGTTTTTTGGGGGAAGGGGGTGTCTAACAGTCAAGTGGAGAGTGGGAAGGAGGACTACCTAAGATTTTTTTCTTTCTTGTCTACATTTTGTATGGGAACAATTTTCATAAATGTGCTTCCTGCTGTAACTGTATGTGATACCTTTATGTAATGCAGCTATTGGGTCTTAGTGCAGTGTTCTGCAGATTCTCCCATTTCTCAAAAGAAGTGATCCATTAGAAGAAAGTAAGCTGTGTTTATTAATTTTCCTTTAATAATCTTCCATTATGTTAAAGTAACTGATACCAAAGTCATTCTCTAACAGTAAAGAAAAATGCATTTGGCTTTGAACACCTAATTCTTTTTCAAACAAATAGTTCTGTTGGCTTCATCTGAACTTCAGGGAGAACTGGGACCCAAGGGAGACTCAGGCTCCTAAAGGGTAAAATAAGCTTTAGTCCTTGCAGCAGTCCTGCAGGAAATCAACATAGTGAGGACAAGATGGTGCTTAGATGTGTTTGCCTGGAAAAGTTAGATTTGCTTAAAGTGAGAAAATAACTGTATGGTAGAAATGGACCCTGAGTTTGGTCAGGTTATGTTAGAGGAAACGGGCAAGTTAGAGTGAGCTTGGGGTCAGGACATCTCTGGGAAAAATTTAGGAGGCAGGGTTGGAGTTTGGCAGCAGCCAAGGTTGTGAACAGACAGACACAGGCAGACTTAAATGAACCCTGAATTTCTGAGAAAGAGAGCAATAGAGCCTGTAGGTGGCATAAGGTGTCTCGCGTGTCTTTTCATGAAATTGCAGGGCTGCCTGCAGTGTCAGAAAAAATGTCAGAGAAACAGAGGGGTCTGTGCATGTGATGGCTGCTGCTGGGATCCCTGTGAGAGGCTGAGCTGAGGGGCAAATGCAGATGTCTTCTGGGGTGAGGGCAGCTGAGGTATTGAACTCCAGTTCAGTATAGACAGCAGCAGTGTTATCTTTATGCTGCTCACTGTTAATAGTACCAATTTTTAATTTTACTCTACTTTTTAAAGAAGGCATTTAGGCTTCTATTTGCAGTGACTGGTAAAGCCAACATATTTCAAAGCCTTTGTTGTGAGTATTTTTGTTACTGTATTGCCATGACATCTATTTGAGCAAATTTTTATCTAGTAAAAATACCCCAAATTCCTCTCTGCCTCCCAATATTTTGCAACTGTCTCCGTGATTGTTTTAGTAAAACACAGTAGTAGAGTTACTATTTCTCCTTTTCCCAAAATTATATAAATGAAAGAGAAGTCCTGTGCAGTTTCACATCAGGGAACAATGCATATATACACACATTCTGATAATTATTTTTAAAATTCTGTTGAGGCATAGACTCAGTCAACATCTTATCAGAAACACGGGAATTTCCAGTGTTCTGCTGCTTTGGCAGTTGTAAGAAGAGAGTATATTTATATCTTCTATCCCACTGAAAAATTCTTATTTAGCATTTATTGAAGTGGATCTTGCGATGCCTGACGTGTAACTCATAGACGAGCAACAAGGGAGCTCTCGGGCCAGAGTTACTCTCCCTGAGGTTTTGGGTTCATTTAATAACTTCTGCTTAACCTAAGTGCTGGACCATTTTTCACTTCCGCCATTTCATTGTCAAAACTAAGTGACTGTGTATGCTCTGATTTGGTTCTTTGCTTTGGAGAGAGGATATGGCATATTGTTGCAATGAGCCTGTCATTTAGAAAAACTCAGTTCTGGGGAAAAAGCCCAGGAAACAGGAGTTAGAAAAAACTTCCAGTAACCAGATGCCTAAGTTGAAAAAGTATTTCTCTTGGACGTTTATGTCTAAGTGAACAAGTTATGTTGTGAACTATGCATTAATTACCCTAGTTATAGTTTTTGCTAAAGAGCTATAGGAAATGTGAGTGAGAGGTGAGGGGCAGAGCTGGCAGGAAGCTGGGAAGAAGGAGAGGTGTCCTCTGCAGGAGCTGGGAGCTGAAGTAGAAATAAGGAGGTAGACATGAATGAGTACTTTGTGCCAGAGAAATAAAGTAGTGCACGTACCACATGCACACAGAATGTGTGTATGCAAATGTGTATATTTATGCTACTGTGAAGGGGTGGTGTATATTTATGCTACTATGACAGGGTAGGTGTTGAAATAAGTATCAACGATGCACAGTTTATGGGATTTTTATCACTGGCACCACTATTTGCCCAACTGGATATAGTAACACATGCTTGTCTCCTGCAAAATATTCCTTTCATCTCCAGCTAATGCTGTTTAATGTGCCTGGATAAGGATGGTGTAAACAGAAGCAGAAGCTGCATGGTTTGTGTATGTGTATGTCTTTAGCATCACTGTTTTTATACTCTCTCACTTGGTAAAACAGCAATTAGAAGAATGTCGCCTGGAATGGAGGAAGGACCATGTGTGGCTGTCATCTCTCACCTGTTTTTACATGATTCTGCTTCAGCTGCATCGGTACTTTCTCTTGAGTTGCCTTACAAGTAAACACATCACTGCTGGAATAAGAGGAATAAATCAGCTGTATCTCTACATATTTGCCGATATCTATGCTAAAGTGTGGGAAAAGAGAAGAGGATGAGGTACAGATACTGCCAGCTGGTTTCTTGAGAAGACAAATGTGAAGCACCTAGTTGGGAATGAGATCTTTTGCTCTGCTATTTATTTTTTCTCCTTGAACTATCTAAACACATTTACAAATAAAACACTGTCTGGATTCTATTCTTGACATGGCAGAAGCTTAGTAAGAAAACACAGTATTTGCTGAGGTCTTTGCTATGTAATAGTTCTTTAGATTTTTCTAAGATACTATTTACGCCCTCTTCCCCTGTCTACTCCCTCCATCCTCAAATCTTTCCCTCCAGCAGAAAGAACAAAAATGCCCCTCCTCCTCAGGGCCCCCTCCTGCCTCCTACTCTGTCTTGAACTCTAAGCTGTGTGAGTGGAAGTCAGTCCAGTGATGAAGACATATTGCGGTATTTGTTAAAAGGACAGAGTAATGCAACTTCTTCAGACATTTTCTTGAAGCGAAGGTAACTGAAACAACTTGAGAGAAATGTAATTTTCTGCATGGTCTTTCTGTGCACACTAAAGCTAAGAATGCAGTCAGGCCACAGCAGTCATGTACGGTGAAAGAAACTGCCACTGTTTGCTGTTACTCTTTTTTCTTGTCTATTCATTGTCTTAAGCTGAAAGTAATACATCTTGGCCTCCTGTGTAAGGTGCATCTATTTCTCAATGAGTCCCTGGTCTAGTTAGTTGTTTCTGCATTTATTATACGACTCTTTGCAAAGAGTTGTTGCCTTTCCCACTCCTTATGAAGATGAATTAATAATTTTTCTCTCTTAATTAGGTTCCATCTGCTGTTCCTGTCTTGAATTCTAAAGGTTATAGTTATTACCATATTCATAAAATCGCCCAACTGTGTAAGAGAACTTTAACAACAATTTTAAAGCCAAGTTCCTCTGTTATGCCTCATTCAGTGTACGTTTTGCCATTAGTGATAGAGAAGTTGATCATGTGGGGTGAGTCCTGCAAATACTTTTCTGTTGTCTTACAGCAGAAATGTGTCACACTGCTGAGAGGAATATGTCTGTATTGCAATAAAACTCATATAAACTAGAGCTTCCAAACACAAATTGCCTAAATATCCATAGCTCTAGGGTGAAAATATTTAATAATCTGGCTTCCTCTATATCTGTAGCACTCAGTATCTTTTCTCACTAATATAAACTGAATGCCTAAGAATAGCTTTTAGTTGAGAGTGGATTTGGTGTGAACAGGCAGCCTTGTCTTTCTATCTCTAGAAATCTGGAAAGAAATCCTGATGGACCAAGATGAATACTCTGTGAGTGTCATGTGAGAATTTATGTTTCCTAAGGGGCTAAGGGCACTAGGGATCTGATCCTAATGTGTGTGTCACTTCAGATACAAGAACTGTAGCTGCAGTGTAATCACATTGCAGTGTTTGGCACCAGGTTAAATTTTTCTTCTCTCTTAGCCTATATGTACACACCTTTTCTTACCTTTCTCTGCTTTCCTCCCTTGTGTTCTCACTTAGTCTGTATGAAGTACCTGAAGTTAAAGCTTACTTTCATCTGCTTCCTAGCCATCCATTTCTTCTGATCTAGGCTTACACTGGTTATCTTTTAAATGATAGTATGTTTACAAGAAGAAAGAAAATAAAGACATCTCTGGAATGCTTGCTTGACATAATCCCTTTCTTTAAGGAATACCTGGTTGTTCCACTGATAGCTAAATAGTATGGTCACTGTCTGAAATCAGCTTTTAGAAATCGATTCCTCATCTTGCCTTGTGGGTGATTCTTCACCTCATGCAGTGGGTAGTTGTCTTTGTTTCTGCCCCAGCTTCTATTTCCATTTGCAGTCTGCTGTGCAATACATGGTGCTCCTAGGAAGATCTGAATGAACATGTAACATGACAGATGATCCTTGGAATGAGTATCAGGTAATTACTGCTAATCAGAGATTTGAGGGTCTGAGAGTTGAGATCTAACACTTCTTCTCTGTCCAATTCTAATAGCTTACTTCCCCTGGCAACCCGCTTCACCCCTTGACTCAAAATTACTGCCTGTTCAGTGTGATTTATTCACTTAACGCTGTGGCAGAGGTTACCAGTTATGTACCTAAGTGCTAAAAGAAAACAAATGCCTCTTCCCCCATCACAGGTCAGTGTATTAGTCTAAGATGCTGAGGAGAGCAAGCACACTGAAGACTGTGGGTGAAGATGGCTGAGAGGTTGCTCAGTGATGGAGGGGCAGGCAGGCAGCTGGTATTCAGCCCTCCCAGCATGGTTTGCCAGAGACATCTGTCAGTGCCCCCAGTCCTTTGTTATAGAGGTGGTAATTTTTTGCCTGCCTGCAGTGGTGAATTACAGTGTTCAACCCCTGCCTGTGTTCTTGTTTGGCTCTATTTCAGAGGTTTTCTTTTCATGTTATTTGAGAATGGCCAGGGAGCTCTGGAGCAAAGTGGGTTAAATGTTTGTTAATTCTGTTAATGCTCTTTTTGCAGTTATAAAAGATGCACACTTGATTCCTCTCTACCTTCCAGCTCAGCTGGTTTCTTACCATGCTGCTTGTGATGTTCTTGACACAGACAGGCAGTGATATACTTGTTGCTGTCTGGTCTGAAAACCAGTATGAAGTGTGTGCATGTGCTGTGTAGGCTGAGTCAGTTTGTGTACCCAAAGTGACAGTCCACTCACCTATTGAGGAACTGGAGAAATAATCTTAGCTGTGTTGTTGGAATTTGTTGCCAGCTCTTGATGTAGCTGGGAAAGAGTGCACAACTGTGTAATTTACATACAGGTATGTGTTTCAGAAAGTAGAAATGTATTATGGGAGCTAAAAATGAGACTGCATTTCAGTTCAGCTTTTGGTAGTAGGGTTGGGGTCTTTGAGTTTGTTGCTAATGGTAAAGGAGCTTTTGGGCATCTCCTCAGTAGATTTGTTTGTGTACCATAAAGTGTACTCACACTTGCAAAGACAGTCTTGGGACATGGATATTTGACACTGAGCTAGACATTTTCTTTTTTTAACAGGCATTTGAAAGTATTTCTTCAAGCACTTCAAGAATCCCATCCTTCTCAGTGTTACCCTTGGAGTTTAAGATTTCACAGAAGAAATACATCCCAGGAGAAGGGCCAAATTCTTCACAAATTGCATTTGTGAAGCTAAAATATATATTTGGGGAGTGGTAAAATTCTGCAGTTTGTGTCTGATTATTTTTTTAAGCTTGATGAAATGTCTGGTTATTGCCAAATAATTGTTGGGTGCCCAGCTGAAGTGCCTTTACACAAATGACGCAGCATGGGGAACAAACACGAGGAGTTAGAGGTGCACATGCTTCTCCAGAGCTATGATCTAATTGGCATTACTGAGACCTGGGAACGGAAGAACAGCTGACAGAGAGTTTATGGGTTAGGATTAAAGGGAGCACAGGCATGCGTGACATTATAGTGTGGGTCTGCTACAAATGAGGAAGATGCAACCCCCTATAGACAGATAGGAGCAGCGTCATGCTAACACACCCTGGTCCTCATGGGGGACTTCAACCACCCTGTTATCTGTTGGAAGGACAACACAGCAGGGCACAAGAAATCCAGGGAGTTCGTAGAATGTTTTGAATATAACTTCCTTCTTCAAATGTTTGAGGAACCGACAAGGAAAGGAGATATGCTGAAACTTGTCCTTATCAACAAGGAGGGGCTGGTGAGTGATGTCAAGTTCAAGGGTAGCCGGGTAGACTCCGGGGAGACCTCATTGCAGCCTTCCAGTATCTGAAGGGAGCCTACAGAAAAGCAGGAGAGGGAATCTTTGTCATGAAGTGTAGTGATAGGACAAGGGGTAATGGTTTTAAAGTAGTAGAAGGGAGATTTAGATTGGATATTAGGAAGAAATTCTTTACTGTGAGGGTGGTGAGGCACCGTAACAGGTTTCCCAGGGAAGTTCTAGATGCCCCATCCCTGGAAGTGTTTAAGGCCAGGCTGGATGGGGCTTTGAGCAACCTGGTCTAATGGGAGGTGTCCCTGCCCATGGCAGGGGGATTGGAACTCAGTGATCTTTGAGGTCCCTTCCAACTCTAACCATTCTATGATTCTGCATCTTTTCCCTAAGGCCTTTTGTGGGTGGGTAGTATCTACTGCTCCTTCTGTCCTCAGGTGACAGAACATATTTGGGTTCCATTTACAGGTTAGTCAAAAGTGTCTGTTGTGGACCTCATGGCAAATTGCTGTATTCATCCATATCTCCATTGTCTCTTGCTGTCTTTAAAAACCTCTTGGAATTGCAATAATTTTAGGAAATATCTCTTGAGGGGCAGGAAATAAATAGGAAATACCTAAGCCTCCCTATGTTACCTTAATTGCAGTTCTTCTCAGAATTTGGATTTTGCTGTGTGTCTTCTGTGTTTAGTGTGTGGTTGCTGTTCCACAATTTGATGAGGAGCTGCATTAACTTTGCCCTTTTTAATGAACTGTGCAAATCTGCTGGGACAGGGTTCAGCGCATGTGTTTGTAGGCAGCTGATGGCTTTAGAGTTTTTTTCTAATTCAAGATGCTGTTGCAGCAACTACAGATGTGGGGTTTTTTTTGCATAGAATTACCAGCTCCATGACTTAGTAAGCTGAAAAGGTGTTGAACTAGTAAAGGAATATATATTTTTTTTTTTAATTTGGATACCTTCTATTTGGATAGCAAATGATAGCAATTGTATTTTGGATAGCAAAAAATTATAGCAATTTAGATCTTATTTGAAATGTAACATACAAGAAACCATAGATTAACACTCCCTCTTGCACGGCTGTTGCCTTTCCTTTTTTTATGTAAGATGAATGGATGGAAAGCAAACCAGTAACCTTTTTTTTCTGGCTTTGCTCACAGGTTGAGAAAATTAGGAATTGGCAACTGTGAAGGCTAATGTAATTTTTGGCGTACTTTATGGAGAAGTGGTGGGGATGACTCCCAACAAAGGTGACTGGTGACATTTGGAACAAAATCCTGCACTCATGGATTAGTAGCAGTTGCTGAAACAATGAATAAACAAGGAGTTAAAGGCTGGTTATTTTTGAACATTTTAGAACAATAATGAGGCAACAGCAGCAAAGGATGTAGCTCCTGGCCCAACAAATGGGAGCAGTACTCCTCCTTCCTTGTGCTGGAATTCTTGTAAAGCCGGAAAGTGTTAGCCAAAACCTAGCAGGAAAAGTGTGCTTGTGTTGCACTGAAATGTAGTTATATAAAATCATCATTTATTCTCTGCCATAAAATGCGCTAGCAGGTTTTGGTACCATGGCTTAAGGCCTCAAATGAGAAAAGGTGTTCAGAGGAGAAAGTAAAAATTTTTCCTCCTCTCACCCAAATGAAGGGGAATTCTGATGTGGAGCTGGTCAATGAAACACTGCCTGCACCATAAAAGTCAGAATGGTGTGTGCATTTATGCTTTGCCGTAGCGGCAAGGCACCTGCTCCACAAAGAGCAATCAGTAAATTTACTTGACATAATTGATGTTTGTGCAAAACAGGGAGCATTTGTTTTTTCCCTTCTTGTGGTTAATGTTCAGTGTGATAATGCAAATGAGTTCTTCATACCTCTCTCTACTCAGTCCTGTCACATGTACTTTTTATCTTTTTCCTTTGTCTTGTGGGTACTAGCAGTTGCTAAATGGCTTTTATGGAGGATAATATATTTAGGAAGCAATTTCCATTTGAGATTTTTACTGCTACCTCTCGCTCTCTGTGACCTAGGGAGTGGAAGGCTGATATAATACGGTTATCTTTCCAAGCTGAGTCAGTTTAAAGTGTGTGGTTGTAATATATGGTTTTTAATAATCTTTCCTGCCACAGAGTAGAAACTGGTCTCTGAATGAGGACAACCAGATGAAACTTGCTTCCGTGTAAACATGGCTTGGGCAGAATCAACCAATTTCAAGGCGGATTAATGTCAGCGCAGTGAAAACAGGATAAGGAAAGTATGAATATGGGGAGAACTTGAGCTTCACTTGAGAAAAAAAGAAAATTCTGCATGGGATTGTTTCCCTTCCCTTCCCCCAACTCCGAAGTCTTGTCCTGTCTCATGAGCCTTTTGTGCTTTAAAGGTAGGGTGACACAACAGCACAAAAAAATGAAGGGAGAGCTGGCCTCCGGCACAGGCGAGCAGAGCTTAACATTGGCTGCTCTCTGGTCCTGATCTGCAAGACTGCAGGTCCAAATCAACAGATTTCTGTTCCTGATGCTCCTCCCAGGTGCTACCTCTCTTTGCTGTCTAAAGTTTGACCAAACTGGTGGTTTTGTTTTAAGTGTGTTAGTGTTCAGACTGAGGACAGTTTGGACATGCTGTATTTGGGATGGGACATGCTGTCTCTTGGGAGATATCCTGGGAGCTGCTGCTCAACTTTTAACACCGAGTTCTATTAAAAAACTGCATGTATTGCAAATTTACCCTTGAGTACCTGGCCAAGCCACCCAGACCTCATGTTGTTGCTAACTTTTGTCTTACCCATTACATCTGTGTTATGATAGTCCAGAACATGCTGTGTGGTTAAATGGGTTTCTGCTGCAGGCTTGATGCACAATGCTCACTTAATAGAAGTGTTTCATTCTGTAAACAGTGTATCGGAATATTTTCCTCCTCCAAATTGTTTTTATCCATGGAAACAGTAAAAAGTGCAATTTAACTTGGAAATCTTATTTTATGGCATTTTCAAGCAGCTTACTCATTCTTAGTACTTCTGTCAGATGTGATTTTTTTTAATTGGCCTGCTAAAATTATCTGAGAATAAAATTATAAAAAGCTGAGAGCTTGCACATCTGAAATTATGAAGCAAAAGAAACCCACAGAAATTTCATTGTGATTTCAATGTTGGGAGTGATAGCTGGGATTTTTCTTTCAGAAGCAAAAGATTAAGACACAGAGATTTTTCTAGAAGTTGATGATGTGATTGTCCCAACCTGCAGTAGCTCATTGGAAAGCATGAAATGTAGTACTGGATCAGCTTACTCCTAAACTATGCAATTTAGAAGAGCATAAATATGTTTCATATTAAGTGGGATGTTATGTTGATCTACTACTACCTGACTAATGTCATCCTTCCTATCCAAAGTGGTGTGTTTCCAGATTCCATTTCCTAATAATTGTTAGTACATAGTTTCTCTAGGGCTGTACTGACAAGGGAGTTTCTCTTGCGATGAAACATTTCTGGAAGAAGGCTCCTTTTTGCTGAGGAGCTACATGTTGATTTGCAATGTTTTCTAAGGAGGTTCAGCCAACAGCATCCACATATTTGAATCTGCAGATTTCTGTGAAAGATCAATTCAACAGTTGCTTTCAATCACCTCAGCTTTCATTTTGCCTCTCTTTGCAAATGAAAATCATCCCCAAAAGTTTTTCTTCTTTTGTTTTCCTGTAAAATGTATGCAAATCAAGAAATCAGGCATTTCTGTTGTAATATTTTGATAAGTTTCCAGCTTTACTAGCCCTATTTTATTTTAATCTTCTGTCACACACTGTGGATCTTGGCAAACTGAAAAGTTGTGGTTCAGCTGTTATTTCCACTAAGATGTGATATGTTTACCCAAATAATGAAAAGCTATGAAAAGAGCATGATAAACACTTTTTGGCACCTCTTTTTTTCCACTGAAGTATTTAAGGAGTATATAAAATAGGAAATACTTATCCTGCACCTCAGGAAGTACCCCATTACTTTATTACAGTGGGGTAGATATAGATATCATGGGGACTCCCCTTACTCTTTAATACCAAAAATGGAATCCTTACTGTAATTTTTTTAAACTGTTTGTCCAAAACCCCTAAAATTCTCTTTGGCTGTTGTTTAAAAACAGCCAACGGATGACTGTTTATGAGATTTGGTTTGTTTTATGTCTCATACTTTTTTAATACAGCAAACTGTGGCTGCAAAATAATTCTCTGTTGTAATATGGAAGCAAAGAAGCAGTGATTTTACAGGAATTACTTTTTTCAGAGAGCAGAATCTCTCAAGCAGTTAAGCTTGTTGTCATTTTAGAATCGAGTGCATGCACCATAAGCAATAAAATTTCCAATTCAGTGGTAAACAGTATCTTTGAACTGAGCTGGGGAGCAAGCTGTCTAATTTAAGTCCTGAGCATGACTATTGGTAAAGATAGGAAAACATTGTGCTGGAAGGGTTATTTTCAAGTTGTCTGATACCACTGAGGTTTCTGAAAGGAGCTCAGAGGAGCTAGTTCTGTTCTAGTGTTATGCAAAACTGGTAACAACAGCTTGCTTTCTTCTGTTGCTAATTTTGGTCTGTACTTATGCACCTGGCATTACTGCAATTTCTTTGTAAGTTTTATAAATTTGCAAGGGAGGAGTCATTAAGCATCTGTTTGTAACTATGGAAGAAACGCTATCGATGCTTTCACAGAGAATCCATTTTTTTAAATTTTTTTTTTACTTCAGTTGTGCACAGATTAGTTTGGATAATAAGAGCAGCAGTATTGGCTCTGTCTTGCACAGAATTAGATCTTTGATTCTGACAGTAACAATACTTAAAAGTTCTAAGAAAGTTTAGAAAAATGTTGCAAATACAAATCAGTGTGCTTCTTTTGTGTGTGTTAGCCTGGATTTTGGCAGTTGGTGAGTTAAAATAAGAAAAAAAAATAGTAATGGAAATTTTGTTAAAATATTGGTCAAGAATGAGATTTAGAAGCATTTTAATTCCTTACAATTTTGAACAGACACTGGATTTCTTTTCTGTGTGGGAATACTTCTATGAGTACTTCTGATGGTCTGAAATTTCACAAAATCATTCTTTTAGTTGCTCAGAGGTTGTAAGGAGTTAAAAATCAGAAGTTTAAAGTGCTAGAATGCTAGTGAAAAAATTGACTAGTCTTCCTATGTGCTTTGTTGTGTCTATTTAGAGTCTTCTGTAAATTATTTCATATATCATGTTTTCTTTAGGAGTGGCAATATGAATTGTTCACCAAAGTTTGTTTTGATCTTGAAAAAAATACTACACTGCTTGAAAATATCTTTATCTCAAAACCAATTAGTAGACAGATTTGGATATGTCGGTGACAATAATATTTCTGAAACTAAAGATCTTGACACCATTCAAGAAATAGAGAAAATTCAGTAATAGCAGACTGAATATTTGAAGTGAGCAGTACTCCAGCTGCAGCGTGGCTGTCAAAAGCTGTTTTGTGGATATCCGTGTTGCTAAATGTGCTTTCTTGCAGCTTCAAGAATGTGATTATGTGGTTGACTAATATGTTGTCTTTATTACAGGACTGCGATATTGCTGTGCTCTTTGTCCAGAGCATATAAGATCAGTTTATATGTTCCAGGTAGTCAATTATGTATCTTAAACTCCCAAAACATTTATTAACAAAGACTTCAAGAGTGAGTAGTCTGTCTTGTTTAAGTGGTAAGACGTTCTCTTCTTTACAAGTTACAGTTGGTATAAGCAAGGGAGAGTGAAAAAAACCATCATATAAAATTATTGAACAAAGCAGCAACAGAATTATACCTTAATAGAGTCTTACTTGTGATGTAAGAGATGACATACTACATCTTTTAAAACAGCTAGGTAGAGTGCAGCTGGTGCTACAGCAGCCTCCTGGGGTTTGCTGTTGCTCCTTTTCAATTTCCCCTCATCCTGAGTTTCCAGTTTTAGTCTGGTGAGGATTTGAAGGACTTTTGCAGCTCACTGCAGGGATCTTTCAAAGATATGCATGGGAGCAGCTGAGCCATTTGAGCACAGAGAAGGCTTGAAAATGAGCTGACCTTGAACAAAACATTTTGCTTTGGTTATCGTTGAAGGTAGGAGAGCTGCCTGTTCCTTTCTGCCAGACAGCTCACTCATTGAAGTGAGAACCTTAGCTTCTCCTCAGATTAGCTGTGAAGCTAGTGTACTAAGCACTCTGCTCCAGTGTGTGTACAGGTTTGTGCTTACTAGTGGAAAATCAATTTGCTTGCCTCTTCCCAATTTGAAGATTGTCTTGCCTGACCAAAGTTTTACAAAATGTTTAGTACAGATTACTGTTAAGGAGGACGGAGTAGTGCAGTTCATTTTTTCCTTTAAAAACAAGGTGTTTGATTGCACAGAGAGAACAATGCTCTTCTGATCAGAGGCATACCTGAAATCTGTGGTTACAAGAAGGTGTCCCCACCCTCCCGTGCAGCCAAATCCCAGTTGAAAAACAGCCTGCAAGTTTGAATTGGGGCCCTTAGGTTGTTCTAATCTTCAGCATGCTGAGATTTTTCTCAGCTTTTGGATGGTAAAGAAGATCTGTGATTTCCATTGATGATATAATTTAACTTTTGGCAAGGTATATGGCTTTGTTCAGAAAGGAGAGATGAGCTCTGTGGCTAAAGCTACTGAGGGACAGACTTTACATTTAAAGATCACCCGACTAATCTCTCTTTTCAGGTCTCTGCAAAAGCAGCTCTTTATGGAGCTCAGCAATTTCAAATAAAATCATCTTTGCCTTTCCAAAACTTGGCAAAACACTGTGCCCAGATTTCTTCTAAATCGGGAGAGGCCAAGCTGATCTCTCTTTATATTTTGTAATGATATTCTTTCATGTTCTGTGTTGGACAAGTGGATTTTGGATGCAGTCCATCTGGAATGTTAGGTGCATCATAGAATCATCGCAGTGTTGCAAAGAGCTGCTATAATTTCCAAGTGCTACTAGACAAATTGCAACTCTTGTTCTGTCAACATTATCTCTGGGGGGTTTAACAGAGAGGGGTCACCATCCTTGAGTCAAAGGCAGATGTTATTTTCCTTGTACTGAAAACATTGCCGTACAAGCAGCATCTATATAAAAATACACAAACGCTTTGCTAGAATCCCAGGGGGGTACTGTTCATATATTTATGATTCATTCGTTCAAGAAAACAATAACCAAATATGAATGATGGCTTCAGATGAACTCTGAAGGACACAAGAAATGAGAATAGTGTTTGCTGCTTTGAAAGTAAGGAGGATCTTGGCTTAGATGTTGTGACCTGAAAAGAAGTGCTGGCAAGAAAAGGTGAAAACCTGTTTGATTGGCCTGTGGTCTTTCTGATCTGTGAACACAATTTATCATACCATCTGGGGAAAATGTCTTCTACTGGCACAGAGAGGAAGTAGACAAACCAAGAACAGTGTCCAAATATACTTTAATTTCTGTTGCTCTTGATTCTGTTCAGTCTCATTTTGGTAAGGGACTAGAATTGTACAGCTGCAAGGTAGAATGCACAGCTATCCCAGCCACTAGATACCAGATTACAAGGATATATTTAATCATATCCCAAATTACAATCTCTTACCAGGGCTTTAGATGCCTCTCCCCACCTCGCTTTCAGCTTCCCTCCTCCAAAAAACAACGGAAACTTGTTTTACATACATGTGTGTACTGCTGTCTAGGTTGCACAGGAATCATATTTGAAACTTGCATCAAAGTATATATTAATTAACTGGATAAACTAAGT
Source organism: Pedionomus torquatus (assembly GCA_013398155.1). Taxonomy (NCBI): domain Eukaryota; kingdom Metazoa; phylum Chordata; class Aves; order Charadriiformes; family Pedionomidae; genus Pedionomus; species Pedionomus torquatus. Next base: position 153,501 of record VZRU01018456.1, on the reverse strand, counting down.
TACCAGGGTTCCTTTGTTAGACCATACTATATTAACATTGTTTATTTTAGAACTTTAGTTTGGCTTTTGTTTAGTTTTTTTTTTTACAAACAAATCTATAGCTCTCCCTGTCAAGAAAGAACCTTCAAATTTAACCCAAAAAGAGACTGGCTTTTTGGAACTGGAAGGCAAAATATAACCAAGGTATTTCCAGCTGTCCCACTCATTTCTGGTATCTAGTATTCCTTCAGTAGCAGTCAAATACCAGATCTTTTCTCCCTATAAAATTCCTTGCAGACATGGAGTAATTTTAGTTAATTAACAGTTTCTCCTTTTCTTCTGTTTTTGCACTTTTCTGCTGAGTATGCCTGCTAAGCATGAAATGAACAATTATGAATTAGAGAATGTAGTAGAAATGCATTGCAATGTAACTACAGTAAAAACAATTGGTTGTATGGAAACTGAGGTTTATATGAGAAGGAAAATGGGAAGAACTTAAAGCACATTTGAGCGGAGATGGAGCTAAGTCTTCATGAGGATCTGAAGAAATTTATTTTTTCAAAGGGCACTCAGAAATACTGGGCAGATGATACATTGTTGAAAGCAGAAAAAGAAGCTTCTGACAAAAAAAAAGTTGAACATTAAAAGGCATTAAAAAGCTCTGTATGGCTTTCTTCCATATTCTACAGTGCTGAATTAACCTTCTCCTAAATTTTCCTTATTCATTAAACAAATCAAATGCTCTCTGAGCATTTGAGAAATATCAGAAACGTCACTGTTTGTTTTTAGCTAAAGGTCTGTAAGCAGAAAGGATTGCTCCCCTGGTTGCTTTTTGGTACTCCGATGCTCGTACAGAAGGTATGGCTGCTACAAGGTCATCCCAAAAATTATTTACCTTGGTGTGGAGCAGTCCACTGCTAGTGGGGAGGATGGGCGAAGGGCTTGGGGGATTTACTGTCCCCACCTGCTGGATTGGATCAGTGTAGCCCAAGACTAGACAATGGTGAGACTGAAAAAAAACATCGTTTAGAAATGTGTCAAACCCTTCAGTTTTTCTAATTTGATAACCACAGAAGATACCAGAATTGGTGCAAAATGTTAAAATACTGTGCCTGGAAAAAAACCCAGCTTCCTGTCTTTTATAGGAGACCCCTTAACAGCAAATGTCTTTTTATCCTGAAACCCTACTATGAATTGTAGCATTTGGCCATTTCCCAAATTATTTTATGAACAAAATTCTACATTTTACTCCTTCTAAATGGAAGTCTGTAAAATGGTCACTTACTATGTTATCCAATGTTTTTTGTTTTTTTTTTATTTTTTGACAGTCAAGGAGAATCTGACACTATGATGTAATCCTCTTAGCTCACTTTCTTAAGTTTCTAAAGTTATATGATTGCAGGACTGTTCTAGTGTGTGAGTCTGAGTGACACAATTGTTATATGGAAAGTACTATAAATTTATCTTTACCGGTTTAAATTTATCTTTACCAGTTTATATGTTTGAGAGAAAGATGATCATGTGTAAAATTACTTGCCAATAGTGGGAGGGAGGAGGGAGTTAGTTAAGGAAACAATGTCGTGGTAATAGTTGCTCTGTTTCTCCGCATCTTAGACTGAGCCAAAATGTTGATCACTTTAAAATCTGTTCTGTATAGAGCACTTGTTAAGCTTATATTTGGAGATGATCCTTTAATGACTGAGGTCCAGTGTGTGTTAAACACTTGAATTTACTGTGCATCTTCAGAGATGAGTTAATTTATACGGCACAGCAGAGGAGGTGTTGAAGGCATGTGCTAGAGGGGGTGGTGGCCCCTGGGGAATATTTCTTGCAGGGGAAAGGTTACTATGGTGATGCCAGTAAAGAAAGAAATGAGGTAATACTTTGTGATAGTTGGAGGGAGAAGAGGGAGAAGTGAACGACTCTCACAGATGACTTTTTTGATACCTTGGGCACTGAAGAATATGTTTTGATTTTTTTTTTCATGTTTAATTTGATTAATTGGTTACAAATATCTGTCTGCAAGAGTTACATTTCACACACTGTATTTTCACCTTATGGTCCACTTTGATTAATCATCCATGTCTTCCTCTGGATGAGAAGCAATGAAAGACTCCAGTTTCCCTCTTTGCTGTATTTCAGGGATTAATGGAAAATAGTGTCATGCTTTGTCAAGGGACGATTTTTCATATTAACGTTTGCAGAGAAGAGACAGTGCCCTGTGCTGTGGTTCTTTACCATATTAAACAGGAATGTCCTTCAAAGTCTTTGTCAATGATAGGTATAAATCAAAGTGAGAAAACCGGTACATACTGAATTTAACATAACTGCATTTTTTAATATGTGAGTAGGCTTAACTTTTTCCCCATCTTAAGTCCATTGAGATCAAACTCAAGCAGGCATTCACATCCACAATTGAAACTTGCCAACCTTTTCCTTTAAGTTAATGGTAGTCCAAACTCTCCCCACTGCTTTTGTCAATATATATTTTAAAAGCAAGCATTAAACTTAGGTTTGCCTTAGTCTTTCTTTTCTTTATTCTGTTTTATTCTTTTTCTTCTTCACAGCTTCAGGCCCAAAGACTTCTTTTAATAGACATTAGTTAAGGCCTGGAATTGAGTAGACATTTGTGAAGGAGACTTGAAGTTTGGAACAGAATTGTCCTTTATAGTTTTTCCATGGAGGAAAAAAATCTTCTTAGGAGAATAAAGACTTTAACCTAATCTCCTGCCATCTGGAAAATGTAGAAGCCAGAGGTTGTTGGCGCTAGGTCACATCCCTTATGTAAACTGTCAAATTCTTTTCATATTAATGGCATATCAAGTTAAACCCATGAGGTTTGTCATTGGTCAGAGCTAATTTATTGATTTCTCTTTT
>VZRU01018456.1:125406-150615 GCA_013398155.1 Pedionomus torquatus | reverse complement strand
TTTTTTTTTTTTTTTTTCATTTTTATTTTGTCCAATTAGTACTTGATAGCATTAACTGATTTTTGTCAAATATTTGTCATCTTGGTTTAGTACAGAATTTTCTAGTGTTTCCCAGTTCCTCACTTTTCTGGTAGGTGATACTGTATTTTAGAGCCCTTTATTGGAAATCCTTATGAAGGGGAGCATTTTCTCAAGTGACTTTTGCAGCTAATTTGCTTGAAATGAAGCTGGGGAAAACTGTTAGGTGCAGCGAGATGGCCTGACACATGCCACCATATATAATTCTAGCTCTCCAAATTTCTGGATATGTGCCAGGTTCCAGTGTGGTAGTTATCTACCACAGACTCCTCCACAGACTTAAGCACAATCAATCAAATTAAGGGTTTTTTTTTTCTGTCCCTCCCCCAGTGGACTTGGCATGGTGTTTGTCCTGCCTTTTGTTTGTTTGTTTGTTTGTTTTTGGAACAGGCAGGCTGAGGTGAGTAAGGTTGCCATCATGTCACACTCCCCTTCTTTGTGCTCACAACAGGCACATAAAAGTGACAGGCTGCCTTTGCCGATTATCAAAGGAAAACAAAGAGTATGGGTTTGGGGCAGAAACAAAGAAAGAATGTTTATAATCATTAATTTTTTAGTCTGGGAAGGTAACTCTCTCTGGAAATTGGCCCTTGAGCTCTTAGCTATATTGACAGCTTTTTTTAAAGAAGAAACACTTGCCAACAGCGGCTGCTGCTAAAGTTGATATGTATTGATTTTATTTTTTTTTTCCTTTTCTGAAATTTTTCACAGCTTCCCTTCCATTCCCAAATAAAAGAGAAACCATGAATTCTGTTTCAGACCTTTTGATAGGCTAAAATATTGCATCAGTGAAATGCTCAAAGACTTGTTATTGCAGAAAAGAGACTTTAATGTTGCATGCTGAGAATAACAGCCAGTAGAAGGAAACAGTAATGTTTTATTGCCAGACACTTTGTACCCAGAATATTTTGCCAGAAGGTAAGATGTGATTGGGAGAGAACAGCATATTTGCTTTTGCTGGTACTTTCTTCTTCCCTTTCCCTCTTCCCACGTGATGAGTGTGTTGGCTGAAGCAGAACAGTAAAACAAGGCCAGACAAACTGAAGGTTGTTAAGAGTGATGGTCTGATTTAGCCTTTATGTCTCTGCTCTCTCATAGGTCCCCCATTCTCTTTGGGATATTTGGAGGAGAGAGATGAGGGCAGGCGCAGGGCGGAGGTCCTCAGGGCAGCCAACCCATCCTCACCATGGCAGGTTGCTCTCCCAGGGGTGATGAACAGGGCTTGGGGTTTTTTTTTTGCCTTGGGGTAGGGCATCTGAAGTAGGGTAGTTAAGAGAGGGGAAACTTTCGGGGCTGGCAGCAGCAGTGCTCACAGTAAGTTGCCTGGTGCTTATTTCCAGCAGCGGCATTGCCGTTGGAGCGGGAAGAGACGAGTGGAACGTATTGGCAGATTTTCTTAAGTAAGCGTTTCCAATTGATGATGGTGAGAATATGCTGGCAGAAAAGCATGCTGCCTGTGTTACACAGGATTTTCTGTCAAAACCTTGAGGGTCATTGATAAAAGGGACCCTGCGCTGGTGGTGCAGAAAACTGTTGCTACAAAATATCTTTGTCACACCCCAGTCACAAAACAATGTGGAAACAGAAGGTTGAATTAAGTGTGAAGGTAGGATGAAGAATAGGGGTGTGATGAAAAAAAGAAAAAGATACAAACCTCTTACATTTGGTTTTTATACAGAGCTCTTAATTTGTGTTGTAATAACTCCAAATAATGTGCCCGAGTGTTGACTAGCAGGATGTGAAATTGTTTTATGGCTGCACTTCATAAATATTTGCTTATAAAACTTCAGCATTTGCTTGACTTTCTAGTTTTCAGCGAAGGAAATCTGTGTTTCTCTCAGTGCTATGGCTCTGCTCCTGGGGTGCAGAGCCATAGGGCTGCCAGCCGCTTGCTGGTGCCATCTTGGGTTGTGTTGACTTTGAAGGGAATTGGGTCTGCAAAAGTACTGTGGCTTAAGGTTTGTTATTTTACCAAGCTGTAATCTTTTTTTTATCCTGTGGTAAGATCTTGCAGTGGCCCAGTTGGTCAGGATACGGCCGATCAAGTTAAGGATCTCTCTGGCAAGGGAGAGTGCCCATGTTGAGGAAGACAGCAGGAGGTGCCCTGGGCAATTAAAGACAGATGTTGGAAGAGTACTGGATCAGCAGAGAGAGGAGGAGTTCACACAATCAATTTAAATTTCTTTCCTTTTACTAAATTAGTCAGCAGTGAAGCAATTCCAGATTTTTCCCCACATTTCCCTCCCCCACATCCCCAGTCCTCTCTCCCCAGTGATACTGTTTTGGTTCTTGAAGCCAGGGAATTGTGAATTCTTTATAATATTTAGTACCCTGCATCTGTTCAAAATGTGTTTCAGTAGGCAGGTTTCCTATTGTACTGCACTCAGAGATTTTGTTGGGCTGTAGGGAAATTGCTGTGTATGAATTATAAACATCATCTTTAGGGAACAACCATTACTTTTCAGACAGTAATATTCCCAAGTTATGTTGTGTAGTTTCTAAAATATGTCAAGCCTTTCATTTCTCTGGAGTAAGGGAAGCTGTGTATTCCTCCACATACAAGGGTGTATGTACTCTCTTGTCAGTATGAGAACCATTCACTGCCTTTGCATTTGAAACATGCTAGAAATTCTAGTAGGAGAATCCCACTGTATTTTTTCTTGTAGCCTGGAGGGGAACGTGGATTATTAGTTGTGGTATGATTGTATTCAGAAAGTGAAGCAGTGACATAGATCTGTTTGCCGCTACATTTTAAATTGGTAGATGTAGCTTGCTTTCATTGCAGTTTGTGAGTGACGTAATATAGCATCATCCCTGCAAAACATAACACTTAAACAAATAAGATAAAACCTGCCAAACCTGAGATCCCTTTTACTGGCTGTAGGTATGTTATGCTGTACCCAGACAGCAAGCCATCTGCACAGTGAGAAGTTCACTGGTTGTGCGGTTTGAGCTTGTAACCACAATGTATTGCTATATCGGTTAGTGCCTTGGCTTGAATGACCGACCCAGTGGGTTCCCATGCACTATCCCCCATGCGGGATTATGTGCAGCCCTGATGCTGGAGCGCTTCCCATTCTAACTGAGGCAAACCAGAAGAACAGAAGCCACACAGCAGGTTGCACAGCTTTTGATGAAGCTTTTTGCACAGACCACTTTCTCTTAACTGGGAATGATCCCCAATAACAGCTGCTACCAGTTCTACTATTAGTCACTCAGTTTCACTTACAGACAAATCTAATCCAAGAAGGTAGTGTTAACAAAATGTACACACTGGCGGAGCACTTGAAATTACATGCTGCAGACAGTTACTCTTTCAGTGGTAGTGGGGTTTTTCCTCTTTTTTTTTTTAATGTATATTATTATTGCAAATTTCTTCTACTTTAATTTTTAATTGTTTCCCTTTGGAAATAGTCTTGTGAACACTATTAGTTCTGGGTCAAGTTCACGCCTAATGTTCCCTCATGTGCTCACAATTAATGAAAATGTGTATACTGCATGTAAAGTCACCTGTTACAATTCCCTAATACATGAAGTTTTATTGTTCACAAATTAATGTCATGAATCCATTTGGACACCAACCAGGAACTTGTTGTAATTGCTCACACATAAGTAAAAGCTTTCCCTGTGTTTTAATTAGTTGATGCAAGGGATTAAGATGATTATGTGGAAGGCAGTGCAGTTTCTCTCTTAATAAATCAGGCAATGTGGGTGCCAAATCAGCCTGCGATCCCATTTGGGCAGAGTGCTTTGATAAAGGTACCAATCAGTCTTCTAAGGCTTCCTGTGGCAGCAGCAGTGTAGATCATTTGGGTTTGCTGATACTGTTGATGTTCAATGTGGGATATTAATCAGGACTAATTATATACATTGGCTATGAAACAAATTCAAGGCCAGTGCAGGGCATGCTTCTCTGTGTAATTACTGACTTTAAGGTACTGGGTTAATTGATAGAAATTAAGAGAACCTTCCATTTATTGACATAGCTTTTCAGAATACCATGATGGCTTCTTCTTTGCAATTTGCTCCAGTTAGTTTTAAACACATGCCAGTATATGGTTAAGTAGGTATCTATTACACTCTGCTGGTTTTTGCTTTTTAGTTCCATACCTTTTCAATTGTCTCTGAAACACTACCAGAGACATTGCAAAAAATTAAATACTTTAAATAAAGGTAGGCAGTGTGCTCTGAGACTGCTGTGTAGAATGCCATTAGCTTATGTTAGACATTTGGAAGAATTGCAAAACCCTTTTTTGCAAATAACTCCAAGGGCTGCTTTTTGATGCAGATTAGAAAGTGTGCATGTTTACCACATGCACACTTCAAGTGTTTTGTTAAGCCAGCAAATGTGTGTAGGAGATAAAATCCCAGTATAATGTACTCTTATATCTGTGTAGCTATATATAAATTTGAGCCAGTGCATCTTTCTAATATATGGTGCAAGTGAGTTTATTCAGGAGTGAGAGGTGGTCTTCAACACTTGCTTGTATAGAATGGATACTGGAATAAAGAAAGTCTGAGTATTCTTTGACAGAGATGATTGCAGATGCTTTTGAGTTTTTACTATCTTAATCCATCAAAGGTAAGCTAAGGTTGATTGGAGAATTGCATAGGACTGTCATTTCAGACTTTAGCCAGAATATTATACTGAGAGAAGAGGATTCAACAAATATTCCTCCTTCTGTTTATTACCTTTACACTTCTGCCACTGTAATTGTAAATGGAAGAGGGAGGCCTGAGCATTTGAGTTAAAGGAGATATTTCTATTCGAGTTTTCTGTCCCTACTTCCTTAGTGCGTATTGTGTGCTGGGTGAATTAAAGAAAAGGTAAGAATGAGGTTTTGCTTTTTTAATGTCCTTTGTTGTCATCTGTGCAGCTATCAGAAAAATGCTCTTACAGTTCTGTTTTAATAATAATTGGTGCTAATGGTAATAGCACTTTTTCTTTCTTTCACAGAAATATTTGATTGCAGTTCACTCAGTGCCATCCATAACAAGCAGGAAACTGTCAAAGTCTTTTTTCTATAGGCCTGAACTTCTATGGCATAAATTGCTTGTAGATGGGGTGTGAGCCAGTCCATTCCCATTGTCTGTGCAGAACTAGCCACGTGAATGCCACAAATTAATCACATCTAGTGCGAGAATAGAAAGCTCTCACCCGCTTGTGAAAGCAGCTTTGAATCCAAGGGAAAGAACCTCTCAAACGAACATGAAAAATGTTGGGCTTTTGAAGGCCACAGGATTGTGCAGCCTGACTGGACCTGCCTGCTACCATGTGGGGGAAGTGAGGGATGGGAAGACAACCAGCCTGGGAGGTTTTCTGCTAAATGATTTGCTTTCACTGACTGATGCTGGGGTCGTAAATGAGCTGCTGGCTGTGGCTTGGTTGGCGCTCAGAGCGCAGTGCCAGCTGTCTGCCTTGCTGTGGAACAATAGCAATACCCTTTGGCGTGTGAGAAAGGGACATTCAGGCATAATGTTTTATTAGACTTTGGGATAACCTTTCCTTTTGCAAACCTCAGGATTCTTAGATAGGAATTATACAGTGTCATTTATAATTAACCTTTTTTCTCCATACCCATTTGTGCATAAGAATTCCTTAAAAGGTATCTCTGAATGGCCAACATTATGCATTCTGATGGTGTCTTTCTTTTTCTCTTTTATGTGGCCTGTCTGAAAACTGAAGTGATTTTGAATCATTCCTGTAATTTAGGAGGACAAAAAAAAAAAAAAAACCAAACCAAAAAAAAAAAAAAAAAAAAAAAAACAAAACCAAAAAAAAAAAAAACCAAACAAACAACAACAAACCCAAATACCCAACAACAAAGACTGGAGTACTGGTGGAAAAAAAAAAATTACTGTATTTTTTTGGGGCACACTTGCAACGCTGAGTCTGAAGAGAAGGATATTGATGTTCTTTCCCTCCCTTCTCCTCAAGTTCCTTGGACAAAAAAGGGATGATAGATGGAGAACTTTTGAGCTGCTTTGTTTCACAGAATTCTTGGAGTACAAATTCTTTGGAACAGGGACAGTTTCTATTTAGGTGCATGCATGAAAGCAGACACATAGCAGCCACTGTCAGAACATACACGTAATTATTATATTTATAGTTTGTGATAACAGGGCTGAACATGAACAGAAACAGTAGCTAACGGACAACTTTTTAAATGGTGTGTTAAAAGTATAGTGTTCGCCTCATCAAAAAACTGCAATTGAATGCAGTTTTCCCTAGTCTTTTGTTTAAACATTTACCCTGAGATGTGAAAAAATCTTGTCTAACAGAAAAAGTGTGCTTTTGACAAACAGAAACTTCACTGTGGAAGGCCAAAAATTGTGTTAGCAAAGAAAATAGAAGATACCATGACATTTACATAAAGATTATAACAAACACGAAGCATCAAGCATGCATACTTTTCCTGGTTTTTTTTTCTGATCACCTGAACATCCTGGGTAAATTCAAAGTCATTTCTAGTGTGCAGCCTGAGTTTTTGGGCTGCAGGCTTTGTATTGTTTTCTTTCTTAAAAGTTCCTAATGCTTATTTTCTGCATCATGTGTACTTTTCTTCCTTTTTTTCCTTTCCTGTGCCTAGAAAGCAGACAGACCCTGTGGCCGGAGGTGGGTGGGCACACGTCTCCTATGCAGCATCATTAGTCCCATTGTGGACTTTCTTCATGGCTTTGCCTTGGAACTGCTCTTGCACCACTACTGCCTTCAGATCTGCTGCAGCATCTGTACATTTCCAACCTCAAGCCTCAGGTCGCACTGAAGGTCACATTACAGCTAACCCCAGAGAATAAAACACGAAGTAAAGGGTATACAGTTTCTCAAAGAGATGACCCTTCTGCACTTGGCCTCTGGGAAGCTCTGGTATAATGACACAGCTTAACAGCTTGTGCAAGCACTAGTGGCTTGGGGTTAACCCTGTTAAACAAATATCTGGCTCACATTACTCACTGTCCCTATCATATTCATAACTTGATACAAAAGAAACACTCTTTAGGAACTTGTGAAAAAGGAAAGCAATAGAAGAGTTGCAGAGACTTGGTGGTTTGCTACTCACAGATGTTATTTAGAAATTTGTCTGTGCAGTTTTTTTCAGTCTCTCACTGAAAATATCTTCTGGAAACTCCTGTATAACAAAGTGAAGAGCACTGTTGTCTGAAATGCTGAAAATGCTAGAAAAGCATGCATTGCAGGTACTGCAGAGCTAACTGAAAGACACAGATGTCTGAAATATGAACATGTCTGAAACCAGGTCAGCCCTGAAGCACCACCTTTGTAGGTACAGAAATTTTACCAAAAATTGTATCATTTTAAGGAGGAATGTATGAGTTGACATGGGGAAAGGCAAATTTTGTCACTGACCAAGATGCAGTTAGCAGTACAGTAACAACTACTATTAGATGCTCCTGTCACCAGAACAAGTTCTGCACTGCATGCATCTTCAGGGCTGTTGGCAGCTGATGCTTTTCTATTCATAACTGATTTTGGACTACTTATACTATCACAAGCTCTTATTAATCTCCTTATTGCTTCTTGTTGAGAAACCATATTATTCAGAAAACCATGTGGAAACCCTGATGGTGCTCTAAAGGCATGAAATACTGTCTTGGATCACTGACAAACTGTAATTCCTGTTCCCTAAATACAGTAATAAACAAATCTAGAAATTGGTACCAATCCCATTTGAAGTAATCTGCAGAAATCTCTGACAGGTTTAAAATGTTGTTGACATCTCGGAGCGGTATCCAGTGTCTGGACTTGTAGGTTACCTGTGAAAATGAGAAACTGGAAAGTTGTCACTTGCTAAATATTTTATACAGTATCTTATAAAGAATTTGATGTAGTCCAATAAAGTATGTGGTGAAGTAGTTCTCTAGTAGAATGTTCATTATAAAGTGGTGTTGTTACCGCAAAAGGCTATTTTCTCTTCTTCTCTGCCCCCATCTTCTCCCTTCTCATTACCCCTTCATGTCAGCAGAAACATCTGTTTGCAGCAGTACAGACCTATGCCAGTTCAAAGGACTTGTGAACCTATACCACAAGTCAAGCTGTCTCTGTAGTAAATAGCTACTGAAATAGTACAGCGTGGTCTCAAAGGCAGAAAAAGAAGAGTGTTTATTATTTCAAAATGCCCGTGTCTAAACTTCAGGATTTTGTTCATTTACTCTGAAAGGTTGTTGTTGCTTGTTTGTTTCTTTGGGGTTTTGTTGTTTTTTAAGTATGGTTAGGAAAAATGTGTCAGATATGTAATGACTGCACAGCTGTCAGAGGACAAAGTAATTTTTTATAGCCTGATGGGTGACTTATTGCTGTGTTTGTGTTTGTTGTTTTTTTTAAATGTCATTAAAACTGAAGTGCCCTTTTACAACTACTTGCATTTGTATGGTTATATTTCTTTATATATTATATTTCGGCTGTCAGTAATTCTAGTCTTTATGAAATTGTGTTTGGCTCTTGTAGATTATGGAGATTCTGAGGTAGTACAGATCTTCACAGATGTGCTCTCAAACAGTGGAATGCTGTTCAGCAGTAAGACTTCTCCATGCTGCTGTTTTAAAGTAAGCCTGTATTATAGGGACTTATACAGCATGTGGGCTGACTGATTCTTTCCTTTTGCCCATTTTGCAAATATTTCTTATGTCAGTGCTGTATTATGAATAGATAGATTTCTACTGTGATTTGGTTCATAATGTAAGAAATTTAAAAAAAAAAAAAAAAAAAAAAATTAAAGCCAAGGANACCACTGATAGTTAGCTAAGGAATTTCAAGTACATTTTATACAGTATCTTTCAAATTTTATTTTTTTTTTTTCTGTCTCAAAGTACTTCACAATAATTGGCTAGTGGCTGGAATGACTATGTTATGTCAACAACTAACCTACTTATCTTGTCAATTTCAAAATACATGTTGAGGTAAGCTATATATATATGCATTTCAGTTTAAAGCATTCAGTATTTTTCTATACTGAAGTTGCAAATCTAAATAAGTTTCTTTTTTAAAGGATAATGGGCTTTCCAGATGTATCAGCAACTATCTTTGCTGTTTATATTTGAGCTATAATGCGACTGACATTCTCTCTCAGTAATTCCACGCATTATACTGTAGAGATCACTACAGAAGCCTCCCTCTTCAGCGAGGCAGAGAGTTGTTTTAGAAAAACTTCTTTTCAATAATTTATTTCCCCTGCTTTGAGAGAAAATACTCTTTCTACTCCTAATGTTATTTAACTCTGTATGTGTACTGATGAAATCCTTGAGAGACAGTCACTCTGCATTTAGTCACAGATGGATCAGCAGCACCACAGCTTATTACTAGGTTTTGCACCAGGGAGTTGAAGAATTCTCCGTGTATGAACTCCTCTGCCAGAGTTATGGGTACTGCAAGGTCTGTTTTAGAGGACTCTCATCCCTTTTGGTGTGTAAAGAGGGTGAGTGGGTATGAGGGCTTTACCCTAGCAATCCAAGACATGTGGCCCACAGAGCAAAAATGATGCAGCTATTGTTTTGAGTCCTGCTGGAGGCAGAGGAATATTCGTATAGGAATAGTCAGGATATAATAGAATGCAGTACTTCCCCCACCCCCCCTTAAAGGGAAAGTGTTAATTAGTGCCAAGGGCATACATGATCTTCATCTCTGCAGGTTATAGAATGAGAACAAGTTTTTCTAACCATTAGTCTCATCTGGTATCTAGTAGCATTTTGCCTCCAATATAAAGACCAGGGTGTCTTCACTTCTCAGCCATCAAGAGGAAAATACTTAATATCCGTACATGTTCATATTTCATATCCGGTCCTCAGCAGTGCTCCATACACACCAGTTCTTCAGCAGGCAAAAGCTGTGGCTTTCCTTTCTTACAGTTTATACAGTCCTTAGCAGTATATTAACCTACGTTAAGATGACTGAGCCTGATAACATGAGGTAGAAAGCCTTTAAGCTGATGATACTCTCTTTAAATACAATGTCACAATAATGCTCCAAGGAGCACCTTTGTTTTTGTGGCAAGGATGTTGGCTACATCTCTTCGGGTTGAAGTTCGGTTTATTGTGGGTGGGAGAGGCAAAGAAATAAGTCACACTAAAAACAGCTAGAAAACAGAGAATAGACTTGCGCCTCTGGGGCCACACAGATCTGCTTGCTGGATGTCCTGCCAGACAACAAGAGAGGATAGCTGTCTGAAGGCTTTTCAGGTTTTATCAGAGCAGGATAATGGAATTGACTGACTGTCTGGCAGACAATCTGATTTGGGAATTCTAGCCAGCCACGCACCCATGTGTTGACTAATAAGTCAGCGCCTGGCTAAGCCTTGTCGTTACCTAATATGTTTTTCTTTAACAACCTGGGGCCTTGCAGGAGAGCCCTGTTTATGTTATAGTCTCCCTGTTTTACTCTTTCCCCCCTGCCTTAGAGCTCTGCTGGGTTCAGAAGCTGTGGGCGGATGTGCTTGGCAGGAGATGCAACTGCATTTCTGGTGTACTTACAGTGCAGTGGTTGGTGTTTCTGAGTAAGGAGGTCTGAACTGTTGACATCATGCAAGTTAATTACCTGTCTAGAAAGCAGCAGCAATATTATGACCAGTATCATCACTTTGAGACTTTGTAATTACTAAGGCAACGTAATTGCTTGATTCATGTTTACTAAGCCAAGTAGCTGTTGGCATTCATTTCTATAAAGTAGAGATTCTTTCAAAGCTTTGTAAAAGGAGATTTATTACCATCCAAATTTGAAACTTTGATTTAGATTTCTTGGTATGACATACTATGAATATGCATTTATTGTCTGGTATTTTTCAAATTCTGCTTTTGTGGGCATATTTTGGCATCTACAAGCAGCTGCGCTGTTTTTGATAGTGGTTTTTTGTGCTTCAATATGTCTGTGCTTTGACATCTAAACACTTGTTCACATTCCTAAGCCTGATGATTTTAGTAATGTGTCACTGATTTGTTACAGGCAGAAAACTCTGAGAGCAAATATTTATGCTTGCAAAATTTAAGGCCTGGACAATTTCTATTCAGAGTGTAGACATTTAATTGCTTGGGTATTTGCTCTCTTTCTGAAATAATTCTCAATTGCATAGGAAATTATTTTTCATATCCTATCAAAAATTTTCAAATATTGTTCTCTCCCAGTAAGAATTTTTTTTTTCTTCTTATGTGAAATGGCTGATGTTGTTCCTACAAAGAGCAAGGTAGCCAACAGAGGGAGCACAGATTCTGTCATGTTCCTAATCTTCCTTGTTGGTGATAGCCTGACTGATAGGGCAACCAGGAGCCAGGTCTCAGATGTGACATAGAGAGGTGTTAAAATACTACATCAGTGCAATAATAGTTGAGTATATGCAGAGTGTTAGTATTTTTTGTAGGTAAAATCTATCTTGAATTTTACTGTTTCCCTTTTGGATGAATCATGTTTAGGACACAAAGTATCACTGAGGAAATAACACATGAAAAAAAACCATTCATGGAAATAGAAACAGAATACTTGGTTTTGAGTTTTGTTGTTGTCTTTAGATGGATCTGAACCGAATACAACATTGCAAATATTGCATGCATTATTTATTAATTATTTCTTTTCAAGATTTGTGACGGCAGGGCAAAAGGGTAGCATCTGTATATAATTTGAATATATGACTAAGGGCCATAATTTCCTTTAATTTATAGACCCAGAAAAAAAAAAAGGAAAAAATGAAACTTTGTGACCTTTCCATTACATGGACTTAGGGATAAATACCTTCCATACATAGGTGCTGTCCCTGGACACTGATTTGTTGTTACTATGATGTTCTCAACTTATAAAGTAGTGTATTAGTGTGGTTATTACAATTGTTATTGTTGCTATAGTATTTATTAAGTTAATTTTCCTTGAGAGTATACAGTTTTCCTTTTGATTTTATATGCAGTTGCATGCAGTGTTTATGCACTTGAATTTTAAATTATTATTTTGACAGTCTGCTTGACATTTACTCTCTTTAGCCTAATCATGCAAATGTCTAAGCACGTGTTATGACTGAACTTGTATGAGTTGTTACTCTGAAGTCAATAAGACTGCTTGTATGAGCGTAGGTTTGGGCATGCCTAACTTAAGCAGCAAAACTGCAGTATGCTTTACAGAGACATGGAAGACTGTTTTATTAACTACGATTTAAAATGTGCATTTCCCCATAGATTTTTTTTTGACCTCTGAATTTACAGTATTTTGTGAATAAGTTTGTAATGCAGAGCTGGAACAGAGGATTGATAAACTCACCTGTCATGTATTTAGAGAGACTGCTAAGTATAGAAACAGCTGAACTGGGCTGGTTTCAAACTGTGAAAATCCACAGATGTGAAAGTCTTTGTAGCTTGCTAGCAATGCTCTGAGACACCCAGCCACCCAGTGAGTGCTAGTGTTAAATCTTTGAGAATGGAGTCTGCTTTCTTGGCAGGGAATTTATTAAATCAAACACTGACCTTTTTAAAGCCAGTAAAGGCAAGTGTTTCCTCTATCTGGATATACAAACAGAATCTCTAACATTACAGTCTTGTAAGCACACTGCACAGCCTGGTGGCCTACCCTTTTGTAAATGAGGCACCACACAGTGGTGACACAAATAGTGTTGAAATCCTGTAATGGTCTCCTGAAGACCTTCCTATCCCAGGTGCGCTATTAATTTGTACTGAAGAAGCAACTTTTGGCTACACAATAAAAAGAGGAAAACATTGCTAGTAACAATAAGGGTTCATGTTGTAGTGAAAAGTGATGGCAGTGTTGTCTGGCAGGAACTTAAGGTTTGTGTGTGAGCAGCATGGGTTAAGCTGTAGTTTTATAGATTGGTTTGATGTGTTTATTCTAAAAGGTAATGGGCATGGGTCTTAGTCTTGTCTTGCAAGAACATGAGGAGCTATTTTCAGTTCTCCCTGAATGAAATTGATGCAGTGTGCTAGATTCCTTAATTGTGGAAGACATGTCAGCTTCTAGCCTCCTGGACAGCTGTGAAAATTTTGTCACTGAAGCATGGGTGTTGAACTGCATAATGTTTTTTAGATTGCTCAGCAGAAGAGATGAAACGAGAAGTTCTGGACTGCAAAACAGGCAAGAATTTTGCTGTAAGTGTATGGAGTGGAGATAAAGGTAGTTTTACTGCAGTGTTTTTACCATTGCAGTGTTTTTGTTTAGCTTGTTTATTTGGAATCCAAAAGAAGATGATCTTTGCATTGCTGCAGCATGTAGAAAATAGATACATTTTGTACTTGTAATTGAATTGGTTTCTTAAGGTCAAACTTTACTCCCCTGATTGCATGAGCAATGATACTAAACTCAGAGAAACCACAGTGCTTAAATTTGACACCTAGAATTTTACTTAAGTACTTTCTCATATGTACATACTTTGGAAAACAATGGAAATAATTAGTTATAAGTGCTACAGAGGTATAATGGACCATGGGTAACATAGCCTTCAAGGGTAGCTAGGGTTTAGAAACAAGTGGTGGCTTTACCTTTAAGTTTATAAGAAGGGCATTTTATATTTCATCCTATTTCAACACTTGGTTCATTTATTTCCCCCTGAGCAATATGAGACTGTAGTGTGAAAAGGTTCTGGCCCTTCTTCCCCATCCATATTAGTGATTAACAGAGTGAGTAATGACTTCAGGCGCCTTTGTGGCACAATGATTGCAGGAACAGAATCCCATCATAGTGAAATGTGGTAACAAATGTAGTAAAGCAAGAGAAAGGTAAAATAATGTCTGCTCTGATTTTTGTTTGTATTTTAAGCACAAAGCGCAGTTATCTCTGTTCTTTTGTTGTTCTTCACTAAAATGAATAGAGATTCCTTAAATCTGTCTTTCAGAAAATAAACCCTTGAACTTCCCTGTTTTGATTGTCCAGGAATTCTCAAACTTTTCATTACTGAATTTTTTTGTAGCAGGCCTATTTTCCCTCCACAGTAATTTTTTAGATTTTGAGAAATTTATTTGTGTGCAAGAAATTTTGTAAGGAAAATCCATATTAACCTCATGCTAGGGAAAAACCAAAACAGACCTGAAAACGTTTTATTTGAGGACTAGGAATAGGTAAAAGGCTGATGTGGGAAGCAAAACAAAAAAAAATGCCTTCTTAGCAAAGTGTCATCTGTACTGGAAATTCCTGTTTGAATTGTAATTGGAGAGAACTCTAACTCTGCAGCTCTACACCATCTGTTTTAATAACTTTGAATTAAATTATTTCAGTAAGTCATGTTCAAAGTTGCTATGAAGGAGCTCCAAACTACATGATTGGCACTGGTCAGTGCTAAAATACACAGGTGGACTGTGCAGAATTTCACGGTTTCCTTGTGTGCTGAGCTATCTTTTAAAATGCATTTTATTGCTCTGCCATCTAAACTCCACTTCTCGGTTAGGATTTTGGAATATAAAATTTTATGCTCAACTTGCAGCCATGGCTTCTGTCAGAACAGGAAAAACTGGTTTACTCTTTGTTTGCCTATGTAGATTGTGTACAAGTTTGTTAAAAGTTAACAGTTGGCATGTTTCTAGAAGTCCCACTGAAGTGGGATGCTGGGTTTAGATGAAACTCCAGGACACATTCTTGAATTCTCCTTTTTACCCATGGACTACATTTATACCAAATAGCGAAACAAGAGCTTCAGCTCATGGTACAACTTTCCTGTCTCACTTTAAAGCACTGACTTGACTGAGGGAAGTGGGAGATCAGTTTAGTCATGTCTTATCTTCTTTGCAGAAGACTATTAGCAGCTCTTATGACTTTAAAAAGTAATGGTAACTCCCATGTGTGCATTGGTACCTGTGCATGGATGAAGATCACCAACTCACTTCCTATAGTTACTAAGGTATATCAGTTGATAGGATATCCTACCTGTCTCTTCACTGTGCTTCTTGAAATAATTTTGTGTTACTTCTAAGCACTTGTGTATAAATTCTGAGCTGTTACAGCAGCTAAGAAGTTTGACTTTTCCATAGCTCCTTGTTTCAAGAAATGTCAAGGCAAAAAAAAAATTGTTATGCTTTTATGGGAAGAATGTACTTACACTCATCCTGGGAATTACCAAAGTCCTACTGCTGAAGAAGAACTTCTGAAAGAAGGACTTGTTAATTTTATTTATGTCTTCTCTTTCATATATATTTACAGGCATGTGCAGTAGACAAGTAAAACACAGGATTAATAACCCTAGAGATGATGCCTTGCTTGCACGTATGGTGTCTTGGTGCCTGTCTTGTGAAGTACACATTGCTGCAGCATCCTGCATCACTCATTCACTCTCTCTGGTTCGACACAGTTGCTGTTGCAGAATGTCATCCCAGGATCTCTGTGCAGCACAAGATGTGGGAATTACAAATTACTGAGCTGGTGAAGGAAGCTCAGCCTGTAAGTTCATTCTGTTTGTGTTGTTTGGCAGAGTTGTCTTATAAATATGCCAATTAACACCACTGCTTTGATTGATTTTTTTCTGTGCCATACACTCAGTTTCCTGCCAGTAGGAATAAGATTGAAATCACTGATGAATTTCATATAGGTCAGTAGCCTGTATTTCCAGTCATATTTCATTTGGCTACCAGCAACCAGGACTGTGCTGAGATCAGGTGCCTAGAGATTGCTCCGTCTTTAAGTCCTCGTGCACCCCATTAACTGTGTTCTTACACCATATGTTCCTCTTCTTCTCAGGAACAAAGTGTATTTGTCTCACTGTCAAAGAAAATTGTGGCTAGATATGCTTAGGTTGCACTGACTGAACATATCAGTGAAAGCAGGAAGCTAAAAGCAGTAATTAAACATCACAGAACTGCTTTGGTGGCAACTAATGTAGCTTCCCATCTCCAGCTCTGAGCCTCTCTTTGGGACCTTCCTTCTCCCTAGGAAAAACTCTGCTAACACTGGTGGCAAGACTCACAGTTTTGCCCTGAAAGTCATGCCATTACTGAAAAGTAACTGTATTACTTCAGTGAAGACACGAAAAGAAGTACAGTTCTTGATTCTGATGAAACAAAATTTACATTTCCTGTTCCTCCATTCTCAGTGCACGTGTTTGAAAGAGAACACCACGGAAGACTCTTCTGACCACAGGAGAAACTTGCCCATCTGTTGTGAACCAAATCTGGTAGCATGATTTCATCCTCCATGAGGCAGAAACACTGAATGAAGGCAGACCATTGTCCCCACATTGTTAATATGTCTGCCAGCTGTGCAATGTCACCAGACTGCTGAGCCATGATCTCCTATCACAGAGTTGTAGAATGGTTTGATTTGGAAGGGACCTCTAAAGGTCATGTAATCCACCCCCCCTGAAAAGAGCAGGGGCATCTCCAACTTCATCAGGTTGCTCAAATCTCTGTCCAGCCTGATGCTGAATGTTTCCAGGGATGGGGCATCTACCACCTCTCTAGGCAATACATGCCAATTTTTCACCACCGTCATCATAAAAAAATTCTTCCTTATATGTAGTCTGAATGTACCCTCTTCCAGTTTAAAATCGTTCACCCTTGTCTTATCACTACAAATGCTATTAAAAAGTCTGTCCCTATCTTTCGTATAAACCTCCTTTAAGTATCGAAAGGCCACAATAAGATCTCCCTGGAACCTTCTCTTTTCCAGGCTGAACAATCCCAATTCTCTCAGCCTATCCTCATAGGAGAGGTGTTTCATTTTTGTGGCCTGCCTCTGGACTCATGTCAGCAGGTCCATGTCTTTCCTATGTTGAGGTCTCCAAAGCTAGACACAGGACTGCATGAGAAGTCTCACTAAAGTGGATTAGAGGGGCAGAATTAACTCCCTTCACTTGCTGGCCATACTTCTTTTGAAGCAGCCCGGGATGCAGTTGGCTCCGTCCTTCTTGGCAAGGCTGCTCTCAGTCCCTTCATCCCCCAGCCCGTATTAATACTGGGCATTGTCTTAACCCAGGTGCAGGACACAAGACTCTGCCCTTAGCCATGTTGAACCTTATGGTGTTCACATGGGCCCATCCTGAACCCATCTCTATACCAGTCTATCAGGATCCCCATTAGAATTAGAGGGGTGCATATGTTTAATGTACAGTGCAATCCATCTCCTGGGAAATAGCTAATTGGATCTTATTAGATATTCCTATTAAATTAATGAAAACTTGCATATCTGATGATTGCTTTTTGTTATCCATGACCTGTGAGTAAGTATTATGGTGTGGAATATGCATGACATAGTCACTAGATGATAGGATATAAGTTGCCTTGCTGCGCTAGGAGAGGTTAATATTACTTTACACTTACAAACAAATTAATCCATGTGCACCACAGCATCTTTGTTGGCATTATGAGCAGGTCATACCTCATAAGTCACAGTTTACATGAAGCTGCCATTGTTGGAAGACTCTTTTTTGTGTCTCGGTGTGTGTGGGTTTGGCCATTTGTCTTATTTTCAATGTGTTAAAATTTTCAGACAAGGAAATGTAGTGCAGTATTTACCATGCTCTCTGTTTGCAATAAGAGTACAAGACTAGAGGAGTGATACAAAGGGCTGCCTTTTCTCACAGTTTGATTAAACTGATCCTGCTTGGATCTGCTAGGTTGTCAGCTAAGCCCGGTCTCGAACTCTTCCTGCCTCACTTTTCCATCCATCATTCCTGAACGCACAGAAAGAGGAATAGATACAGTGTTCTGTGCTTGCTTAGGCCTTGGCAAATAACAATTCATCAACATCCTAGCTTTAAAAAAGACCATTCTTTGGCTTGAAAGAGAATTACAATTTAGCCAGTGTCCCCAGTGTGTCAGGAAAATCACATGACTGGATCTAAACCAAAAAGAATCCTGCAATATATTCTTGGAGTTATTAATAAAAAATAACTGCTGTGTTGAAGGAAAAGTGCATGAAAACCTCTGTTGATATTTTGTGGATATTTCTTGGAGAAAATAAGAAAATGTTCAGAATAATATTCCCCTTGCATATACCCCCAAATCAAGAAGTAAAAAATTAAACACCCAAAAATGTTGTTAGAGGGTTTTCTTTCTATATAGAGTCTTTTCTTATTATTGTTTGAGAGCTGTTACTACACTGGGGAAGAGTAACGTAATCAAACCAATTGGCTGCCGGAGATCTTTTTTAATGCACTGCTTTGGACACAGTACATATGCTCTGCAAATAAATACAGAATTAGTGTTCCTGTTGGAAGCACTTAGTGAAAATGAGTGATTTGTCTTCCTTATGAAAGGTGCATATATTTCTTCTGTTAGCTGTTTATCAGACTGCTGTTTTTCTGCTTATGGATTCTGAGATGGGATTCATCATTTGTCAGCTTGTGAGCAGATGTTCTGGAGACAACCAAATTGATCACAAGGATGAACTGAACAGCAGTACCAATGTTGGAGGGCAGCCTTTACAAACTGTATCTCTCTTGTTCTGGCCCCTCCATACTCTTTGTATTTCCAGTCATTAACTCTTCTCCAGAAATTTACAGAGGAAAGAAACACCTTGTTCATGTGTGCACAGGCTTGGTTTTATTTGGAAAGGCACTCTCCCAATACAAGACAAAAAGAAAGCAAAGATTGAGACTGTACTGAAACATTTCTGAAGCAAACTTATCTAGAAGGCCATGAAAGAAGGCAACATTTAGTATTGCTGGTTTTTTTTTTTTAACAAAACAAAACCAAACCCCTAGCACACAAAGTGTGGAATTATAACTTTTTAGGAAGCATTGCATGCTGTTTTATCAAGCTGTTGCTATGATGATTTACTTTAATTGTTGTTTGTCTTGCATGCATATCAATGTTTCAGTCAAGTTTAAGGGAAGCAAGAGATAACATGTTACTTGTCAAAATTGCCTTTGAAAGGTTTGATTTGCTCTTAGCAGATACAGAAAAGAACTGCTGAAGCTGTGTTGATGACACAGCCATTAAAGACCTTTCTTGCCAAAAAAAAACCTTTTTGCTCTTGTGTGCTGTTGAAAATTGTGAGCTTGTGCCAGAAGATTGAAGAGCTAAACACATGCTGCTGAAGAGCTACATGTGACTTCCAAACCACAGTTTTCTGACCCCAGCCTTAAGTAATTAAAAAGAGCCTCTGGAATGATGCAGCACTCAGTAAGAATTGCTAAAAAAAAGAACCTGTCCTTCTTCAAAAAATTGAAAGGTTTGGAAGCAAACATTCATTTTTATTTAGAGCCAAGAGCAGAAATGGAGATCTTTGTAACCTTTGTTAAATGGATTGGGGCCGGGGGATAGAGGGGTTACTGTGAAATGTCCTGGCCAGAATGGTGGATGAGGGAGCATATTGTGTTCAGTGCTCTACAAACAAGACTGGTATAAGAAATCTACTTAGAAAAAGTTCAATATTTTTCCTTTAGACACTGGAAATGCCATACATAGTTAAGTATTTAATACAGGTCTGAATGTTTTCTACAGCATGGGGTTTTTATTTCATAATGCATTTTTTCATTTATACCAAAAAAAAAAAGATGAACTGCTTAACCTCTTTGATACCAGTAATCTTTTATGTTCTATTGAAGATGCACAAACATGAGGCTTTTGATACAGCAGCTGATGGAATAAATATATATAGCTAGCAGCTGAGATCACAAAATGCATGCACCATTTGGTGTACCAAGGCCTGGTGTCTTGGCAGACAGGTAATGCTTGTGAAAGATGTGTTTATTAATAGCAATCCCTTCCAAAGAAGTTTCTAAATTCTAATTTTATTTTTTTTTTCACAGTGCCAAACTTCAGATATTTTTCTCAGATGCCTTTTTTATGACTGGTGCTGGCTTTCTCAGGAGCTGAGGGTCCTCAGAATGTCTTATGGCCTCTTTTTCAGTGTCTCAAATTGGGCTTTCTAGACTGACACACAGAATTAATGGGCACTTTGGAAATACAGCTTTTAATCTCTGTGCCCTAGTTTCCTCTTATAAAATGCCAGTTTATAATACTTGACTGCATCAGATGGGAATATGGGGTTGTGAGGATTAATTAGTTAATTTTTAAAAGTAGTTTACACGTGAAGTGCCTTATACATGCTGATAGGAATTCTTGCTGTTGCTAGTTTTTCCCCTTCTGCCTTCTACCTTTCATTAGTTAATTTGACCTGGTTAAACAGAAAAGAAATTAGTCATCTAGCCAAATTTTCTCCGTGCATTCCTTCCTATATATCAAAGCTATCTTACAGCTTTTTTACGGTTCTTCTTCACCTTACTATATAAGGATTTTTCATGAAAGATTAATAGTTATAGCCAAGTTCTTGGGGTTATCTCAAGGATTCTTGGGCCCTTCTGTAGAAATGCTGCTTTGGTTTGAAATTTTGTTGGTGAGTGGTTTATTATTTTATTGATTTCCTTTACGGAATGGAATTAGTTGCAGTAGCATCTTCTTGGACAGAAAGTGGTATAGTTTATTATATGGTAATAAGCTACTTTATCCCCAGGACCTAATTCTTACCTAGTTCTCAGAATTAACTGGGCACAGGAAGAATATGATTTATTGAGTGAAGTAAACTTTTTAAAAAGAGCTGCTCTGTGGTTTTAGGCAAATGGCTTACCCTAGACTTTTCACAGATGATTACTAACTGCATGTTCCTCATTTTCTGGGTGACTTGATTTGAAACTATGGGATATCTGATCTGCAAAAGTGCTGAACTCTCAGAGGTGCAATTGTAGTCAATGGGAACTATGCTTTGAACATGAGTGACAAAGTGCTAAACACCTTGAGCCACTGCAAATCACGGGGCCTAAATTGTTGGTCTGTCTTGGCATTAACCTTTTTCTGCCTCAGTTCCACCTCTGTACAGTACAGTTAATAATACCCTTCATCTGACAGAAGTGTTAAAATTTAAGGTTTGTCAATATTTGCAAGCCAAGTAAATACTGGAGTAAGAGGCAATGAGAAGGTTGTGGTATTTTTTGTTGCAAGTCTATTTTTAGGGGAAAATACTCTGTTCTGTTAATTGAAATGTTTTCCACTGAAAAAGATAAATTAACTGTTTTTTGAACAGCTTATCTTACTCTGACTGAATGATACAGGGGTCCCATAGAACAAGTAATACTATGAAACTATAGTTGCAGACCATAGTGTAGTAGATACAAACTGAGACCAAGGTAAACCGCCAACTTTCCAGCATTTCCTAACTTTGAAAAGCTTGACTTTGTAACCTGACAAATGTTTTAACATTCTTCTGAACTGTACGAAGTGCATATTTTTACATAACTGTGGAGGAATGGCTAGCTGAGAAGGGTCATGTAGACGTGATTACACTGGCCAAGCAGGAGCTCAAGAAACACCAAAACCAGCCACTCTGATTGGCAAAGAGTCAAGGGCATCCTGCCCCTGGAAGAATAACAGAAGGCCTGTGACTGCCCAGGCACAGGAAAAAAGGAGATAAGAGAACCGTGAAGAAGGTACTAGGAGCAGGGGGACATTTACGGAGCTAGCCAACTATGAGCTCACCTTTTGCAATGTGTATGAGCTAATTGTACCTGTTATAAAAGGACTGAGCTATCCCAATAAAGTTGAAGCTTGCTGATCACTCATATTGAGTGGTCCCTGTCTTCCCTCTGTCGTACATAACAAATCAAATTGTTGGGGATCACTAGGAAAGTTGGGATTTGTAATGCACTCCATAGCTCTCTGCTATTTGAGTGTTGAGGTTTCAGCCAAATTTAACAAAACCTGATTGATAGATGTCCCCCCCTTTGGGTAAAAGAGAGGAGATGAAGAANCCAAACTGGACTCAGTGATCGACAGGAGCTGGATTCCAGATCTGGAGTCAGGATCACTCGGATCAGGATCAAAGGCAGACGAACAGTCAGGGTCCTCCTTGGACGTCGGCCATCGAAGAAGGAGAGTTGACCTTTTGATCCCTCAGCTTTTATACAGGGCATGATGCGGATGGGATGGAATACCCCTCTTGGTCAGTTTTGGGTCACCTGTCCTGTCCGCTCCTCCTTGCAGGTGGGAACCCTTCTACACTTTTCTGTTTCCAACCCTCCAACGGGGCAAATGACGAAAATTACCTGACCTTGGTTGTTCTAGCAGTAAGTATAAGCAAGGGCCTCTCTGCATACCACTCCTTGGTATAACCAGGTCTCATCACTGTGAGACGAAACAGTTCTGAACAATGTGCTATTAGTTTCAGAGTTTAGTTAGCTAGAAGAGGCCTAGCTAAGAAAGTAAAACTGTAAAACAGAAAATTGGTTTGTTTTACCTCAAACCAGGACATTGAGTTAACTGAATACATGGCAATTGCAGCAGGTTGTCGTCTTTTGCATAGCAGCACTGTGCAGGGAGGGATGTGCTGATGCGCTTTGATATCTTCTGACAGCAGGGTAATGGTGGGAGTTGAGAATCTCCATGCTAGACTCCATAGGGAAACATTTTCTGATGGGCACAGATTCTGCTGTCCTTCCTCCTGCCTCCTCATCTGTATTGTCCTGTGTCAGTCTTTTTTCCTGACTAAAAATATCCAACAGAAATGTTCCAGTTGTGGGAAGTTGAACAAAATAAGAACCATATGAAAACCCGTGTTTTATATATGAAAACCTGGGTTTTATAAATGGGAAATACGGAATTATCTTCATAGATGGTGCCTCTAGTGTTACTTTAAATGTAAAATGTCTTTGCTGAAAGATCTAATGTATTTCTCAGTTGCAGTAGTTAGTTCTATGTGTTATTATTCAGTCCTGAAACAAGGATTGTAGTAATAACAAGGAATAAATGAACAAAGAAATTAATGGAAATGAATCAGAATCAGAATCCAAACCAATTAATATACCTGAATACCATGTACATTTTCCAAATGGAATCCTTAACGTGGTTGTTAAAAATGTCATTCTTCCTCCCTCTCCACCACCATTTAATTGCAAAGTTAAGGTGCAGAATAGCACCTTTAATAGAAAGTGGACAAATCAAAATAAATTAGAGTTGTTCATACTACTTGCAAGACATTCGAGAGTAGGACTGAGTGTTGTATTTTTCTTGTCTTCTATTTTTATATGTGCAAGTTAATTTTGTACTCATAAAAGTGAGAGACAGAGGACACCTGTGTTAAAGAGGCACCTTTGCCAATGCACGCTGATTTTGCTCTTCAGAGCCCCAGCTATTTTCATCTTGGAGCTCTCCTGAGAAGAAACTGCCAAATGTCAGCTTGCTTTAGGTTTGGTGGGTTTTTTTTGTTTGTTTTATTGTAAAATAAATATGTGGGCAAAACTGCTCTTTCAGAAGAAAATGGTTAAGAAAGTGGAAGAAATAAGATATTAAATACATTATCTTACTGCATTTCTTTCTTCTTTCATCCTTTCAGTGATGAATCGTAGACAAGGGCTTCTGTCTAGTATCTAGTTGAGGCCACAACCTGTAAGACACTGACAAAATAGTGGAGGACAAGGAGAATTGTTAACAAAAGTGGGAGGTTTAATGTTGAGTATGGTAAAGTCATATGAACTTGTAGTCCTCATTACTGGACATCATTTACATCAGTCTTCACGTGTCCAATACTGTACTGAAATTTGCTAAATGAAAACTTAGAAGAGAATAGCCCTCAGACTTAGCCATAAACTGGAACATACAACATGGTTTTCAAACTTAGCAAGGTGATAACAGTAAATTAATAAAATTTTAAGAAGATCGTGAATCTCTCAAATAAGTCTTTGTTTTGAAGGCGTAGCTTTAAAGGTTTTATTATCCTCATATGCTTACACCACTTGTGAATTCTGGGATTGTAATTGAAAATAGTAGTTCATTGTCAGTGTGTGATTGTAGTTCTGCTTTTATCCACATGTGTAGGGATTGTATTTCAGCATAGGCAATGTTTTGTAGTGTAAGAAGTGGCTAGACTATTTTTGTCCTTTGAAATTCCCTCATTTCTGTTGTTTTGTCTCAGTCTGCCAGGCCATCTGTCTCAGTGCACAGAATTTCCTAGCTTTCCTAAAATAGTCTGAATCAAATAGTCATGACCATAAGATAGCTAATGAGTCTTTTAGTGTGAAATATGCTGTAAGATCTGTGGCTGTTACCTGCTGTAAGTGTACTGACTAAAGCTACAGACTAATTTTTTTTTTTAAAGTTATTTTGGACACTCATGGCATGAAGCTGTTCAAAAAGCAAAACAGCAGCAGTATAGCTGTTACCTGTAGTAATATATCCCTACTCAGTAGTTTGTCTAATTATTTAGAGTATAAATGGTCCAAATCTTTTCAAAATCTTTATAAAACCCAGGAGGATTTTTTGTAAATTGCTTTTGTCTATGGGAGTAGTTTCTTTGCAAGACAATGATTGTGAATTAAGAACACTCCTAGGAAACTGAACTGATGCTCATTACTGCCGCTTGCAGCTCTGCCATTAGCGCTTGAAAGATGGGCATAATCCTTTGTGCGTGCAATGCAAACTATAGCCCCTTGCATTTTCTCTG
The DNA here is from genome assembly GCA_013398155.1 of Pedionomus torquatus. Classification (NCBI taxonomy): domain Eukaryota; kingdom Metazoa; phylum Chordata; class Aves; order Charadriiformes; family Pedionomidae; genus Pedionomus; species Pedionomus torquatus. Next base: position 126,182 of record VZRU01018456.1, on the reverse strand, counting down.
TAAAAGCTTCAGCTCCCATAAACATAAATTAAATTAGCATGTGTTGTGCTTTAAACAGTCCAGACATGTAAAGCATAGTTATCTTGCTGAGAAAATTATCACGACAACATTCAAAGATCCCAGTGTCTCCCAGCAATCTCCCAAGGACATCTCAATGTGGCATGACCTTTTCAGGATAAATGGGATTTTAAATTCAGCCTTTTCATTAGTGTCCTCTCTGTGTATTATGTCCTGCAAGTTGGAGTGAGCTTTGAAACTGTGAATGTTGTGACAGTGGCTATTGTTTCTGTATGTGCGTTGTTAATTGTAATAGCGGAAAATGCGCAAGCTGTACCAAAACAAGTGAGAAGAGGGCAGAGAGGGGAGAAGCCTGAAGGGAGAAAAATTCCAAGGGAATGTAAACAGAAAGGTGCAGAAAACTACAATTATATTATAGAGTAATAAATCTCTGGATATACAGAAAACTGAGTTCTGCCCTACACCATTAGGAGAATAATATGGAAGCATTAGCAGCCAAACTATCTTGATTCCTGAAACGTGTTTTGTTTTGAAGGGAGTATTTAATTCTCTCTGAAGAGGTGAAGAAGAGCAAGCCATTGATCTCAATAAGATGCAGAGCAATGGTTTGAATGCTGAAGAGATGCAGTACACATATCTGAAATAGTGTGTTGCTCACAGGGTTGTACTGCATATTTCTGGTGCCGGACATATTTTTTGTTGTTAAATCAAAACTTAAATCATAATGTAGTTAGAATAGGCCACTAAGCCTTTCTGCT
>VZRU01018456.1:89887-105479 GCA_013398155.1 Pedionomus torquatus | reverse complement strand
TTTGTGATGTTCCTAGGTGAGGTTTTTTTTTTTTTTCATTTACTACAGATAGTTAAGGAAGAGAGTAACAGCCATATAAGAGGAAAAGTAATTAAGAGTCAAATTTTTAAGCCCAAGTAGTTAAAAAAATGTTCTCACCATTAAAAAGCAGTCATTCACTTGGAAAACACCAGGTTTAACAAACAGGTTTGAAGAATTTTTAGAGTATGTACTTTTTTCTTCTTTAATTTTTTAAGCAAGGAATTTGTTTTCCTGACAAGGTAAGAGAATCTCTTGTTCGGGTTATTTTTGTAAGCACTGAACACACTCATGTTCTTCAGCAAATTAATTTGGCCCTTTACATGCGAACAGTCATTCCTCAGTACCTTTGCTTTGTAGGCATCTAAGTGAAAAATTAAAGTTTTGTAAATGAATTCAGTTTGGGATGCTGGTATGCTGTTTTGTCTGCTTACCCTGAGAATAGGAAGGAGGAAGGGGGGAGGAGAAATAATTACGGGCAAAACAGTAACCTTTTCTTCTTCTCCCAGACGTTCTCATAGGCAAAGAAAAACACACAAATGACTCCTTGCCTATCACGTAGTTGGACAATTTGTTAAGACGGATCTTTGTGGATTCCTAGCCGGAGACTCCCAATTTGTATTTAGTCTGAAGTACTCGGGGGGAAGGGAGCTGGGGAGGGGCATGCCAGAAGCCCCGTGCAATGGTCGTCTTTTGTTTAGGTCTGGAAGGCTGGCTCTGTTAAGGTCTCAACAGGGGGATGTTTCCAAACAGTTTCGGGGAAAGCAGAAGGATTATTTTTTTCTTTAATGTTGTGGCAAAACACACGGCTTAAACCAGGAAATTAGGAACAGATCAGCTAGTAAATGCGACGGTCACGGAAAAAAACTACTACTTTTTTTTTTGGTTGTCTGGTTGGGTTTTTTTGTTGTTTTGTGTTGTTCTGTTGGTTGGTTTGCTCTATGCAACGTGAGATTTGTTATTTTTTTCTCCCTCTTTGGTACTGGCAGTTATTTTTTATGTTTGCTGCAGATGTTCAGGAAACTAATTCCAAGGCTTGCACCTGTGTGACACTGACCTAGGTCTACCTTGCCACATCCTGCTTTTATTCTGCTGCACAGATCAATTTGCAGTTTATTCCTCATCCCTCTCTCTTTTGTCCACAAAACCATCCGTCAACCNTAAGACCGTGATCACGTTTTCATTATGAGACCCTATTTGAGGGATTTATAACTGGCTGAGCAAGCTTGCTGCGGGCTAAACTTGTCATACATACTTTCATCTGGGAAAGGAGTTACTGGTCTCTCATAGATTCTCAGCTTGAACCCGTGTATCAGCTCTGCTTCTCCCCCCACCAGGAGATGGAGACACTGGCATTGCTAGAAAGCATTTTCAGTTTTGTTTGGGTTTTGGTTTTAGGCGTCCGGGGGGAGAGGAGGGGGTCTCAGATGTGCTAATGCTTTAAGCTAAGATTGTGTTTTGGCACTCTCTCACAGACCTTCTGAAGCCTGAAGTCAGGCTGCCGCTGCCAGCTTCCTCCTTCTGTTTTTATGTTGCATATAACCTGAGCCTAAATTACCTTTATTTTACATTGACGTAAGGATAATAAAGAACAAAAAGTAAAGCCTTTGCTGGAGGCTTGCTGCATGAAGCTGGAAGTGTGCTGCGGCAAGATGGCTGTTGCACAGCGTTCTTGTGGCTAGGCAGCTTCAAAGCCTCGACAGAAACCAGGTGGCCATGGCGGGAAGACCTCCAGCAGCGGAGGGCTCCAAGGGGGTACATCTCCTCCCACCCGGCAGGCTCCCCTTGCCTCCTCTGTAAAGCACTGCTGACATGGCCAGAGCCAGAGGTTTCCTCTAAGGCCCCACAGAGGCACTTCACACGCCACATTTTTGTGAAGCAGCCTGTTTTTGTGGCATGTGAAAGAAAGGGGCCAAGCTAGGGGACCGAGGGGAGACAGGAGGGAGTGATAGAAAGAGGCACCTTTGCTGTGCTACACTGCATGCCTTTTTATGGATCCAGTTACATATGAGACCTCAGGGAATGCAAGCAAGGGGAGATCAGCATCACTAGAAAATTCTTCACAGATACCACAGCTAAAGAAACAAAGATTGGGGTTTCATTAGCAATTCCTTATCTTCCTAAATACCAGCTATCACGGATTTAAGAATGGGCAAAGAAAAACCGCTGCACCCTTAGCACTAGAAATGTCCTTTTGAACTTGCCAGAGGCTGCATGTGTTGCTGGCAGATCCGCCAGCTGGGAATTTAAGAACAAGTGGATGATAATTCTTTGAGTTTAGATGGGCAAATTTTCTGTGATTACAGTATTGTATCAGAGCACCACAAGTTGATGAGTCTCCTTATCCAAGGCCACAAAAACCAAGCCATACTTCCCAGAGAAAAGGCCTACTTCTGTAATAAATTTCTCAAATAGAAGGCTTTTGAGTAAGTCACTTAGTACTATTTTCCTGGCTTCTATATATTGGCAGACATTATAGTCAAAGATTAAAAGCTATTGCCAATAGTTACATAGGCTTGCTAACTGTACATATTTACAAAGTTAAAAGAGAGAAAATTATTCAACGCCAAGTTTAGTAAATATCACAAAAGACACTTTAATTTCCTTTTTTGACTTAGGAACAGAAAAATGGCAAGAGTTAGGAAAAATCCACTCAGGACTCATGTATGAAACAGCTTTATCATCTAGATTTTGTAATCAGATAGATGGATGGTAGGTTTTGCATTTACAAATTACGTATTCCTTAGGTGGATTTTGTACTTGATCTGCAATTTACACACAATACATCTCAGGCTTCTCTATGCAGTCTTGAAGTTATTACTTTATTACCTTTTTTCCCAAGTAAGTAGTAAGACATACCTTGGTCTTTTTACTCCACTCCATTAAATTTATATGTTAATGCTAGTGCTATGGAGAGAGACATCAGCTTGCAGAGTCTTCTCCAAATGTAAGTATTCACCAGTTCTCTTCATGCAAAATTAATTTTGTTCTAAAAACAGACAATTAATAGTAGTTATAAAGTATATGTGATAAATGTAGGAAAATTTATGCAGTAATGAGTGTAGTTCCAAGTCTGAAACTGGTATCTCTAAGGGATGATGTACTTCTCAGACTTATTTTCTATTTTACTGGAATATATCTGTTCTATTTCAAGAAGAATTACTGTAGTATTCCTATAGTTTCTTTTTCCTGGTTCCTTTTCATTCACTTGGTCTGTGTTTGTCACTGGCAATTAGGATTGTGGTAATTCTTATTGGTTCTAGTGAATAGGGTAGAAAACCTTTTACTCAGAGACTTGTATTACCCAAAGCTACAATTATACATGGCCATGCGTTGTATGTAGTGGACCACTAGTTCCCATCTCCTGAATGGTTCCAGTGTGGCTTCCAATCCCAGGTAAACTGGCTTTAGCTTGTGGTGAATCTACAGCGGTGACTGGAGATGCTAGCTGTTGCCCATGTGGCCACTGCTCCTGGAATTATCTCCTTTTCCATAGCTTACTAGGAGGTATCAGGTGTGCTTCTGGTATTCATGAAGGATCAGAAGCTGTGAGAGGGATTTGGCATGCAGCTCACCTTTCCTGTTGAAGAACCTAGGCATCTGCCAGACTTTCCACTATAAACTGAGAAACATTTATTATCAGCTAAATCTCAGCACTTGGATCTGGACTGTTTTTTAAAGCATAAATATATATAGCTACTTTAAAAAAAAAAAAGATATAAAAATGTCTCACACTAGGTACCTCTTCTGATTTGATTTATAAAAAAATATTTCTGACTGATAAATAGATCAAAGGCAGTATTTTTTATATAACTAAACTGTAGAAGAATGTAGCTGTGATCTTGGCAAGGATTAAAAATAATCTTTGTAGGTTGCTTTATTAAAAAAGATAAAATCCAGTTGTAGTCATCTGCAGTGGAAGTCTGTGTTCCAACTAGATGTAGTAGATTGTGATTTGCAGAAAGAGTTTCTGGTTCATACATGCCAGAAACGGTAACTCTGAAAGAGCTTTATCAGATGGCAAGCATTCAGTGCTAAAAAGGGGTTAAGCAGGTGACTGCACAAGTGGTGGTACAGACTTCAAGCCTGGTATTGCTATGTAGACCACAGCCCTGCAAATTCTCTCCTAAGCCTGAGCACCATGATGTGAAAGGTTTTGGCATATCGGCTGGTTTTAGGTCTAGTTTCTTACTCCTTGGCTGACTGCTGGGATCCCCATGTAGTTGCGCATTTGTCATTCTCAGTTGTGCTGACAGATTGCACATTATGGAGTAGATCAAGGGGATTGATCAAGATCGAAAGTAACTCTACTGTGGGCCACCAACTGATATTTTAACCAAATCACTTCTTGTATCCCAGTAGTAGCTCCAAAAGCAGTTGTTTTGGTACAGTTAAGGGGCAGTACACTGGCAGAAGTTTAGGGACTCATTTGGTTGAACAATAGTGCTGAAAATGTTATGCTGCTGAAGAATTACTGCTTCAGGAGGCAGTTTTCATCAATTATGTAAGTAGCCTAAATTTTACAAGGTAAATAATAGCACTTAATTATTTGAAAGCTAGTACCCGTGCTTTCACTGCTAAGTCAGATTTTGCCACCTGAAAGCAGTAGGATCACATAAAATGGAGCAATGTTACTTTTCATACGAGTAGTTTTTAAGCACAGAGCAGCACTGGCATGTCACCTTCAGCAATGACACTCATGGCTTTGGTATTCTGTGGGTTTTGTCACCTGGACAATTTGCCCTTCAAATGAACAAATTAATACGTAAAATGGTGGTCAGTTTTCCTACAAATGAAATTTGTCTGATCACTGACACTCAAATGTGCATTATTTTGCATTTAATTATGTATGAAATCCATTGTTGATGTTGGATCTGCAGTTATACTAGTGCAACCTATTTGCTTGTTGTGTATTATTTTACATGTGTATCCCAGTCTGTAGAATATTTTTTTTTGTAGATTTTTCTCTGGTACAGTTTGGTAAAGGATTCATCTGCAGCAGATGAGGTTGTTACTCCTTCCATTGAATCTTTTTATATACAGTGTGGCTACTAGAAGTTAGCATCTTTAAAATCTTATTTTTTTATCATTAGAGGCTGCAGGTAGGTCTTAACATCTCTAGCAGCGAGATACGTTGTCCAATAAGGTGGTGATGTATAAATTTTTGTTTAGAAACATGTCTTTTCTGTACAGTGAATGTAAATTCAAATATTAAATCATGGTACAGAACTTGCATTTGAAACCAGTGTTTATTTGTGTGGTTTTTTTCTTTGCTTCTGTTTGGAATTGCTATTAGTATATTGTAACAGGGCATGGTTCCAAACTCAAATGTTGCATTCAACAAAATAGCAAATAATTTCAAGGTAATGATGCTTTCAAGGAATATACACATCCAATCCTATGTTATAACATAGTTTTCTGTTTTGGTAAAGGCTTTTTCAATTTTAATAGTAGTTTTTCTTTTCTTAATGGAGTTAAAATGACATATTGAAATACTCATGAGTGGAAGGTGATGCAAGTGTAGATTTTGCATTAAAACATTTTTAGCAGAGTATATCCTGAGGGGAAAAGAGGACTGTAGGAGGTAAATGACTTAATTAGGATGCAGCTAAAATTTTTTCTCAAAATAAGCATCTATTGTATAAACTGAGACAATAAGCAGCATGAGTATAAATATGCAACTTCAGGGCAGAACCGATTTTCGCTGACAACTTTAGATCATCATTTGGGGATGTACTGGTGTTAACACTATCTGTAGCACCCAAGTTCCCAATTCAGTTCAGATTCAGCAAAAGCCTGTAATTCTGTTTGTTTGGAGTAAATTTAGCAAGCTGCTTCTGATTACACCTTAGCCTGGGACCATCTGTTGATGGTGTGTCTCTCAATGGAGTCGTTCCTGCAGGCAATGAATGGGAAAAGGAATGGAGCAGCAATGCTGTTAGTAAGCAGATGCGTGCTATCAGTGAACGTCCTTCCTGCCTTTCAAGCTGCCAGCTCTCAGTATTGATGGAGTGTCGTATGCCTGCAAGCCATTGCAGCTGAAGGCAAGGAGAAGTGCTCTCCCAGGGCTCGTTCATCAAGTGTTTCTGCTGGGCTATGATGGAGAGGAGTTCTGAAGGCACAGTTCTGTATGTGCACAGAAGAAAAGGCTTAATTCTTCTTTGCTGTTCCACGACTTGACATGAAGGTGTGTGTGCTTTCCAGCAACTGGCTGTTGAAAGCCTCCCACCACAAATAACAGGATACAACTGTTACTCAGAACAAAATGAGTAAACCCCAACATGTCAGGGTTAGGTTATTTTAATTCCATTTCCACTACTGAGTTTTCAGATAGTTGATTTACTTCAGATGAAAAAATTGCCAGATGAAATATACCATTTTAGGAGATCATGTTTAGGAAATCCATCCTTGATGTGTTGGAGAATTTGTAACCGCTTGTTGCTGATGATAGCACTGTTAAAGGTGCTGTAAGTCTGCGGCTGGAGTGGGTTTTTTGTTTTATTTTGGAGGGTTTTTTCCCTTCAGTCCACTGTGAGCAGTAGCTTTCTTTTGCAGAGAGACTCAGAAAACAGGTTTTGTATAAGATAGCGTGATGAGTTGCTTCATCCTATGTCTTGAAACAATTGGAGGAGAGACATAGACAGGCAGTGTGATGGAGTGGATAATGAGTTGTCTGTTAAACTCTGGGAAGCCTGAATACGATCAGTGAAGTGAAATGACTGGTTTACAGTTTGATTGTAAGTGGTGTATAGCTCACTTCAGACAACCAGCAGTGTGCTGCTCATTAGAGTTAGCAGCTTCATTTAAATCTCCTTTCTGAGTCAGCAAGGGTGGAAAGAGAATTTACCAGTCCAGGTAGTGTTAATCCTGCTCAGATAATAGGGTATGGTGTGGAGGCTCTGCTTGATCTACAGTTTCTGTTGATGAACCATAAAATCTGGGCACTTCCATCAGCTCTAAGCTATTGTGAACCAGGAAAGGCAAGGGAAAGATACAAAAAAGAACCTGTGCATCCATGAAAATCTTCCTGTATCATACCAACTGCATAAATTTATGCTCCTTGTATCCTGGTTCAACGAAAAGGAGAGTAGTCAAAGTCACTAAACCTGGCTGCTGCCAGAAGTTCCTGGAATCCTGAATTAACAATTTAATGAATTTGCATTTGATTTTACTTTTATACCAAAATGTTATGACTGTGTATTTAATATAAAAAGGGTGGCTGAGGAGTTAAGATTGCTTATTGGTATTCAGTATCACCTGTCAGTAGTTCAGTTCCCCTTAGAGGTGGAAGTATCTGGAGTTTCTGAATAGCCTGAGACAGTTCTTTTTATAATGCTGTAATTTAACAAATGCAGGATTTAATCTTCAGTGATGATTGCAGTAGTCCAGTAATGAGCACGATTTCTGCATCATGGTACAAGGTGTAATCCCATGCAGAAGCTGCACAAGCGTATGGACTGCACAAGAAAAGTGAGACAAGTTAAATGTGTGGATTCGAGCTGATTCTTCAATAGCTTTTTTATTTTTTTCTAAATGAAGCCAAATCTTACCTTTAATTATGGTAGCTAGTGACTCCAAAAGCAAATGTCAAACTTCAACTATTTCTACAAATTACAGGAATTATTTGTGTAACAATATTGTTTGGAATCATCACCTAGGTGCATTTGTGGTGATTGTGCTGCCTCGGAGTGAGGGCTGGACAATGTGGAGGAGGGGCACAAGAAAAGGCAGGGAAACAGATGTAAAGCAGCATGTTATCCAGTCACAGAGCATGTTAGATCAAACTGGGATTTGGAGAGAGGTGACTATGCTGAATCTATTGGCCAGTTTGCTATATTTTCCTATCAGGTTTTACTTCAAACAGATCAAAATCTCTGTAATAGAGCTTTTCGTCGTACTCATTTTGGGTACTAGGCTTTGACTGAACAACTGCTCACTGACTCCCAAACAAGGCATTTGCAGGTGTGGCTGTTAGTTGGATTTGTATTTCCCCACTAATCCCACTCTGCTTTCTTTAACATCAACATATAAAACCCCTCTGATTTTTGCGTAGAGCTGGTCTTGACTCTTTTTAGGTTTAACTGTGGAATTTCAGATCAGTTCTAGCTAATGATCCTCATAAAATGGTGCTTGGTAGCTTCCTTGAAAGTGTCCATAGGCAATAACCTAAATGATAAAACCATTTGAATAATTTTGTGCACTAAGCCTGAAAAGTCTCTTAGCTGCATCAAAAGTAATGTTTTTTTTCCAGTTCATGGCAGCTGCCTGTTGATGTAAGAGTTTCAGTAGCACTCTGTTCTTCTGCTGTGTCTGGTCTGGTGATGCATGAGGAAGAGTTCAGTCTTCATTTCTGATACTCTGATACGGCAGTGTCAAGGTTACACAGTGCAGCATGGCCCTTACCTTGACATATTTAAAGCTTGTGTATGTAACACAGGACTGCCTCTGAAATTCTTGACTATACAACACAATGTAAAACAGTAAACAAACAATGTATATGTTGTTGACCTTAAACACAGGTAAGGTCCAGCATATTTGAGTACAGCTTTTATGCCTGACAGTGTGATACAGAAGAAAAAAGAGACATACTTTTAGAAACATTACTAGACAACAGCAGGCCAAACCCATTGTTTTTGAACATTTTTTAGAGTTGTCTATTGAATGAAATGGCAACATACAATAGAACGTAAGGGCATTTGGTCAGGTAGGAGCATAAAGATTAATGACATCCTGCTATTTTCATCATAGTGGAAACATGTGATAGAAGTGCCAGTATGCATTCTGTACAAAGTTATAAATTACAATCCTTTTATCCCCTATTTCCCTATGTGGCCTTTTTTTCAAAGAACCCAACCAAAACAAAGCTCAAAAAGCAGACTAGTTGTTTATGATGAGCTGTTACAATCAGGAGGAGATAATGTCAACATCTGCTGATGGGAGCTTGCAGCCTGGGTCAGGCTGCAAAAGTATGGCATTTGGATTAAGAAACAAAAAAAAAGGCTAGTCAATAGACTGTCACAGAGCCAAGTCACAGCTTCCTTGGAGCTATTGATCAGTACGATTTCACCAGGCAAATTATCTCTACCAGAGTGGCTGTAGACCACCACAGAAGTGAGTCACTGACCTGTTTTTGTTTATTTAGCTTTCTCCAGATACTCTGGTTTACCTGCTTTGTGATCTGTGTGTCATTCCATGCTTGGAAGATTGACCCATCTGTGTTGGTAATACTTCCACCTTAGGGCATTCATATCTTTTCTCCCATGTTGAAACAAAGCATTACACTAAAATGTCTTATTCTGACAGGGAAAGAGTGAGTGTGGAAGAAATAAAATCCCCATTATGGCAGCTTTAATTAAAAACAGAAAAAATATTTTATTCTTGTGTAGTCATTAGTTGATACCTCTATATTTAGCGTACATCTGGGCTAAAACTTTTGCCAGGCATTTGCTGCAAGTGTTGGGGTTTATGGGCTTTTTCGTCATTGTCTGTGCCTGTTAGTTTCAAAGGATGATGATCACAGCTTCAGGGTGAAAATATGTCGGTATTTTTATGCCACAAAAGGCATAAAGCAAGGGTGATGTGAACATGTGGAGAAAATGCCTCCAAATATTGCAAACAAGCACTAACAGAAAATAAGTACTAATAGAAAATAAGCAAAGAGGATTATGTTTACTTGCTAAATTTAAACTGCTGGTTGCAGATATACTATATCTTTCAAATATGAATTAACCTGTGTACTGCTGAGTGCTCACTAATGAGAGCCTTCTTGACCCTGTGAGGGAATAGTAGATAGTGGGTGAGAAACAAAGTTCTTTAGCATTAATAGCATGTGATTTTTGTCATGGAATTTAGAGGAGTACTGGCTATATGCTGTGTTGGGACAGTAGGTATTCTGAAGTATAATTCAGTATAAGTACCTGTATATTTATATATGTAAAGTAGATCCAGGCATTACTAAAGTAACTGCAGGCTGAAGACATAACCTAGAGAAAATATTACAAAGCTGGAACTGCTGTCATGATATTTTTTGTGGAGGAACTGAACTGGTAAGCCTGAACATTAGGTCTGTTATGCATGATTTTTACAGTGGTAGCATAATTCATATATGCCAGCCAAACCTCCCCCCCAAAAAAAAAACAAAAAACAAAGAAACAAACAAACAAACAAAAAACACCCACCAAAAAAAAGCAGAAGGGTTTTTTTTTTCATTCAAGAGTGCTCTGAAAATCAGAGGGGAAAAGAATATGCCATTAGAAAAGGGCTATATTTCTGTCAATTGTCACTTGTTTCTAGGTTTGAGCTGTGCCAGTGAAACTGGAAATAATATTTTATACCCCATGCTGGATTTTTGGCATATATTTGGAAGTGTCTTCAGAAAAGAAACATTGTAACACACATTATCTTGAGAAGGCTTCTTGCCTTGAAGTTGACATGAATAATCTTTTTCGTATCAAGCTTTTCTGAATGTAAGACCCCACCTTCACCCCCACAAAAAAACCCTCAAACCAAACCCAAATCCAAAACCCCTGTGTCTTATGAGTGTCTGTTCTGGAACAGCTATTGCACTCCAAATTCATAGCCTGTTGTATTAGGGAATAATTTTTTTAATGTAGACAAGACCCAAGGAAAACAGAAGCAGCTGGTCGGTTTACTCATGCAATTAGGAAGATATTTCTTTGCAGAATTCTTCATGCAGGACAGACACTTTACAACTATTGATCCAGGTGCAGACCAGAGAAGAACTTGTTAGCTCCAAATGTAATCATCCAAAACAGAGCTTTTTATGAACCAGAGAGTTCTCTTTCTTCCCCCTACATGTGTCCCTCATTTAACAAGCTGGGATAGGTAAGATGTACCGGATTCGTTCACAGATAACTTCAGTGAGAATGTTATCTGAAGATTATACAGTAGTTTTCAGGAGCTCTGCTCTGTATCTGTGGAAAAGTCTCCAAATGTTGTGGAAACTTGCTTTGCATTGCTTAAAAAAAATGTGCCTAAACCAGAACTGTATTTTGGTAAATCTTAAGTTTTGTAGTTGGTCCATTTTGCGCTTCTTGTAGGCTCTTAAGCAGCTTATAAATACTTTTAATAAACAAAAGAGTTCTGGAGAACTCAGAGTAGTGGTGAGATAAGCCCCTCTTATTTAGAATGCATATCAGTTTGACATACGGGATTTAGAAGAAGATCAATTGGCATTGCTAGAGTTTGTTCGTGCAAGAAATCTCACAGATACAAAACCCCCTGAATTTAGGCTATTCAAGAAAACTTAGCTGACTTTGCAGAAGGACTCACACTTTCCATTCTGTTGGCTCAGCTGAGAGTGACTACAGAGTTTTGGCTCACCAGTGCACATTCTTATGACAGAATGAAACAGATGAATTTCATTGCTCTTTTAGTTCATGTTGTTTTGGAAGCAATGTAAGCCATACCAGAAAATCAAACCCCAAAATATTAATGTATGTCTATTCTGAAGCTCTTTGCACAGGAATTTCTTGTAATATAGCCATAGTTCTCCAGTTATTCTGGTGTAGTAATACAATTTCATTTCCTCAGATAGATAAATGTGAATGTAATAATCTTTCAGGATAAATAACTCCTTTTATAGCAGTAGGCTGTCGTCCCAAACAGATGGTCGTTTAGTGGTTGTCTTTTAAGTGCTTACCTTTAAGTTGGTACAAAGCAAATTTTGACTTTGGGAGAAACTACTGTGCATCAGAAGGTTTTAGTAAACCTATAAAGGAATTAAGCAGTAATTAAAATCAGGGAAAATTATGCCCTTGCAAATTTGTTGTGGGTTTCCTTTGGAGGTTTTTGTTCATTCTGTTTGGTTGTGGGTTTTTGTTTTTTAATTTTATTATTATTACTTCTGCTGTCCAGTGGTGATTTCCACCCTCAGCTGTGATTGATATTCAGAGTGGGTTGGTTTAGCAGAGAGACAGCAGAGATTTAGTAGAGAGACAAAGAGGTGTGGGAGATGGTGTGCAATTACTTAACACGTTCTCCTGCCGAGTCCTGTAATTTTTCTTATCAGTTATTCACTTAAGATAAGAATTTTGTAGATAAGGTTGATCTTCAAGGAGAAGAAAGGGGAGGAAACCATCTTATGCAACTTATTCTAAAGAGCATTTTGCTGTAAGCGTTTTAAATAATCCCAAAACTATTCTGTCCATAGTAAACAAAGTGAAGGCAAACACAGACTGAAATGTGTTTGCCTTTGCTTGGTCTCTTGCTGTGTCCTTTCTTTGCTCCTTGTCAACATGGTTGTCTTCATATCTAGCAGTCCAATAAACAGCTACTTAAGGTTAACCCCTTTTTCCACTCAGCATAAGACATTAGGACCTGCCCTGCTCTTGCTCTTATTTGCATTCACTTCATTTTGTTCACAACTGCTCTTAAATCAGAGCCTTGTCTTGGGAGAAGAGCATATGAGAGAATCATTAAGCAAAGCCAAGAGGTTCCTGTTTTGGACCTGCAATTATGATGATACTTAAGTACTTCAGGAGAAATTGCAATGCTACATAAAGATTAATTATGATTCTCTGCACATTGATAGCTTCAAATAAGAGTACTTACCTAGCTTTTTTGTCGTTTTTGTTGGAAAATAATGATTATAGTGATCATGTAATCTTCCTTTTTCACACGATGAGATGATGCTTGTGGTAGTGTAGGGGTACTTGGGATGATGAGTGGTGGAAGGATGTAATTAACAAGCAGGTAATTTCTTAATTTACCACATAGAGAACTCTGTAACTCTCTTGGAGAGTTGAGATATTTTTTCTTTTGCCGTGCTTTTGGAGTAGTTAGGTTCTGCAAAGATAATACAGAGTCGTAAGTGTAAGCCAGGCAGCTGGGCCTTTTCATCCGCTGTTTTGCATGTGGTGCTTCTTGACCATTTTTCATCTCTCTTGTTGTCTCTTTGCATAGTTTTATAAGTTGTGCTTATTTAATAAGTGCAGCTGCAGTCAGAAAGAAAAGCACATCTTCTTTGGTATTGCAGTCCACAAGTGCCTCTGCTCTCCCGACCTTTAGTTTTCCAAACACAGGCAGGACCAGAGAAGAGCTGAATTATTTTCTGTCATTTATCAAAGTAACAAAATTTTAGATTTTGTTTCACAGCCATTTTCTGCTAGCAGAAAAGCACACATGCATTGATAGTAAAAGTGCTCAAATTTTTCTTTGGCTAAATTTTTGTTCATCAATTTTATTGCTACTCATGATGACTGAGGTATGAGGATTGCTTCTTCCCAATGAAATCCAGGACTAGCTTCTAGAAGAAATAGCTGTTCAGTATGCACGCAGCTTGGGTTTTCTCTGAAAGATGTTGAAACACATACAAAAAGACAAAATTGGAATTTTTCAAAGCTGTCTTAAGCTGACTCACATACTGAACCAAAATATTTTTTCTGTATCATTAGCATGTCTTTGAGTGAGATGGTCCAGATAATTGGAAAGGTAGCTTGGAAATTAAATTGGGTTGTGAGTGGTCTAACTTATTCTAAGCAGAACGTACTTATTGGGTACTTACAAAAGATGAAATTCTTTGTCAGCCATCTATCATATGTATGAGATATGGTTCAGATTCAATCATATGAAATACCAAGAGCAAGACAGAATATTGGAGTCAAGCTGAATCCTTCTAATTCATATTGTTACAAAGAAGTTGAAAGATTAGAATATTCCATTAAATCAAAAGGATCTATGATAACAAGAAAACAGTATGTTCATATATGATACTTTTTTCCCTGTTTTTCATATTCTCAAGGAAGAATGGGAAAAACTAGAGAAAACTGTAGTTGATACAGTCTATATAATACAATATAAATTTGCAAAATTTATCTGATGAAATTTTTCTTATGAAATTTGCAATTCACAGGGTGATTGCTGACATAAACCAGTCCACAATATCCTATCTTGATTCACAGAATATATTTTAACTTTTTTTTTCATTATAACAAAAGAGAGTTCAGTACAGGAAAACACTAAAAGCGCACCCATATTTAAATACATCCTGTATTATTATGAGTTATACCTGATAGGTTGTTAAGTTAGAAATATTATTTCTGATCATTGTTATCATTGACCCAAGTCACATGGCTAGTAGGAATATAATTCTTCTTGTGACTTATTCACTGACAAAATTACGAATTATGCCATATTGTTACTAATGGTGGCTCATTAAATTTATGCTGCCAAGCAATTCAAGTGAAGAAAATGCCTATTTATTCTTTATTTCTATTCCTATAGTTCTTGAATATTTTTAAGACATTTTTATTCACATGCATACAAAAGTGAGGGTGTTTAACATGGAATTGCGTAGTGGTTTTTTTAGATAAACCTTCTTTATGTCTCTTAACATTTTTAGCTTATGTTCCCTTTATCCCTGAGACCTACAATATCTTTTTTTTTTAGCTACAGTAATTGCTACATGAGCAGGTAAAATTAATCAAGTTGATGCATTAAATCCTACATTAGTCACCACTAGTGTTACGACCTAACAGTTTTGTTTTTTTTTACCAGGGTATGAAGTGTGCCAGCCAGCACTTAGAATAGTTTAAAAAATCTCAAAGCATCAACTCCGTCAGAAACACAATTAACAGGAGAAACTTCACTCCTAATTTTTTGTCTTTTGGGCTCTCAGCTTTGAAGAGAACTTGCACGTATCTGAATAAAGTCCTGAAATTTTTCTTTATGGTAATCTTTTTCAACAGAGGGACTGTATGGAGAAGAGATGCTATGTTACTGAAAATGCAGGTGGGATGGATTTGATAATATTTTAAAAGATTAAAATACAGGTTTGAGAAGCAAGCCTTACTCTGGGAGTGCTGCTCTTCATTTGGTAAAAAGCAAGTAGTTTTCAAATACGTAGTGAAAATCTGCAATAAATCTGTGTGAGTAGGTAACAAATATCGGTATTCAGGACAAATTAAGTAAGTTTCTTTTAAAACATCTTGCAACAATTTTTACTTCCATAACCCATTGGGGAAACTACATGGGATCTATCTTGTCTAGTAGGTAAAATGATAATAAACTAAGGAGTTAACTAACTAACTATGGAGTGTTATGAGTGTGAGATTTTTACTAGTGCTCAACAAGCACCTTTGATTAATACTTGTGACCCATCTTGATTAGTAATTAACAATCTGATGGCGGTGAACACAGAGTGATATTGCTTTATGATAAAACTGCAGCAGGAGAGGACAAGTAACAGTTCCTTGTAGACTTCCACAATTATCTGGGGGTTTTGGTTGTTTTTTTTTCGGTAATGTGCCTGAGGAGCTGCAATAAGTTGCCTGTGCCACTAGTGACTAGGGTTCTATTGATATGTGCATAAAATTTGAGTTACGTAAGAAACCACTTAGAGCTGAAATTGGTGGCAGGAGCCTCTCCTGCTGATTTGCAGAATGCAACAGCCATACATTGCTAGGGGGAGATTTTCTCTAGTGAAGGGCTGGAAGAGCTTGTACCAGTCACCCTTTTGGGCAGAGGTGTGTGTATGTCTTGAGTGTGATGAGAGTGAGAATTCCTTCGGGAAAGAGCCGCTATAACACATCTGTACACAGAACTGTAAAGGATT
>VZRU01018456.1:34376-78593 GCA_013398155.1 Pedionomus torquatus | reverse complement strand
GATTAGGTCTCCCCGGAGCCTCCTCTTCTCCAGGCTGAACAGCCCCAGTTCTCTCAGCCTATCTTTGTAGCAGAGGTGCTCCAGCCCTTTGATCATCTTCATGGCCCTCCTCTGGACCTGCTCCATCGGGTCCGTATCCTTCCTATATTGAGGGCTCCAGCCTTGCAGACAGTGCTACAGGTGGGGTCTCATCAGAGCAGAGTAAAGTGGCAGAATCACCTCTCTGGTTCTGCTGGCAACACATCTTTTGATGGAGCCCAGGATGTGATTGGCCTTCTAGGCTGCAAGTGCGCACTGTCTTGCACTACCTCTTGCCAAGTCCCTTTCTTCAGTGCTGCGAAGCATTGGTATGCTTCAATTGCAGCCAAGCATTGGTATGCAAGTTACCATGAGCCAACTTCTTTGTATTGAGAATTTTAAGTGGTGATTGTGCTATGTGATGCACTTGTTGCCTGCCCTCAACATATAAGGTTTTTCCTCACACTGGGTCAAAGAACCATCAATTGGAGAGTACTTGCATGCACATAAGGAATCTTTTATGCCAAATAAGCATGAGTGATCCTTGGTTCTGGGTGAACTTTGCATTTAGAAGCATCTGGAAAGGGTGAACAGTGTTCATGAGGAGGATATTGCAACTGCACTTGGAGATACTTGGATAACCTGAAAATGTTTTCAGCTCACAGCTTGATACTATCAAACAGAAGCGAAGGTGCATGCACCCTTCAGTAATGAAAGATAGGAGATACCTTTCCAATAAAGACTGATTTTTTTCTTAGACTAGGAAATGAGAGCTGCTTGTCTAATGAATTTAAGATTGGGAATCTCATTCTCTTAGATCTATCACTTGAGAATAAGAGTAATTATTTCCTATTGCTCTTCATGGAATACGAGTATAATTGCCTTACTGTAACAATGTTCACATTAACACTTAATTGTTAATGTCCTCCTAATTTGAGGAAATCATCATCTCTTCATATTTCATCACCAGAGAATGTTCTTACGTGGGAAGAGCATTTGGAATCACTGAATAAAGAAAGATTCCATATGACATACCTGTAACTGGAAAGGTATAATTTAGATATATATCTATTTTCTTGAAATTGTTTCTTTTGTCTTTTGGCTAGTCATATTTCTTTTGGAGGCTAAATTGCACTGACAAAATTGTTTATTGTACAGGAACAGGAACTCCTGCATAGTAGAAATACTATAATGGTGTACACTGGGAGAGAAGGGCACTGAGCTTTCTTTTATCTCATTTTTACATTCTGTCTTGTGCTGAAAGACATATCAGTAAGGATGGAAATCTTACACAAGGGCAAGGTCAGGCTGACAGTGGTCGTCTACAGTTTTCCCCTTCCAGGTGACTGCAACTTGTACCTTTGTGCTGGACTCAAGTCCTACATAAAAACAACCCTTAGGCATGAATTTAACTCACCACTGAGCACCAACATTTATATATTCAGATATATTGCAGAAACATAGGGAAAGGTCACTTTATCAAAAGAAGCAAATACTTACCTTGAAAGCATTGAAGAGTGCATTTAACTCTTCAAATGTTTCAAAGTTCAGTGTAACTCTTCAAAAAAGCATTTAACTTCAGTCGTTAAAGCAGTTCAAAGCAGTAAGATACTCTCTCATCAACCTTAGCAATGGCCACATGGTTAGAGTGCCATTTTGTCTGGTAAGACTGAGAAAAGAGAAAAAAAGTGTGAAAGTCTGTAACTATAAGTAGGTGTACAACAAAGCAACACATACAGTCCACTTCCTAAACAAAACAGAAAGAATATTCATGAAAATGGCAGTGAAGCAACATATTCTTCATGGTTTTGTGCCAGTCTGTGGACTGTGCATGCTGCCCACTAGGGTGGAAGATATGTTCCAAACTAGCACCAAGTACAAATTGGTGGCAGCTTGCCAGGTGTAATATTCACTATTTTAAAAGAAAAGTCTAAATGGAATGAATAGTTTGAGCCTTTCTCCCCAGCATCACAGAGGGCCATAGGAGGCTGGTAAATGTTAAGTGGAAACAAAAATTGATGGGAGACTTCTTTACTGGAAAAACTTCCTTCCCCATCAAGTTGCCCTATTGACTGGCTGGAGAGGTTACCTGAAGGGGGTGCTCTTTTGTTTCGCTGCTTCTTCAGACTTCCTTCAGTGGTGGGTTCTCCCATAACTGTCCAAGATGGGAAAACTGCAAAAGGAACAGAGCTTTCCACGGCAGGAGAGAACAACAAAGAAAAGGGAAGACAGACGAGAGGGAAAAACGGTCCTTGTCTTGTTTTATTCACTTCCTTCTGTCATCAACTGGACATTAGTAGACATATTGTGAGGATATTAACATATTTAAAAAGTGTTTGTCCACCAGCTTTCTAGGTACAATACTTCATAATGGTATGCATACTAACTACAATACTAGTTGTATTTCAACAATTCCCTTTAGGTCCCTTTTCACTAAATGTCTAAAACATACTGTAGCTGTGTTGTCTTTTGCTGGAGTACAAATGGTTAATCTTCAGTCATGTATCTTAGCATATAATTTCCGTTCTTAGCTCTGTTAGAGCTGATGATTCAAAGTTGTTTCCAAAAAGCAAAATACATGTGTGTGTAAAAGGGAGGAGGAGAGGTTTTATTGCAGAACCCCAGGGAGCTCCTTGTATTGTAGGAGTGGATAGATGAACACTGCAATATTTCAAAAACACCTTTGGAAAGCGAGCCCACTCCTCTAAATAATGTTGATTAGCACAATTATGACTCAGGAATGTCTGTGTGAAAGGATTTCTTCTAGCATGAGCTGATATCTTATGAAGTAGTTTGCTGACAAGTGAGAAACTATAAAATTAATTTTATTCTCCTCTCATAATAGTACAGTCATTAGTTTGTTTTCTCATAAACATCGTCTTCCCCCTACTCCCCTTCTCTTGAAAAGACATGCTAAAAATATTGTCATTAAAAGCAATTTTTTTTTTCTCTGTTTGAGGAAGATTGTTTAAAACAAAATCTTCATTTTTTAGATTATGTGGGTCTTGCCTGTTGAAGCTGATGTTATAATCCCATTTTATTTGGTGGTAAAATGGTTTTCAACTTTCAAGCTTTGGGAGAAAAAAAAACATTTTCAAGAGTTATCCTACTTAAATAAATAAGCATTGGTGTTTTATTGTTCCTTTAAATATCATTCAGGACAGATTTTATGTAGATATATTTGTTCAATCTAATCTGTACTAGCTGCACACCTGACATGCATATTAGTTTTCTGTTTCAAGGCAAATACAACTGGAATTCTGCAGAGACCGAAAGAGAAATAGTGAAACACATCCTTCTTATCAAAAAAGCCAGGCAAGGCAAATAATCCCATATCAACAACTTAGCAAACCTGTTTCTTACAAAACACATGTAAAAGAAGCAGAGAAGTAGATGCTAACCGCATGAGATATGAAATGAGAATTGAATTAACAGGGGCTGTACATTTTTCTAGTTTCAGTAGTAGTAATAGGTGCTTTTCTACTCTAGTATGTGCAATCTGGAAAAAATCTCTTGCTGTAAAACAAGCATTTATTTCTTTTTCTCCTAATTTTCAATGATTTGTGCTGTGCTGTTGCATCTGTTGGAACACTCTTCTGACATCCATGCAAATTATGATTTGTGCTCGCTTCATGATTGTGCAGAGGATTGTCACAGCAATATATCCTAGCCAACATAAAAGAGAAGTAATCCCCACCAAGAAGCGTTCAAGAATAAAGATGAATACATGCACATTTTGGCTTTCCATATTTGAATTAACAGATCTAAGTGGAATGTCGAGTTTTACTTCAACTGTACTTAGACTTTTTTTCACATCCCCTGACAAGCTAGGTATGAACTCTTCAGTAACTACAGGGAGTCTGACCTGAGATCTTCTACCGTAGCCTGTGTGTGTATGCGTATGGTTGCATGGTTCACTCATTCTCAACTTCTGGGCGCCAGCCCGAGTTACATTTTCATACATGTTGTTATATTCACAAGATACTCAACACAATGTGATCTATGTGACTTTCTCCAGTGGATGGTGTAGGAGGAAAGCGATGTAAAGAGCATGGCTATGAATTCCCTCCCCAGGAATCTGGGAGGACTGTTTTACTGTGACCTTGGTCTGGTATTTCTCTACATTCTTTGCTGTCCCCAAGCTGTGAGGCTGATGTGTTTGGACAAACTCATTTTGTTAAGTGGAAATCCCCTTAGAAAGCTAGGTATAGAAATTGATGGGAACTCGACATGATTAAGTGTTCAGTGATTTTTTTTTCTGCAACCCATGATGAATTTACTTAGGAGCAAAGTCTAATAAGTATTTTGATTATCTGCTTCATATGCTTTGAGTGATCAGAATTCTTTCTGTAGTTCCTATGACACAGTAGTTAACAGTCTGGCTGGGCCAACAAGTTAAGCCATGTTTGCAAAAATAATGCATCAATGTTTTTCCTTTGCCAAAGGTTTTGTTTTCAGTTTTAAATAACTATTGTAAGAGAAACTTAAATACATTGTGTTTCGCTCTCTCTTTTTAAAGAGAAAGACACTAAAGAATATTTCAAGGGAACAGAAAGAGGGAGAGAGGGAAATGCTGGTTTGTTTCTCTGTCATCCTTAAGCCAATGAAAGACTTTGTGAGCTACAGAAGCAATGCAGTCAATAGAAGAAATAATGTATTTTTAAAAAGCAACAGGCTCAGCAATATTCCTGTGTTTAGGGGTCATGTAGTCAGCTGCTTGTCCTGTGAAAGCACTGGCTGGATGAAAAGCAAAAATGTGTATTATGAAGTGACCACTGAAGAACATATGTTATGTTTGGGTCACAGGTACAAACCTTCTTCTGCTGTTTTGCCCACAGGTCTGTGAATTGACACCAAGGACTAAGCAAAAGAGTTTTTTATGTTGCCAACAGATACTATCCCTCAGTCATGGTATAGGCTGCCACAAAATGCCATCTCATCCCTATTAAACAAAAGAGCTTGGAATGAGAAGCAGTAAACTGTTCTGCAGATGTATGTCTCTTTGGTTTACATTCCTTCTTTTGTGTGTGAGACAATCACCTGTCATGTTCAGTATTTGATTTATTTGCAGGTTCTGCTGAAGCAAGTAATAACTGAAAAATTGAGGAAGGAAGTTTATTTCATGTTGAAGTTTGTTTGAGAAGATGCAAATTGCAGCAGCTTTCTTACCAAATTTAGGACAGATGAGGGTGTGGTGGAAGCTGGAGTTCTGTGGGATCACTCTACTATTCAGTCATGAAGTGAAATTATGTGCCAGGCAGAGAATGGAAAGCCACAATGCTTTGAAGGGAAGACCAGGGCCAAAATACTCCATCACTAACTTGCTTAAGTGCAAGAATGCCTCTTACTTGTCTCTCAGTGATATTGCATGTATTAAATTTCCTACTGATGCTGTATCAGCAAGTAATTGCTTCTACTGTATCTTAAAAGCTTTTCATACTTTACGTTCTTTAGTGCTTTTTAAATTTTATGTATTGCTTTTGAGTAACTTTACTTCACACTTAAACCTTATACAAACTTACGGAGACTTTACTTTTCAGCCTTACTAGAAGCAGACCCTGCATAAGAAAATAACTGCTGTGCTTAGAAGAGATTTGACAGCTTAAACACTTTTCCAGATACTTAGCTCAATAATTGCATTCCTGTACCTTTAAAACAGATTATGAGATAAGTACAATTGTAGCATTTTCAGATAGAAGTCACTAAGATGGAAGTTCCCTTTCCATACTGCTTCCCTCCCATATCCTTAAAAGGAAAGAAAAAAATGGGGTGTGGGGAAGTTTGTGGATATATTTAAAACTGTATAAGAGAGTATTCAGCTGTTGTGTGTAGAAATATATCCAGCTATATAATGAAAAGATCAATTCTGGCAGGATTTTTCTCAATTGCATACCCTAGATCTAGTCATCCCATTGGTTACAGTTCCATTTTATATCATTATTACATTCTCTGCAATGCTAAGCCCAAGATTTTATTTCTGAATGCTTTTTTACAAAACATATATTTAGCTTAATCTATTTCCTTGCTACATAGTGATTTACGAGGTATTTAACCCATTTCACTAATTTTTGGCTGGGAAGAGGCTTTTGGGGATTGTTCAGAGGAAAGTTGTACAGTTAAAAGCAACAAAAAGTCTTTAAAATACAGCAATTCAATGTGAACACTTCCTTGTATCTGTTAAGAAAACCTACTTTCTTCTGTATGCATAGTTTTAGTGTCCAGCTGTTTTGAATGAACTTCTTAGGTTATGTTGGTTTACTGTTTTGCTTTTCTTCAAACTGCCTTAGTGGATAGTTTTTTCCTTTTTTGTAAAATAATTAGAGCATACTCTAAACATGCAAGAAAAGAGAACTTTAAAAGCACATGTGAGAGTCATCTGAAAATCACAAGTAAAATTACAGCCACCCAGGTGCTGATTATTTTATTTTATTTTATTTTATTTTATTTTATTTTTCTGCAGCCAAAAAGCAGAGGTTTTGTGGAATCTTACTTAAGATAGTGGTAGAATTCCCAGTGACATTAATGGAAACAGGTTCAGACCTTCTAAATTAAATTGTTGTCTCTTATGAAGCATTGTGGGTGGTTTGCTTGGAACAAAATTTGCAACTGAATTTAGAGTGCTAACACCAGCTCTGCAGTGGAACAGATGTTTTATTTTCTGTTTATTTTCTGTTATACATTCTTCAGTGCAAGCCTTGGTGCTTTGGCTAAAACCTTATTATCTGCATCAAAAATGCTTCTGTCTTAGTCTGTCAAATAACTGCATGCAGTTTAGATCTTTAGCATAAAGTACAATTTATTGTAGTTTCATTGTTCACCTGATATACCCAAGGCATATCACGGCAAAGCTAAAAAAGAACATTTTAAGAAGTTTCAGAAAACAATTGATCAAGAGGTTATAGTATGCAGGACACACTGAAATTTGGGTAGCCTGAACCAGAAAGATCCTGCTTCAGTTCAAGCATTTTTGCAAATCTCTGACAGTTTTTGATGACAAAATTCAGAACTCAGTTTAACTTTGAGTCTATAATATTGCAGGAGCTGTTGTGTAAATTAGGTGTTTATTTAGAGGTATTGTCTATATTAGATAATTGACTTTTTTTATAAATCAGCTTGATTAAATCAGTTAATCAGCTTATTGCTGTATTTGTTTTATGTCTATTGTGCTCTAAATTGATTGTCACTATGTTCTTCAGCAGCCTTAATTCTATCCTTCCTTACTGCACTTTTCAATGGTACTACTTTTGTCAGCTAAAGTGGCACCAGAGACAACGGGATGATGAGTGAGGGGTCAGTGTGGATTGTGGGGATGCAGGCAGCCGAGCAGCTGGTGTGATCCTGGGGTGTTTCCTCCTTTCTAGGAGGCTCCCACTAGCGCAGAGAGTGAATGGGGGAAGCAGATCGCCTGGTGTTGAAGCTGAATGGGCCACAGTCATGCCAGTTACCCAGCACCATGAGCTGTGCATGACAGCAGGAAAGCTGCACTGAGCTGCAGGGTAGGGAGGCTGATCGAAACTGTGCTGCCCTGGGCCATCATCACCCCACTGGGGTGGGGAGTTCTTTCTGACGAGGAGAGACAGGGAGGCTAATCAGTACTTCGAAGCATGAGGTACCAAGGGGGCAGTATTTCTGAAGCAGAAAGCTAGCAAAATGAGACTTGTTCTGCATTCAGGTCTTAGCTGATGCATCTAAGACCAAAAAGAGACAGTGTCTGCTGGGTGGCTCTGAAGGCAGTGTAGGGTTGACAGAGCTGTGCTAATGCATAGCTAGTAGGCCTTTATGAACCCAAGTGAATACGTTGAAGTAAAACACCCTGTGGTATCTTCTCCAGGCTTTTCTACTACCCACAGTATTTGCTTGCCTCTTACCTTAGATAATTCAGAGATGACAGTTGCATCTGAACTACTGTTCAGTTATACTGAATAGCTTGAATGGCTAGTCAGAGGAAAATACTGTCTATGAGTATGTAAAAGGACTATATCCTTGACTGTCAATAAATTGGTGTCCAGTGTGCATAGCCTGTGCATTGGTCAGAATGAAATAATGTTGGTTACTGTTCTCATTTTGAGTAATGACCTTGTCTGAGTTTAGAAACATCTGTGAAGGATCTAGATAACTAGAAATTAAAGACTGAAGAAATTCAGATGGAGATGCTGCTTTTTCTGGAGTGGTATTATATTGGTATTTCACACCAATAAACAAGCTCTTTCAGAAGTATATAGCTTTAACTGGTAAAAAAAAATTACTCAGGCAAGATGGTCTCAGTTTTTCATGGAGTTACCAGAGTTACTTCTAAGGGCAATATCATTCAGAGTAACTTTAAATACTGGTTTTCCCAGCAAACAATTTCTTTAAAAAAGGGAAGTTATATCAAGAGCAGATGTTATTTTTTGTATTTTTCCTTTGGTGAATTATAGGGGACTTTCCAAAAAATCAGTTATGTTGATATGCTTACTGTGTGACAAGCCGCAACTGAACCTTATTATTTACACAATATGTATGTGTGATGTTACCAAGTCAACTTGTGCTGTATCCATTTTGCACTTATGGATAGTTTGTGCTGTCTTACGAACAGAAATAGTCATCTGGCAACAGCGGAAGACAGAGTAAAAAATGATGGAGTTCACAACTTTGTGAAGGTCCTCCTTTTGTAGGTCCTCCTTTTATGCTCTTTCAGTTTGCTGGGGTTTTGTTGGTTTGGTTTGTTGGTTTTTTTCCTTATCTCATCAGTATGTACAAAGCAGATGCTAAGCAAAAAAGCAGATACACTCTTAGTTGTTTATAAATCAATCCTTTTACACTGTAACAGGCAGAAAGTTAAATGAGGGTAGGGAAAGGTCTCTATCTTGTGTGAGTGGCAGAAAAGGGCCATGCCTAGCTGTAATTGCTTATTGGATGTAATTCTGTTCAAAGGTATTGATTTGGCAAGGCCAGTCTTACCGGACCTCAGGCAACAACAAAAGCATGGGGTATTTCTTCTGTGTGGAGATGCAGTTCTTAGCATGAATGAAGGAGCAATATGTTCTTAAAAGCTTAGTAAATAAGGAGAAAAAGAAATCTAGGATGTGTCACTTGCTGGTGTATTGCTTGTGTTTATTTGAATTGGGGAATGCCTGCTCTGTGATAATTTCATACTCTTACTGTCCAGTTCTGTTCCCTGATTTATTTCAGAAACAATTTTTTCATAAGTTGCAAGTAAGATGGCAGCCTGAAAGGACAGGTTATTAAATTCAGAAGGAACAGGAAGTGGGAATAACTTCTGCAGTTGGATGCAGTGCGGTTACTGTTCTTCTCTGCATTGTCCCTTGTTTGCTTTCCTTCTAAAGTACACAGGTGCACTCATTGACCTTTGGCAGCTGATGCTATAAATGCATCCACTAAGTGCAAATTTCAGTACAGTCCCTTTCACTGCCAGTTGTTACCAACCTCTCTGATTCTTGGACCTAATGCATTCCTTCTCTGGAGTGGAAAAGACAAAAAAGTTTGTCTTATTTTCCCCTCCCTCCCTTATAAAACTTGCTCTCTGGAACTTAGTTTGATTTTATTTCTAATTCTCAGCTATGCTAAATGCACTGGGAATTAAATTACAAAGCTGATGTTACCTTGTGTTCTGCAAACTAGCTCCCTGAGGCATTTTACCACTGTGCACACTTGAGACTTTACAGTATTGCAGCAGGGCTGTAAAGTGCCTAAACAAAACATTATGCAGTTATGAATAGCAAAATAAAATAATAGTAAAAAAAAAATGGGTTAAAAGGGACAGAAACTCTTCAGCCACGTTTCTAGGCAGAGCTGCCAAGTGGCGTGTATCCCAAGTGATGTGTATTTGGCAAGTGTGTCCTGCAGTCCTGATGAGGTCTGCAGGGAGGCAGCAAGGATTCCCTTGCGATTCATCCTGCCCACGAAGCAGTGCTGCTTTCCCTGTGGGATCCCAGCCGTTGTGCTAAAGCCACAGGCACGGGTGTAAAAGGAGTAGAAGAGTGACGTAAGCTGCTGCCCATTGGAGGGGACCCTAACCATGCAGCAGAAAGGCAGCTGAAGTGGAGGTTAGACCAAGCATCACTTCTGAGGTGAGACACGGTGCGGAAGTGGGCATGGAGGATGAGGAAGTTGGTTTGGCCTCCTTTTGACCACTGAGTACATGCGCAGCTGAGATGTCTGACAGAGCAACTTCAGTGCTCTATTAACATAATCTTATGGTCCAGATTCGTACTGCTCTTGTTATGTATTGTGATCACCCACTAGCATGGATCCTGAACATTTTTTTCGTTATTTCTCCTATTAAGTTCTCAACCACATTCTCCACTTGATTAAGGGGAGTTCTGCTTGTTGTGAAAGGAGTTGACTTCTGTTGTTTGGCTTCTGAAGCATCTGTTTAGAATTTATTCAGAGAGGAAGAAAATAAATTCATGTGTTTCACTCAGTTCTATTTTTCAACTGTTTTTCTTTGCATGAGATTCAGGTGGACAAAAGGTGTTGAAAAACTTGTGTTCAGTCAAGTGGTTTTAGGAGAACAGTTGCAAAAGGTGAAGCAGTCATTTTGGTATTTAAAAAGAAAAATTAATTTGAGAAAAAAAAAAGGAAAATTAAAATATAAGAGTTAAGCTTTTTCCATGCCCCAAAACCAAAAGTTACTTGCACAACAGTAATGCTTACCTATGTACTCATCCTACACACCGCAGGTAGTTCCTTCCAGCTGATTCCTGTGGTGAGTGCTTCAGTGAGAAAATGGTCTTGTGTAAGACCCTGTATCTTTTGACTATATCAAGAGATTTGGGTGAAGTTCATGTGGCAGACACTACTCCTGCTGTTGGCAGGTCTCCTGCCTGTGCAGCTGCTCAAAAATTATTGTAAAACAAAACTGGGCCTTGAAATTGCAGGAATGGCAGATAAATCTGAAAGTTGGATGTACTGCTAATTTTCCTAATTAGATATTTATGTGGCCTCGTAGTATCCAAATGACTCCATCATCAGTGGTTATTTTCCCACAGCAGTGAAAAACTGCTGTTTTTTTCAAGGAAAACCTGAGGTAGGACAGCATACAGGAAATCTGTTTTTAGACCAACACTGGGCCACATTTTCATGTCCCTAATCTACTGCTCTGTGCTTTGTTTTCTCTCACAGAGACTATCTACCCACGGTTTTGTTGCAGGACATAATGGACAGGAATTAATAATATTAAGGAAATAACATGGATAGTTGTAATAGTCTAATGCATCCTGGTCTCCCAGTGTCTCAAAGTACTGTGATGAGTTCCTTCTTCTTTATGTTAAAATTGTGCAGAAATTCACCTCTTTGCAGTAGAAAACAGAGTAACAGTCCTCAGTGCATGCTAGTTCCTGGTGAGAAATCTGTAGGTGTGGGGAAAAGCTTCTTTGCACTTTGTCAATTGGCAAGTTAGAGGGGCAAAGTCTGAAAAGCTGTATTCTGTCTCCATTCCTGCTGTTGGAGCTCTGTTTAAGTTAGAGATCTGCTATGGAGAATGCCATCTGGATGGAAAATAGCTTAGACTGGAGTTGTCAAAGCCGTAGACCAAAACAGAGAAAAGTGTAGAATTATTGTCTCCATCCTAAAGTTAGAACACTCTATCTTACAGCCCCTAGCTGGAAATAGTGAAATAGTAGGACTATCCACAGGTATTCTGCTGACTGAGTATCAATAAAAATGTTTGGTGCTGACCTGCAAAATCCTTCGGAGCTGTATGGAAACAAAAATGAGAGGAGTTTTGCAGATGCTGGATGTAACCCTGCCTGCCCAATCCAAACCATCTCTGCAGAACATTTATCGGTGATGTTAATCTAAGGCTTACTGACAGGGGGATTTACAGAGCAAAAACATAAAGTTATTTCCTGAAGTTATAATAAGTCAGAGACAAAGGCAACTCTTCTGCGCTGACTGACCTTCATGTGAGACTGCTTTTGGGTCATCAGTGGTTTGGTTAAGCTCATAAGAACATTTGTTTACACTGAGATTTTTACTATATATTCCAAGAGGATGTTTAAATTTCCTGCAGTCTTAAGGGGTACTGGAAGGTCTGGGATATGTCTTTTAGCTGAAGCAGACATTGATCACATGCTGCTACTGTTACGAACCTTGAAAGTATTGCAACTTCATGCTCTATTTTTTCAGATAAACCCTTCTTGACTACATGGCAGTTCTGAGAATGGTTGACTCTTCTGCTGCCTGTAGCATTGCTGTGTACTTCTGCTACTGTACAATTGCTTTTGGTGGGCAGAGGAACCCTTTGGCCCAGATACTGGTGTTTGGAGTTGAGGAGAGGTCTACAAACACTTTTGCAGAAAAGGTCCAACAGCATCTCTGTGGAATGTGGGAAGCAGGCAATAGACAGAAGAGCAAGATCATGAGCTGACTCAGATTCTGTCAGCAGCCAGGATTTGTAGGAGCATAGATAGTGCCCTTGACTACTGCTATCAGTCACATCAATGTAAACCAGCAGGCATCAACAAAGTTAATAAATGAAAAAAGGAGTGCAATCAAAAGTTGATTTAATTATCTATTGGTTCTAATTACAGTGTTGTTGAGTGTCTTACCAGATTTCATATTGAGGACCAGTTGGAGCAATAAGTATGTTTACCAAGGTAAGGTGTAGGAGGTGCATGCATATATGTGCATTAAAAATTGACAGAAAATCCTGCTAGTGGAACAAAATGATGCAGGTGAAATCTTCATGCAAAAGACTCAAACCTGGAGGTTCTGCTTCAGTAAGTCAGTGTGGTCATCTCTTATGGGAGCTGGGATGTTAATGGAACCAAAATGTTGGTTTTACAGTTCATTAGCAGTCTTGGTGAGATGAGAAGCTCACACTGAGCCATCTGAAGAAGTTTCTGTTTCTAGAATACTCTAAGCCCCAGCTCTAACGTTGAAGAAAGACAGCTGAGCTTTTGTCAGTTGGCATTGGTTTGAATAGAGGAAGTTGGATGTGGGGAAAAAAAGTATTTGTCTCTTTCAGTACTTGTACATCATTCTGAGAGGAGGGGATGGTTATTGTTTCAAGAAAATTTCTATTTGGCAAAGACATATGGTCTCCTGATATGTGAAATATGTACAAACTAGGTCTGCAGTAAGTTCTTTCACACATTTACTCATTCCTTCTTTGGTTAAATGATTTCCAGCAATGCACTTGACAGGTGTAAATGTAAGGGTCCTGCACATCTCTCCCCAGACAAGACCAGTTAGCAGTGTGATCAGGTCTGGGTGTGGATACGCACAGCTAGCTGATTCTTGCTTATCCTGACAAGAAGAATGTAAAAAATGTGCCAGCTTTCAAGGGTCAGAGGCTGAAATATGGATGTGTTTATTGCATATTTTGGTTGTCCCTTTAATAGACAGTTTGACACATTCTTTGAGTGAACTTTCTGGAAGATAAATAGCTCAAAATGGACACAGGAGAAATCACTCCTGTCAGGATTCCCATACATGTAATTACCTTCAGGTGTCAAGTGTACTTAGTGACTGTTGATTTTAATTTTTTTTTGCTGTTCAGACATTTATACCTTGTTGTTGGTGAGGTATTTAATTTTATTAATGTGGACATTCTTAAAGGAGGGATGTGAAAAATCAGTTGTTTCAGACTTCACTTTCCCTTATGAAATAGCTGGTATCACATTGTAGGTAATTCTTTTAAGACATGCTTTTGGTCTGCTTTTTCAGTCAGCCATGTGGAAGAATGTCTAGATCTCCTTGCATAACTTAAGCACTGAAAGCTGCTCTTAAGCCTTTCCTTCTGTGTGTACGATAGCTAGATTGTTAGGAAAAACTGTTTGAGTTCCTTTGTTCCTTTGCTTTTAAGGTTTTCTATGTATGAAATACTTAACAGTTTTGAAAGTTATTAAATCAGCTAATCTACCACGGTGCAAAAATGGTGGCAAGATGTGCTTCTTGAAATTACTAGCCCAGGAATGTAATTGTCAGTACTTATTACTCTGCATTCAAATGAACACTTATGTTTTTTATAGCAGCAAGAAACTAATGGAAAGATGAAACTACTGTAGTTGGAAAGCAAAAGTCTCAGAATATAGAAAAGAGGATACCAAGAAAATGTAGTATGAAATCTGTTTTGAATGTGTCTGGCTTGAAGTTTTCCTGGTGACTGGGAATATAAATCATGTACTGAAAAAAACCTGGAAGCCATGATATAGTCAATTACAGAAAGGAAAATGTATGTTTTATTGTGGATGGACGTATTTAGATAAAATTGGACAAAACACTGTTAAAAAATAATTCAAATTAATTTGTATTGTATGCAGCCATCTCTTAATAATTTAGTATTAGATAACCTTTTGCTGATCCCAGGGACTGCTGGAATTTCAGAGCTTTTGTTTGTCAGTCACGAAGTGTGAGTGGTTCTCCATATTCAAGAAAAACTGGAGATCAGTATTTTTTTCATCTATACGAATCTGATCTCAAAATGACAGAAGGAGAATGTTCAAGCTAATTACAAAAGGAATTATTTGCTTTGTTCTTATAGGAACCCCTTAATATTTGGAAGAGTGGTTTAGTGATACGATCTGGCATTCATTCTGCAGTGCATCATCATCAAACAAACAAACAAAAAAAAGCCCTTGGTTGGCATTTTTGCCTAAGGGCTGCTGAGAGCTGATTATTCTTCTAATCAGAACCATCACAATCAAGGCAGAAAATTAGCTAGGTTAGGTCTCTACTGATTTCTCCTGTGGCCCTAAGCATCAGATAGCCTTAAGCACTCTTCAATCCTATGAACAAGTATTTGAGTAATACCTGTTTTGCTCCACCTGTTGTCATTAAGGCCCTCTTTTCTTTTACTGAAGTGCTTGGTTCTGTGCATGCTTATTTATATTACACTGATACTGGAAGGCATTAGCTGTCCTTCAAAAGAGAACACTTACTAACCAAGACAATAAATACACAGTTTAAATTTCTAGTGTGTAGTATAAAAACGTAGGCATTATTTTGATATACCACGCATATGTTTGTGAATATGTACTTAATTCTGTATTTTTATCAGTAACATTTATTTTGACATATAGTATAAACACATATATTTAAACAGTCAGCTATGTAATCGAATACACAACTTGGGCGTGTCATGTGGTGAACCTTTGTGTTTGTAAATGGCAATATGCTCCTTCTGCCAGCAGCCTGCTCCAGTCATTAATTCTGCTTTTCCCCTAATATTTTTGCACACAGCCAATGCTGTTCTGCTTAACTGGAGTTTATCTACCCAAGTGGTCTACTTGATACCTAAATGAACTAAATGCTATAGTTAGTAGACCTGATTTTGTTCTATTCATCTCATGTATTTATGTGCTGAAACTAAGGAATTGCTCCCTGTTTTGCCCGGCTGCAAAAGAAGGTGATATTTGATCCAGTAGCTCTTGGGGGAGGAGGCATTTTTGTCTACAGGTCCTGTGTAACTGAAGTAAACTGCAAGCTGTCACATTAACTTAATTGTCCCCGTTCTCTAAAACGTTTAATGACTCAATAATACTCAATTCAGTTTGTAGTCCCTTTTAATATCATGTGTAGATTACTATTGCTAAAAAAAATGAAACAAGCCCAGTATATTTAAAATATAAAAGGCAAAGTTTAGCTTATACATAAGATAGAAGAAAAAGTAGAGCACTGAAGGTGACTGAACCAGTAATTCCCTTCAACACCTGCCACAACTTTCTAAAGCTTGTTGGTACTATTAATTTAAATTCATAATATTACTCTACCATAAAAAATTAATATGGAGTGACAAAAATGTCTTAAAGACTTTTTTTCAAAATACGGATTTTTTCACTTATTCTGGAATATAAGAATTGCTTCTTGGAACAATCTGGGAGTTTTACACCACATTTAATTGCTTCTTAAAAAGTAATTATTCATGTCAAGATGATTCTTTTTCTGTATTTGTTGACAGAAGATCTCAGCTTGCTCTTTTTTAGCTATGTGATCTTGTTACCACTGTGACTGAACAAAATATTGGGAACAGAAGCTGTTTTTTGTAGTGTTAGTCAGCAGCATGGAGATTCTTGAGTTTTATGTACTTTGAATAATTTAAATATCAATGTTCAGCAGACAAAAAAATCTAATTTTAAGGGTATAGAAATGAGTGAAATAATATTTAGCCAATCAACCCCAATGTATAAGAAGTCATCTTCTCTATCGTGCTGCACTGGAAAATGATCTCTGTGTTTCAGGTTGAGAAGTTTAAAATAATTGATTTTGAAAGGAAGAACAGGTTTCAATTAGCCTTAATGCAAGTTTACTCATTTGTAATGCATTAACAAGAGTAGATATTCCATACCTCATGTGTTACGAGCACACACATTTGAACAGACTGTGTTTCTATGCAACACACACATACATAACTGATACTAATCAGAGGAGCCGATTCAAGTCTCTTGCTGTCTGGCTATCTAATCAAGAGCATCGCTGCAGCACATAAAAGCAAGAAAATCACATGGGTGAAGAGAATTAAGCATTAATGTTTGAACACATAGGAATTATGTGCTGCCACCCTATGTTCAGATTACTGGTAAAATCAATGGTAGCATATTGATAAAGTCTCGGGTCGTTTTTTATCTTGCTTAGAGTGGGGATAGTGGTGGTGATGTCATGACCTCCTAATGGACCAAAGAACCATATTTAAAATGTTAATCCTGGTAAGAATTTTGTCTTTTGTGCAATAAAAGATGCCTGCTCATTGAAGTAAAAGCTTTTTAACCCTTTCACTCTGTGGATTAAGAGTCAAGTATTGACCGCTAAGATATCTGTAGTTCAGTTTCCCGGAGATAGAATAATTAAATGAAAGTCGTAAGAGGAATTACTGTAATAATGTTGGTAATAAATGATTCTCAGTATGAAGTTATTCGTTATCATGTTTCATATCATAAAGTGCTGTGTTCACACATTCTTCTTTGGCTGAGGTATTTTTCGTCTGACATCAGCATAGTGATGAATAGTTTTGCACCAGTAAGTATTCCATGCAGATTCATTGCTTTGTTGAATGCTCTCTGCAGCTAGGCCTCTATTCAGAAAACTATTTAACCATTTACCTAAATCCTTCAGTTTAGGATGTGCTTAATTCTAAAGCACCAGATTAATTGCTGTCTTGAGCAATTAGAACCAATTTATTAATTAGAACAGGGGACCTTAATAGTCACATATCCATAACCTTTTGAGAACCTTGGAACTAATCTGTCAGGATGTATTTTTAACATCAGACATAGCTATGATTTAAATAAAAAAATAGATATTCATGTGCTGTTACTCAGACCATTCTGTAATCTAACAAAAGATCTCTTAACATCTATTTAATTGAGTTAAAACACACCAAGGTGTGAGTAAGGGGTAAAATGCACTAAAAAGCTGAAGATGCTTGATCGTTAACGTATCTAGTTCAGAAACAATGGCAAAATGATGAAGTAGAAAAAACCTAACAATTAAACATCTTGATTCAGCAACTTAGAAAAAACAGTCTAATAGTTTAGCAAAAAGCAGTAATTTTCTGTCATCTTATTTCATTCTGTAATCCAAGGAATTGTTAACCTTTTTTAAAGGACATGGAAGGTTCCGGCTGCTTTGTTTCTTTGATGTAAAAGCTAGACAGATATACTACTCAAGTTATTGTCTTAAAAAATCAAAACTTGTTGATAATATATTTTAAACTATGATTTGTATTTCATTTGACATATTTAATGTAGAAGATAACTAAGATTTTTTTCTCCATTTCACCGATGAAGGGAAAAGTTAGGAAAAGTTAGGAAAACAAAGCAAATGACCTCCAGCTGTTCAGCATGTCGTCTAAAAGTTTACTGAACACCAAAGTCTTAAATTTCCTTTTGCTCTTGAGAGCTTGGAAGGCATGATTTAGTAGAAGGTTTTTCATTTCAGGGAAGGAAGTGGAGGTTTCTACAGCTATTTCTTGCCATGTGTTAGGAAAAAGCAGGTGTAAACTAAGTTTGATTACATTTCCATCACTGTAAAAATTCATGCAACATGTCTTTGGGTATAGATAACCTCTCAACAACTTTTAAAAGCAAGCTGGAGCAGTTGAAAAGTGTTTCTAAAGAAATGACCATCCAATTATGAAGTGTACATCCCTAAAAGCAAAGAATAAGCTGAACAATACAAAAGTCTAATATATTTTTGAAAAGAAAAGTTTTCAGTTGTATGTTTTTGTTATGAATCAGAATGTACAAAATTAAAGGACAAACCTTGAGATCTGTATTCTGTCTCTGTCAGTCCTTAGCTAAACTTACATTGCAGACAGTAGAAAGCCTTCATTTGTCTAGGCTTTTTTACTGGATAGCCTCCTTGAAGACCTGGTGAGATGCACTTAAACAGAGATTTCAATACATTCATTTACATATGTGTTTATTTTGATCACAATTGCAAACTGGGACAATGAAAATTAAGATTTCATTTTTCTCCAATGAGTAAATTTGTCTCCAAAGAAGCTTTTGTCTCAGAGGGGTTGAATAAGTGCACTCTTGCCTCTGACGATTCCAGATAGGTGAAAATGTGTAGTTGGTAAAAATTTGAGAACTACTTCATTTGGTTAGACACTTGCAATCTGCTCCATAATTTCTGATAATTCTTCTAAACAATGCAGCATGATAGATTATAAATTACTTTCTTAGCTATAAATTTCATGGTATGAATTTTGTCTTAGTAGAAATTGACAGGTGTCAGCCTCACAAATGCAGAGGAGCAGATACTTTTCCGTTTGCCAGCCAAGCTGTACAGCTCAGTGTCTGCAGACTGCAGTTCACCAAATTCCTAAAGTTTCCATGGGTTCAAAAAATAATCAGACCAACTCATGAAGAAAAAACTGTCATTCTTTGCATCTCTGTTAAGCACAAAGAGCCCAAGCTCTGGCTATGCAAAAGATTGATCACCATTGTAAGAATATGTTGGGGGAGATATGACTATATAGTTATTTAGTGTAGTCTAAACATCTTCAGTTTACAGTGTTCAGAGTATTTTGTTGGCCCTGATGGGAATTTGCTCTGGCTCAGGTGACTGTTCTCATTGCTGTTCTTGTTGCTTTTCACATTGGTGCTCTGTAACTGGGATTTTTCCCAACACCATTGGTCTAAGTTTTATGTGTTGTTTCTTTAGCCTCATTTTTTTTTTGTTTATGCCCCAACTACATGCTTAAGCTGCAAGCACTTTGTTCTTGAGTTTTAAGGTTTTGTTTCTTTATTACTAAACTAGTAATAATTTTATTACTAAACTATTACTTTATTACTTTATTACTAAACTAGTACTAGTAAGAATGAAAGGAAGTAGTAGTTAGTATGCTCAATAATTAACTTCAGCCTCTAAGGAAGGCTTCCCAACAGGCAGTAATGGCTCCTGCTACACCTGCTCAGTCCCTTCCTCACACCTGCCTTCTGTCTTCATAAGAAGCAGGAAGAAGGAGGGCAGTAGAAGAAATCTTACTTTTGTCTGTGATATTTTCTGCTATTTAAACCTTAGTGTCTGTACTTTTTAAAACAGATACTACCTGTTATGCAGACAAGACCATCATTCAGTTGTGTGTGATTTCACTACAGGTTGAAGATTAGAATTAGTCTAAGATTAATTTGGAAACACTTCTGGAAAAAATACAACAGGGAAATGAAGAGAACAGCTTCAGTTTTAATTCTGAAATTTCTGATTGATCTGAGAACAGTGCATTTTTTCCTCCCTGTTTTTCAACTTTATGAATATTTTCCACAAAGTAAATGAGCAGATTTTGCATCTTTTATCAATTCAAGCTTTATTTATATATATTGAAAAACTCTTTCTGTCACTCTCGAAGAAATAAGAATTCCAAAACCCTGTAACAGGAACCACAAAATGGGAGCTTCATAATTTGAAAGGGAGTATGGGTGGAATAATATACAACCTGCACTGAACTACAACATTTGTCAAACTCATTCAGTTTAAAAAAAAAAAAAATGTTGCGTATCAGATTGTAATCTTTCTAATGTCTTTGGTGATTTACAGCCTAACTGGCAGTTTGTAGCACAAAGCTTTTCAGATCATATTTGTAAACAGGGAAGCCAGTTTGCATCAGGTCCTATCTTGTTTGTGTGATATACAAAGCTCAAAATAAATTTAGCTAGGTGAAAAAACATTTTAAGTCCTATTGTTCAGAGACCATGTGTATCAGGATTAAACCTGATTGAAAATTTTATAATCTGTGTGCTGTAAATCTTTAGAAAAAAGTACAGGAATTAAAAGAGAAAAAATCTAACATTAAATAATAGCTGTGCTACTTGGTGCTACTGCACTCTGTAATCTAAGACTCTGCTTGTTCTTCTTTTGCTAATTTGACTCACATAAGAGACTAATATGGAAGGGTAACAGGAACATGGTTAAATTATTAGATTTCTCCAATGAACTTTCTCTAGAATGCTGGTTTCATGTTAGGGAAGGAAGAATTTTTCCTGTGGGTCTCTTAAGTAAACACAAGGCAATTGTGTAGCAAGAAATAAATGTATTGATTGAAGCCCGCTTTCCCGATAGCAAATTTTCTGCAAATATATTTATGTAATTGTTAGCTATTCTAACTTTGCTTTTATGTGAACAAGTTCAAATAGCTTTTGAGGACATATTTGAATATATAGGTTTTTCATGTTAATATCAAGTTGTGATTTGATACTGGCATTTCTTTTTATTTTTCTGGGTTGGTTTCTGTGGGTCTGTGATTTATTGTTGTTTTTTTTTTTTTCCTCTACATTTTGCTCAGGCGTTTTTATACTACATCTGGATTCATTCCTTTTAGCTGGAGGATGTGGATTATGACTATAGCTTCTTAAAATATACATAGTGTATTAAACATAAAAATACTGAGAAACATCTTTAGGATTAGTTGTATTTTGTACACTTACATATTGGGAAACTAAGGGGTAGATTTTACCAGATACAATTTATTAGGGTATCTGAGTCTCCAAATTCTAATTTGGTTACAGTATATTTTAAGTTAAGTTTGTTGATAGATTGAGAGATTAATAATAAAATGCAATAGCTTAATGTCAGAGAAAAGTGTTTCTTGTGCAACAATAAGTGTATGTGTATATGCAACAGATAGACACTTTTATCAAAATGCATGTTTCTTAAATACTGCCCATATATTTGCTGGTGCAAATTGATGCATTTTTTGCAGTTTATACTAGTAAGCCATCACTCTGCTTTTAATATATTAGTGGGAGAATAAATATGCAAAGCTGACTTGCATTATGTACACTTCCTCATGGAAACAGACTGAAGTTTATCTCTATTATTGAGTGTGCAGGTCAACATGCTTGTTGGGCAAGTGTTCTTTTCTTTCATTTTGTGAGTGTGAGAAGCAAGACCTTTCTGGAGATAGGGCATTGTTCTCCATATCCATTAACAGATGTCAGCACATGCCTCAGGCAGGGTTAGCAAATACCAGTCACAGAATCACATTCCATCAAGGCTGATACACTGTGTCTTCTGAGTTAAGACACATGGTCAACACATGTTGTTAGAGTCCAGTTAAGACTTTTAAGTAGTACTCCTACCCATGGGTTTTTTTGTTGTTGTTATCATTATTTTGTTTTGGTTTTTAAGAATTTAAACTCTGAATAGATTATTTTCTCCCAAACGCTAATAGTAAAGTGTTAGTACACAAGAGATCAGGTAAGACTTTCTTTCTTTTTTAAGGCAGGTATATGTGCTAATGAATTGGCAGTTTTTCTTGTATAGGCCAGAGGTAGAGGAGGTAGGTTTTATATTTTCAAGTGAAAACATGGAAGAAAAGATGAAACTGATATCTTGTGTCGTATTAGTGCCTAAAGCAGACAAATGGAGAGTCATGTGTGGAAGGTATTGATGACCACATTTAAAAATATGTGAGTAGTAATTACCAGATCTTCTCATTTCACCTCAGGTAAAGTAGGATAGGCGTTGCTGGTAAACTCCAGAGTAGTACTAATGTGAACAAAAGTAATGAGCTTGTGTCCTTAAATCAACTTAATAGAGAGACTGGCTTCAGCCCAGACATTTCAGATACACAGAGGAGATAGAGGCTCCAAACACAAATCTCAGGCTGTCTTTAGTATCAGGGTGGGTGTGGTACCTTTCAAGTTACGTTGCCAGGGTCTTCAACACCAAAGTTTGTCCTGTAAGGCAAAGCGACGCCTTTTACAAAAAAAGTAACTCTTCCTTCGCCTTTCCTTCCCCTCCTTCTCTCTTCATCCATCTCAGGAAGTTAAATGCCCACAGCAATGGAAAATCAGTAGCCAGGTAGTCTGTAGTCATGGGGATTAAAGCTATCAGAGCTGGGACAACTGAGAATGAAAACTTGACCTCTTCAGGAGCAATGATGTGACTTGTACTGCTTTATCACCCTTATCATCCACAGCATGACCGTGTCACTGAAGCCCTCAAGATGCAATGAGTGCTTTACTTCAGAAGGTGCAGCAAAATAAAATTCTGAGAGATCAGGTGACAGTCACGTGTGCCAGCTAGGAATGAGTTTTACAAATGCAGAGTCTGAGGAAACAGTTTTAATAAACAGAATGAAAAATGTCCAGCTCATCAATTAGCAGAATGATGGGAAATTAAGTGGGTGAGGGTGTTGCTGTACTTGAGAATCTCTGGAGCACTCGGATTTAAAGGTGGTAAATAAATGTTGATTTGTTTATTCTCTTCCTCCTTCGTATCTACTCAGGGAAGAGCAATTAGTTTCTATTTTTTTAATGTTTGCATTATCATTGAACATATATCTTTCCACAGTGCCAGCTATAAAAAGTCAATACAGGACCCAGCTGTACAAATAAACACAGTTATGAGTGTAAGGGAGAAATTATTAACAGTAAATGGAGTAAGCACATTTTGCAGAATTTCTTAAAGAGCATTTATAGCATAAAAATAAATAAAAGATATGTCTATACTTTAAATTCAATGTCATTGTTAGCTGTTATGATGCAACTGAAACTTTTGCTCACCAACAGAATCATAAAAAAGGTACTTCAAGTCTTTCGGGTAAATCTAAATAACACGTCATTCAAAGAAATCTTGCACTTCAAATAGAATACATACCTTTCCTGTTCAAAATCACTGCTTTCCTCCTGTGTTTTGCAGTCTTTGCTGCCATGATTCTTCTAATAGAAGCCTTCTCCTTCTGGATGTAGGCTTTATTTCTTTTACAAAGGATGCATTTCAGTCAAGGCACATTTGGAAGTTTTCAACAATAGGGTTTTATTAAAAAACAAACAAACCAACACAAGTGGAGGACTGGTTTCTGGCTTTTTGTTTCCAGAAAGCTAAAGACTTTTACGTGGCTGTGTTTGAGGAGGTTTCTCAGTTCTGGAAGTTAAAAGAGTTAAAAGGCTGTAAGTGGTCACCTGCGGGATAGCTGTAAATTTCAATAGCATGGGAAAAATGAAGCTTCAGAAGGTGAAGCTTGAGCATTTACTTCACTGGTGTTGTGTAAATGTTGGCCTGTCCTATCTAAGGACAATATTCAGAACAATTGCCTATGCAGGAGCAGGTGCTTCTGACATTTCAAAAGGTCTAATTTTTGCATCATCACAGAAAAAAAAGTAAATATAAAGAGTTTGGTATTTTTGTTGAATTTATTTGGTTCTAGCTAAAAGTTCTTTGACTCTTCAGAGCTACTCTGTGCTTAATGGATTCTTTTCTTTAAAAACATAAGCACTAGCTCAAACTGTTTTGTTTCATGTTTCTTCCTGTCTTGTAGTCCCTTTAGTAGCTCACTTGTTTGTCTCATTTAAAAAGGTAGTATGAAGTACCAGATACAATGGTAGCTGATCAGAGTCCTGTTATTTAACAAGAAAAAGCCCCATCCCTCCAAATAGGAAGGCACGATGTCTCTCTTGAATTGTTGGCTATTAAGAAGGGGTAAAGGCAGGAGATTCTCTAGGGAGACAAGTGACATAAACTCCTAAGTGCAGCTTAACACAGCTCCGTTCTTTCTGCTTTTAATTTTTTTTCGTCATTTTTGCTTTTGGATTCATCCAAGTACTGTGAAAAATCTCCCAGACAAGAGGGACATAGATGGAATAAAAAGGGATGGTAGATCTCCAGCAGATGCATGCGAAGTGAAATTCAGGAAGATCACTCAGCTCTTTCAAGAAACATGATAGGCTCTTGCAACCAGTTGTGAAACAGTAATTTGAAGTTTAATGAACTCTTTAAAGTGCAGGAGCCTGATTCTGCTCAGCTGTGTAATTTTGATGGAAGGGAGCCAGCTGAAAGTGGGAGACCTGGGTGCAACCTTTTGGGAAGCTTGTTCTGGCAGAATGGGTGGGAAAATAAAATGAAGGTTACAAATAATAAGTTTCTCTGCCTGATTGATAATGAACTAGTAATAAGTGGCCTTATTATAGTAATAAGTTTCCCATGGAAGCCTGATGATTGCAGAGAAGCTTTAGCTGAGTGTGTGTGACCACATCTTATTTTGATCAGCTGTAGCACAGCAAAGCTGTGTAATTATCATAATCTAACAATTAGCCTGGCATCCTTTCCCAGTGTTTAATTACTCCAGTAAATGCTAATTGAATAGAGAACTTAATGACAAGAGAATAAGTTTCTTTCTGTGTTGTGTACTTAGCTTGTGTCTTTCCTTGGCTTAATTTTTGAATACTGGTTTTTGAACAACAGTCTTGATTAGTTGTTTCTCTTTTGTTTTGTCAGTCAGTATTTTGCTTCCAACATCACATTTTCTCTTGGTGTTTTGAACTTGTCTTAACTTGTGAAACTGTAGCCTAAGAACTAAAAGGTCATAGACAGCTCCTTTATATTACAGGGGGTTTTTGTTTGCTTGCAATATCCTGCTAGAGATCTGAAATGTCACTGGCTTGCTACTGTTAGAAAACTCACTTCTCTTAGCATCTGGAAAATGTGGAATTTTCTTTTGGTTTGAATAGAGCTAAAATTAAAATAGCTCTTTGATTATTTCATTGTTTGTGCATCAGAATCGTTGCTCATGTCAGCAGAGCTATGGGAACAGTTTATTAAATGTGACAAAGCCAGTACAAAGAGCAGAAAAGCGTTAAAAAGGTTATTTTTGTGTAGCACAGAAATAGCATCTTTAAAATTATCTGCAGTAAAATGATACACTTAATCCCACAACCCCTCAGATAATTAACAACCACAAGATTTCCCCCATCACACGTAACAGCTTTAAGTTAGTTGAAATGAGACTGTTTAAGAGAGTAATGAGGCACAAGTCAGTCTGCTGTATTTCAGTCACAGCATGTGAGCAAAGCTAGGAATGTTCTATTGCACTACGCTTGACACTTAAACGGAGGCAAAAGCTGTGAGCGAGCTCAGTAGTGTGAAATGTAAATAACTGACATCATTACATCCTAAGATCAATTAAAATGTTGTCTTTTTAAAACGTATGAATGTTTTGCAGAAAAAGTTTGGGGTTTGTGCGTTACTACATATACAAATACCTACTTTATAATCATGTCTCTGTTACTAGTAATTTAAGCTAATAGTTTAATAACTAACTAATAGAAATAAACGTCATTTTCCATTTCAAATATTTCTGTATCTTTCCAGTTGAAGCTTTTCTTGTGCCTAGAGTATTTGTAAGAGATATTTATATTGTTCAATAACAATATATTGGTGGCTCTGCCTTTGTTGTACTTACAGGATCTTCTCACCTGGCTGCTTTTTTCATGGTATTTGTCTCCATTAAATCTAGTTAAAACTGGCTTAGTGGCTCTGAAAATAAAAAGGAGGAGCTGACTCACCAGCAGCTAGTTAGCACGTGTGCTGCTCACAGAAGCATTTTTTCCTTAAAAAACAGAATAAGTAACTTTACTGTGCTGTTTCTGAAGAACTGTAGGTAGAATACATCGAATTGGTGAATATTATTGATGTTGCTTTGGACTTCAGATTATTATTTGAGAGCAAGGCAACTGGTGTGAGGCATTCGGTGGTGGCAGTGTCCTCTGTGTGTTGGTGTTGTAGGCTCCAGGCAGAGAATTGCAGCTATTTGCATGTTATTGCTTCTGATGCCAAACTGAAGACCAGAATTTTATAATTCCTTGTTGGAAGAGTTATTTGAAGTCTTTTCTGATCCCAAAGAAGCCTTGCCATATGCATTTGACAGAAGAGATAAAGATAAAAAAACCTTCCAAATAAAGGAAGGTTGACATAGCAAAAGGAACTTTTTTTCCAGCATACTTATCTTGAAGTAGAGCATCTGGACTGTTGATTTTACAGGAAGGTTTAGAGAATATAACTAAAAAGATTTGTATGGGAAGCAACAAGCAGAAGCTATTGAAATTTTTTATCTAAACGATAATGGGCAATTAGTGTTATTTGTGCTGTTCTTAAACTGGAGTTTTATAGTGTTTATTCCATGAAAGAAAGGAAGAAATAGAAAACAAATACACTATTGTTGCATTCTAAATATCTGTTTAAATTAATCATCATTTGTTTCTGTGACCAGCAAAGTTATTAAATTAAAGATGAGCCACATATGCTTCAGAACTTAAAATTCATGCATACAGATTATGTACTTTCACTTG
This sequence comes from Pedionomus torquatus, assembly GCA_013398155.1. Taxonomy (NCBI): domain Eukaryota; kingdom Metazoa; phylum Chordata; class Aves; order Charadriiformes; family Pedionomidae; genus Pedionomus; species Pedionomus torquatus. Next base: position 52,062 of record VZRU01018456.1, on the reverse strand, counting down.
TATTAATGGATAAACAGAATCATAGAATCCTCCAGGCCAGAAGGGACCTCCAAAAGTCATCTAGTCCGGCCTCCCAGCAGTTGCAGGGACACCCCCAACTAGACCAGGTTGCCCAGGGCCTCGTTGAGCCTCACCTTGAATATCTCCAGGGAAGGGGCCTCAACCACCTCCCTGGGCAACCCATTCCAGGGTTCCACTACATTCAGAGTAAAGAAATTTTTTCTAATATTCAACTTAAATCTACCCTTCTTCAACTTAAGTCCGTTGCCCCTCGTCCTATCTCAGCAGGCCTTTGTGAACAGCCCCTCCCCAGCCTTCCTGTAGGCCCCCTTCAGGTACTGAAAGGCTGCGATTAGGTCTCCCCGGAGCCTCCTCTTCTCCAGGCTGAACAGCCCCAGTTCCCTCAGCCTATCTTTGTAGCAGAGGTGCTCCAGCCCTTTGATCATCTCTGGACCTGCTCCATCAGGTCCATATCCTTCCTATATTGAGGGCTCCAGCCCTGCACACAGCACTCCAGGTGGGGTCTCACCAGAGCAGAGTAAAGTGGCAGAATCACCTCTCTGGTTCTGCTGGCAACACATCTTTTGATGGAGCCCAGGATGCGATTGGCCTTTGGGCCAAGAATATAGAAGGCATTAATTACTTGGAAGGTGTTTTGCTAGTCTTGTGTTTCTGTTGTTAAAATTGCCATTGAGTTCATTGTGTCCTGAATACCTGGATATTTCATCAGTGGCACTTGAGCACAGAAACATTCATATGACTTTCTTTGCTAGAAGCAGTGTGCAAGTTTTGTGTGGCAAGCTGATGTTTGTTGGCAATGGAAATGTTTAGGTTTAGAAACTACTTAACTATTTGTCTCTGTCTTCAAAATGGCTTTTATAGCCCTTCTGCCTAATAGATAGCCATGTAATATGTAGGTTTTTGAGACGCTGTTTGAATGCCACCTGACACAAAGCGAAGGTTAATTAACTTTGAAGAATAGCTGTGTTTTGCTGTGTGTAAGCCAGAGTGCATGGAGACAAATGACATTATTTGCCAGAAGGTTTGTAGATTCTGTCAGAGTTTTGGAGAAGCCTTTTTGTCTGGCTTGTACCACAACACAGTGTTCCGTTATGCAAAGCGTAGATAGGACTGATTTCTTTCTCATAGCAATTTATATAAAGATCCTGATTATTGCTTGGTTCCATAATGGTGTGGGAGTCCAGATGAGGATCTGCCAGAGCAGGATGAGGACCTAACTGAGAAAATGAAAAGTACATCAGTAGCATTACTAGAGAGTTTAGGAAAGCAAGCTTTCTATTCTGAATGGGACTAGAAAAAGGGACAAACTTCTAAAACCTCAAATGCAGTCAACAGATCTGTGGTTCCTGTCATTTTTTTACAAATGTATCTGTTAACTGATCCCAACTTTTCTTTGCGTGTTGTGCTTTTCAACATATGTAGGTGGCTCAACATTGATAATCTATTTATAATTTTATTGAAATAACTTTATTTATAATTATGATATTTATAATTTATTATTAATTTTAAGTTGAATTCTCATGTCACTCATACCTGATATTACATTAATAATAAGAGGTTTACAGCCCTTAAATGTTAAGTGTTTTTCTCTTGGATGTGGTTTAAAATTCTTGGAAATGTGTTTCTGAAGTATTTCCTTTAAGAGCTTTGAGGAGTCTAAGCTGATCATATTTTTTTTACTTGTGGCAATCCCTTGCCTTTCTGTTCAGATTTGTGTTTCCTCTTTGAGAAGTTAAATACAACATACTGCCTTGTAGCTGGAGAAATGAGAATGGTCTCAGTTCACTCCAAGCAGCATGCTGGAGACATTGCAGTCTTGCAAAAATAAAATTAATTCTACATCTCTTCAGTACACATGCTGAGGTTTTGGTTAGTGACTTCTTTAAGATATTACAAGAGGGAAATAAATGCCTGCTTTCTGCTTCTTAGTTGGTTTATAATCTTTTCAGTATTGCTGTTACTACTAAGAGTGAAGAGATTGACTCAGAGTGTCTTGATAAAATACCTTGGCACTTGTTTTCCCTGGAACAGCTTTCACTGCTGTGCTAGCAATACAGGCAAAGGAGCTCTGAGGTCACTTGAAATAGGCACCACCTTCTCCCCTTTTCAAACATGTAAATGTAAACATTTTCTGGCCATGGCAAATGGCTGTGGAATGAAAATATTGAGAGAGCAGGGGAGCAGGGAGGGAAGTACACTGGGATAAAAGGGTCTTAGTTGTGTGCTCCACCCTCAGACCTGCTTTGTAGGCAGCACTTGCTTACTGCTTTCCATGTTTGAAAGGCTGGGACATTTTCCATGTTTGACAGATTGTGTGCTGGGGCAGTTCAAGAAACTTAACTGCTTCAGCACTTAAGAGAAACTTGAGGTTTCTCTTCATGAGACTACAATAATACTGGTGACCAAAGAGGACAGTTGTGTTGTGGTTTTGCTTCTTTAACAAGAATACAGCAGGGGACTTTGCCAAAAGGGAGTCAGGTGAGCTCTTTGCGTGCAGTATTGGGTAGAACAGTTCAGTGGTACAGATTACAAGTTTGATTTCATTGCTGAAGTGAATTTAAGGTGTGATCAGAAATGTAGTTTTCTGTCTCTTTGTATTTATCATCTCCATTATCATAGACTCTGCAGTCACATTTGTCTCTTCAAATTAAGCTATTTACAGTACAGACTGTCTGGAAAATTTCTTTCTAGATTCTCCTTTTGGTTAAAGGAGAAGAATAGCTGCTTCTGCAGTGTGATGTGTCTCATTCCAGTGTACCCTAGGCCTAAACATGCCTGGCAAATTGGACTCTCCATTGACTTAAAGAGAATGTGGAGAATCAGTTCTCATAAAGCTGTTTGTATTGTAAAAATGTAATGTTAAGGAGACCACTCTGATCATGAATGTCTGCGATTATTTAAGTGTAGTTTTGAAAAGTACTGTCACAAAAAAGTAATTGGGCATTATTGTGAAGTCACAGGCTGATACAAGAGTTAACCTTGAGAATCCCTTGAGAAAAATACATTCTCTGTCACCTGCAAGGTTAAAAAAAAGTATGCACACACAAACATATGCATATAGATTAAAATATATGTTAATTTTTACTTAGTAAAACTATAATTAAAAAAATAAGCTAGAGATATCATTGCCAGAATGTGGCTTTCCTACTCATAACTTGTAAGATACGTTTTCATTACCTCATGTAAGAAATAACATACTGTTAACTGATTCAGAGAACAGACACCAATTTGAAAACAATACATTTTTGCAAATGTATTGTGGTATATTTTGAAAGCACTGGAATGCAAAAATATATTTCTCCTGGAAGAACTGTAGTTCAGAGAGGCTTTTGCGTGTTACAGGATGTAACTGTGTGGTTGTGCACTGGCTGAAATTATACAGATATATCATGCTTTGATGCATGTTCAGTTTTTCCCCTTTAAAAAGATATTTTATTGAAGTTAAATTATTGTAGGGATATGAAAAGGTGTAGTTCGCTCTGAGTTTATCCTTGGAGGGCCAGCAAATCATTGCTTTTTCTCTGAAATTAGATAGAAGGATCCAGATGGCAGATTTCAAGCCCATCAGGTGTTTAAAAATATGCCCCTCAGCTAAAAAGAAGTATTATAGTTAAATTTGTCATGGCCTTTTTATTGCTCTGTGGTACACTTGACAACTGCAGCCGTGAAAGAGAGAACCTACAAGCAGCCCAGTCAGCCTGAAGTGGAGTAGGTCAGTGGTTGGTTTTTCTGGCTGCCCCAGGAAGTTTGATAGACATGCAGACCTGGTTTATGGAATCATTAAATCCATCATGGTATAAGCTCCCATGGAGGCGCTGAATTAATTTCCAGTTTCTTCCAGATACTATGGTAGGCATTAGAGAAGTATTGTAAGTGAAATATGGAGGGGAGAAAAAGGAGACGCTCCCTATCCCCAACAAAGCAAGAGTTCCACATTTCTATTGAGTCCTCAGTAATAATAATAGTAATAATAAAGTGCATCTGGGCTGGTGCCTTGTGCTGCATTTCTCAGCTGGTAGTCATTCAGAAGCGTAACGTTAGGCTGAGTGCTGATAATTTGTATCCCAGGATCTTTTTATCTGAACAGAGCAATGACTCCACTGTGTACTTTTGGCAAAGGAGATGCACTGTTTTTCAGATGTCTTTAAAAAATTATACAGGCTTTTCTTAGCATCTTGACAAACTGCTGCTGTTCATGAAGAAAGAGGAAACCTGTTTGTGCTCTTGTAGTAACTGTAAGTACTTGCAGTCAAATCAGCTTTCTGCACAGGGATGATTACTGCTTGATTCAGAAAAGAGGATATGTTTGTGTTATTTATTTGCATGCATATGTAGATGTTTATATAGACACTGGTTTGGGTAGGCTGATACAGCTTTGATTTCTTTGTTTCCTCTTCTTTCTCCAATTAAAAGACCACAACCAAGTAAAGCAGACACTTTCTTTGCTTTTTACATTATTTTTTTTTTATTCAATAAACTGCAGGAAAAGACAACCTATAACGTGGTATGCATTAGCAACAGACTAATTTAGTAAGACAAAAGTGTAAAACTGTTATTCAGAGGTCGTTTGATCATTGTCCTGCATAAGCAGTTTCTGATAGTTCTGCGGAATTGCAAGGTTTATTTTTGAGAGTGAATATGCCATTAGTGATGCACCTTTTATGAAAAAGTTATCCTGCAACAAGGTCATCCTGAGTTAACTGTGCTTATGTCTAAACTCTTCTTGTGATTTCAGATTCCAGCGGGGTGACTACCACATCGATGTCTGCATCAATGACTACCTAGATGTGTTTTGCCCTCACTATGAAGATTCAGTGCCAGAAGATAAGACCGAACGCTATGTTCTGTACATGGTGAACTTTGATGGCTACAGCTCCTGTGATCACACCTCCAAAGGCTTCAAGAGGTGGGAGTGTAATCGGCCACATTCCCCAAATGGACCATTGAAGTTCTCGGAAAAGTTCCAACTCTTCACACCCTTCTCTCTAGGATTTGAGTTCAGGCCAGGCCGGGAATACTACTACATCTGTGAGTATATCGAGACTTACCACTGTTGCAGAGCAGGTACAAGAAACCCAGCTAATTTTTCACCTATTGTCTGTGGAAATACAGAGGGCCAGAAAGTATATAATGCAGATGTTTTACAGTGAATGCAGGCTTATCTATCCCCAGATATTAGCTAGGAATCTAGCTAGTGAAGTTGAGATTAAATCACAGCTTCTTTTCTCACATGAAATAGCACGTCAACCTGTTCACTGAACTGTGGCTGACTTTTAAAGCAAAAAACACTATTATGTTTATTCCAGCACTCTGAGGAGGAGGAGGAGGAGGAGGGGGCAAGAAGTGTAGGATGGAAGTTGTCCCCAAATATGAGAAAAAATAATTAAACCTTTGCATGTGAACTCTTGGATTTTCTTATTTGCTCAGATCAGATACTCTCATCTCTGTAGCATTTATCACCCAAGGAAAGCAAGGTCTGCATAGTTTATAAGTAGTATGTTCGCAGTCCAGTAGTATTTAAAGTTGTAATTTCTTAGGGAGAACACTGCTAACGTCAAGCCAAGTGGTTCCTTTCTTCTTTTTTCCCCTCCTCCCCACATTGTTTTCTTGGATGAGCCGTTTCTGTCAGCATGGGTTCCAGGGGAATCGACAGCAAGAACGGGCTCGTACCTTCATACCCACTCCCTGAAGTAATGGGGAGCATTCTCCCAGAGCTCTACACTCTCCTCCATGAAGGCTTGCGTTGCAGCTGTGCTGGACATGCAGAGGAGATGCAGGATAACATCTGGGGCTAAAGAAGTGAAAACATAAGGAGATTAAATACCCGTGGGTGAAGCAAAGTGATTCCCTCACTCCACTGTGCAGTTGATACTGCTTCAGCTGTCTCATTTGTTTAATCCTCCCAACAAAGATCTTATTTCATCAATTTGCTTTCTACCTGAATCTTCCACTCCTAACAAGTTTTGGCTGCTCCAGCAGTAGTTTGGTTTTTTTCTTGTTTGTACTTAGACTAGAGAATTGAAAGCTTTAGACAGACTGTAGATCCCAATGAATACTGCCTTCATATGTGTAAGTGGCCTTTCTGCTGTGAAACAGCATTCTACCTCATTTCACCAGAGAAACTGAGTATGTGTGATGCCTGTTTTAAAGCTTCATTTCTTTGGCATTTAGATTTTTCTCTTCACTTTCTAAATCTACAGGGAAATACATTACGAGTGGACAGTTCTCCATATTTTTTTTTTTTCTTTCAGCAGATAAAGCCCTCTAATAAGCAGTGGTCCAGCATCAGAAGAACAGTGCCTTGTTTTTGTCCTGAAGCTTAATAATAATAGTTATTGTTATTATTATTACTATTTTTGAAAGCAAACTGTAATGTTACTTTAAACTGGTTTTTATCATGGTCATGAGAAATCATGTAAAGATATCAGTGATGTGGATAATGTTCCAGGATAAATAAATCTGTAGGGCCAGTCCTACTTGTGTTGCTCACAAAAGCTTCCCTTTAACATCAACAGTTTTGTTTCATTTAAAACTCTGATTAGGCTCCCCAAGAGCAATAGCATTTTTTGGNTTTTTTTGTGTTGGGGTTGGAATTTTGTGGTGTTTTTTTTTTCATCCTTCACTCAGCTGAGGACAGTATTACAGCATTTTCAGGGAAGCACTGTTAACACTAAGTTAGCAATTAAATGCAAACCTTCTCAGGGGAGAGTTGCCCAACCTGGAATGTTTTTCACTTAGTTTTTGCTGAAGAAACAATACGGTGAAACATTACTTCTTGTTTACTCATCAGAATTGTAAGCAGGCTCTAGGCCAGGCTATGGAGATCGCTTTTATTACCTTAGTATATCTGCATGTTAAAGAAACTACTGCTTCACCAGGTTAACTTTCTTCAGCAGATCTGAAATGTTCTGAGCTCTCTGCAGGAGAAGGGGGAAGGCTGACTGTGCAGCATCAGTCTGCCATGTTATATTTAAGGGTTACAAAATATGTTGTGTAGTCCAGACCTCTGGAAATACAGAAATACTAAGTGGTTGGTTAGGTCTTTAGCTGGTGCTTTCTCAAAATTCTTTGCAATTCACCTTTTTAGGATGTTAGTTACCCCTCTTGCTTCCATTGTTGCTTCAGAAAATGCAGTAATTTGAGAACAATCACTGTTTTTTTTTCTGAGCAGTTGGTTTTGAAAATACCACTTTACTTTGTTGTGCCATTGCCTTTGTATGCTATGTATATTGCTCAGAAGAACTTGGATCTCCTTTCTTTGCATGTTCATTCTAGGAAAATATTAGAAAAAAGAATTCTGTCTTTCTAATATCAAATTTACGTTGAAGAAGTAGACATGCAGACATGCAGTCAACAGGTATTGATTGAGTTTACATTTGAAAGAAGAAAAGTTTATTAAATATTTACAGATAAATTAACTTTTATTTAGTTAGGGAGTTTGGGAGTGCACAGTGTTAGGCTGGGGGAAGTAAATAATAGATCATGAACTATCTGGATGATAGATGATAATAGATCATCAATTTTTACTTAGTCTAGCAAGCGCTCACCTGAGGTTAGTGCATGTTAGCCTGAAAACAGACGAAATAGTATTACTTCTGAAAAGGAAACAAATGAAATGTAGAGAAAGCAGAAACTAAGTACTTAGTGGTATGACAGTAATTTTAATGTCTTTGGGAAGAGCATATAAGTTTGGGTATGTAGGTTAATATGGATTACTCTGCAAGGGTGATGAACACACAAGCAAGGAAGGGGACAAAAAAAGGTGATAAAATGTATAATGTGAAGTAGAAGATGTTTAGCTTTGAAAGTGAAGACTGGTTTTGTTTATCAGCCAGTAAAAAAAAGGCTGTTTTTCTTCAATTCCACAGGTGTTACTTAGTGTGGGTACTGCTGGTGTTTGTGGTTTTTTATTGCTTTTTGAAGACACGAGGTCAGAAGATCCCTTTTGGCACTGTCTCTGGACATACTGGTTCTCACCAAAAGCTGAAAAATGAAGGTTAACTAAAGAATGTTATTAAAGGACACTGAGGGAATTACAAACATTTTTAGCGTATTAATTGCACTTTTCTTTTGGGAAAACATTGTTTATTGCCAGGTCTCCCATTAACCTTTCAATCAAGATCTGATCAGCATAAACACTGATGCCACTTAGACAGCAATGGGCTCAAACATGCCACTCTGCTATGAATTCTGCTTTGATAACTGGTTTACCAGAATCACTCAAGATGTTCTGAATGAAATCAAAGCAATTGAAAGGGTTTGATAAATGTATACTTTAAAAATTTTTTGTGTGTGATGTTAGACAAGGAAGGTGACCTTTGAAAGGGAATTTATGCTTAGCCTAGTGTGTAGATTAAAGGACTCGTTTCTGTTAGAAAGCATCAGAAGAATTAAGTGCTGGACCTCCTAGAAAGAAAGCAGAAACAATCACCAGTGTCTAATAGGCTTTGACGTTGGTAGTGTTCTTAGAATCCTCAAAGGGAGCGTTAAAAGCTGTTGAATAATTTGGGACTCAGGAGAAATCCATATGAGAAAATGAGGAGAGAACCCATGGAAGTGCTGGTCTCTATTGTTTGAGTTTTTCAAAGGGAATGAATGTCTTTCAGATAACAAGTTGAAAGAAGATGATTTGGATTCATGTGCTTCAAAAATTCAAGAGCCATTAAGATCCTGATAGCAACAGAAATATAAAAGAGAGGGAGATATACTAGATACCTACAACTTTGAAAGATGTCTCATGAGTGTATCACATAAGGTCTTCACCCCTGTAGGAAGACCAGTGACTTGTGTTGCTTTCTACTGAAGTACTGATTTTGAACATTAGACAAATGAGGGAGTGCCCACAGACAGAAAAGATGAGGGACAGGGTTTTCTTTCTTCTGTCTTTTTTTTTTTTCCTTTCTCATCTAACATGCTTGACAAAGGCCAGTTCATTTTGTAGAAAAATAGAGCATGTATTGAATGCTATTATGTGATTATCAAATCAAAACCTTAAAAAGATAGCTCAGTTAGAACTTGGATAAAAGACCTCCAAGGAGCATTAAGAACTTGTTCAGGCCATATGTGACACACCTGCTTTAGGGGAAATGGTGACTAAATGTTCCCTACTGGTGTCTATGGATTACTGTAATTTTTTACATTTGTGATTTTTGGAAAAATCCCACTGAAGCTTTCTTAAAAGCAAGTATTTAAATTCCAGTGTTCTGCTGGAAGTACAGTTGAATGAATTACACAGAGTCCTTTAAATCCTGATGGACCATTCATCATTCCTTGCTCTAAATCAGTTTTGATGTTCAACAGCTACAACTTAACATCTCAGAGGTGGCTGCACTTCAGTAGTGAGTGAGGCTCTTTGCAGTGGTACTTCACTGTGATGTTATGAGATTAATAAGGTGAAGCATGTAGATTCCTTGGATGAAAGAACTCATAGAAGTAGAGACTATTATTAATAATTATCTGAGGACTTATAATTCTGTAACAGTGTTCTAATTTGATTTCTGAGCAAACTGAAACCTGTTTAATGAGCTGCTGTATTGGAAATATGCTTTTTGTGACATGGAACAGATACCAACAGAAGTGGAAATAACAACAGTGACATTTGGAATAACAATGTTGTACTTCATTGCCTTCATGTCATCAGCATGTTAGTCTCCCTGTTCCTTAGACTAACTCACCGAGGCAGCACTTCCTCTGCTGATACTGCCTGTGTCATGATACAGAGCGGGTTTATATGTGTGCCTGCAACCAACAGACCAAAACCAAGCTCCCTCAATAAAAAAATGCTTCTGCATGCTAAGCAACTAACTGACTGAGCAACTAACTTATCCATAAGTTAATACTCAACATTAAATTCCATATTTTCATAAATTCTCTGATTTAAAAGAAGCAAATTTGTTCCTTATCTACCCAATCCTCTGATATCAGAGGAGGTTATAAAATAGAAGAANTATTTTATTTTATTTTATTCACTGGTAATCCATGCTATTTAGGCAAGGTTGCCAAGACTCAGGCTCAAAATGGCACATACAGTTCATAGCCCTGTCTTAGGATTCTTGGCAAGTCAACATAAATCATGTAGAATAAGATTTTTCACAGAGTAATCAGAAACACATAAAAGTGCTTTATTCTGACAAGTTTCAGAAAAATCTTTTCAGATGCCCAAAGGTTTCCACTTTCCTTCGAAAAAGCACTAGGTCATCCTCAGACGTACATTATTAGCCAAATGAGAGTTTTACTGCTTTGAAAATCTCCCTGGCTTCCCTTTTACATCATGGATATTTAATATTTAAAGTATCAAGTGGTATAGCCAGCTAGGTACAGCACTCCTTTAGGGAATTAAGAATGTCTTGAAGGTGTATCAGAATCTCACTTATGCCATACCTCTATACACAAAAGTAACCAGGTTCCTGATGATGGATATGGGGAATAACATTGCTGTTGCTGATCTTCTGGGGGCAAAATGATCTTAATTATTTGAAGGATAATCAGAATGGCAGTATGTTAATCAATTTAAAGAGCCTTGACAATTCAGTCCTAATGGCGTTCAAAATGTGTTCAGGGAAAAATACACCAAAATGGCTTAACGTACATTATGTTTATATAGTTGTAGGTGGGGATATTGTGGTGATATGAGCTTGGATTTCTTCTTATGTGGTTTTTGATACATCTACTTTTATTAATACTGGCTTATCTTCCTGTATCATGATGCCTGTATCATTAAAAACTGCATGTGGGCTACTTCTCTCTAACAATTTAGGGTTTTGCAGAAGACATTAGTCTGTGAGGCATTGAAGAATGCGCTACCCTACAGCATAGAGCCCTGTATTGGGACTGAAGTCAGGATCACTAGCAGCAACTGCAGCAGAACTTAACTGTCTGTAAACATGTGAATGTATTTGTGCCTGAGAAATTGTGAGCAGAAATAAGGTAACCTTAGGCTGGAAAAGATGTTATGTCTTTCTTCAGCATCCTAGGGACTGTAAAAGAATGAACTCTCATCTTGAAGATGGCTTAGTATTGAAACCTCTCTGCTTCTGGCTGGTGATGCATGGAAAAGTCATGAACTTGTCTTTCCCCAGGGGAATGGACTTAGGTGTGCAGTTACTTTGTGGAGGTGGGATCTGAGTTCCTTAGGTCCTTTGTGTAAACAGCATCAAGAAGCAGAGGAGGTCAAAGTAGAAGGGAGTCAAAACTCCTTAAGCCCATCAGCAAAGTAGAAAATGTGTTTCCTTTTTGGAGAGAGTTGCAGAAGCACAGGTTTGTTCAGAACTGAGGATGGTGACGGTGTGGTGTAGCCCAGATGTGAGCAACTGGCAGGGGTACATTATTATTTAGCAATCTCATTTCTCATTTTTTCAATTTTTCTTATATTTTGCAAGTCTTTTAAAATTATTTTATTAGGAGTTGAATATAAGCAGACAAATGATAATGCTTCTGGAGCTTCAAATTAATCATTGTGTGTAAGAATATATTTAAATACATTCATAACATGACAAAGATACTAGTTTTCAAACCAGTTGTCTGAAGCCTTGAATTATGGATATTATTTATTTTTCACCATTGATAGGGCTGAATCTCTTAACTTGGTCTCATTGGAGCAATCTGTGTGATCACAAGACTGCTTTTCAGGAATGAAGTGTCCTCTTGACAGCTGTTTGGTGGTGTCCTGCAAAGCGCCCACATTCCAACCCACGTGCTTTGCTACCATACTGAGTTTCGAACTTAAATTAGGAAGAGTTTAGCTGTCTCCATTGTAGCACTAAAAAATGCCACCAAGTAGGTAACAGAAGCAGCAGCCACCTCATAGTTTGTTGTAATTGGCTCCCACACCCATACAAAATGTGCCACTTCCAACTTAGGGGTGTTAGGTAGCTTTCACTACTGACCCTTTTTCCCCCAGCCTGAGCTGAGCAATGAGGCAGTATGGTTAGAAATGATTGCCAGAAATAAGGTTCCTCATCTGTAGTGCTGCATCTGTGGTATCTTTGCTTAGAAACACACCAGTGTAACAGTGTGGGGTTTTTTTTTGTTCGCAGTCTCACATGAAATACTCAGTGGCAGCTCAAGTGAAACTGTGTAAATTAGTCACTGTCACGTTTAGGCATTAAAAGTGGAATTAGTAATTTATATTAATCACAAATGTTTCTCCAGGTTTTATTAACAAGCAGATTGGCTGCCAAAATGCTTTCTGGAAGACATTTTTTCTCCCAACAGCCACAGAGAACAAAACAGTTATTATGGACATTTAGATAAAGATTAACGGTTTCAACAATTCATTTGAGGAAAATTGTATTTTACTATACATTCCACTTCAGCGCAGACCGTCACTGCCAGCATGATTTGTCACCTCCTTGATAAAATTATACAGTGGAGACACAAGATGGTGTAATTCATTTTAAGAGCAGAAACAGGTTAATCAACAAAGCAGAATGAGGTTAAAAAACAAATGAGACCCACATTTCTTATTTTTTTGGCAATTTCAAATTTCCAATAGGAGAAGTGAGATGTCTGTCTAACTGCTGTTTGAGCACATTTTGTCTGATGGGTCATTTTGTCTTTATGCTTGCTTCTTCCTTTGCCAGTATCATGTCTCTTTTTCCTCAAGATGGTTTCATGTGCGCTATTTAGATCTCCAGGAAAAAGCAGTACAGGTGGCTGCTTCATATTCTGTGCATCTGCATGTAGTTCTGTGGGATACTGTAGGAACTTGGTAGAGGGTGTGAAGAAATCACTAGAATGATAAGATAGAGGTCAAAATGAATATTGCAGGATTTATCAGCAATGCAAGGCAGACGGCCAACATGACCTTCGCACTTTCACATGTTTTGGACACACAAAATCAATTTCCTAGCGTACTACTTTTTGAACTTATGATGTTCCAAAGAATTAAAGAACAGACATGCTGTATTTTGTTCTGGTACAGCTAGCTCTCTGGTTTTTTCCTTCCACTTTCGCATTTTAGGATGATATAAAATGAAGAAAATCAAAACACAAGTGAAAAATTGGCTGTTTGCTACAAAGGAGACAAACAAGGGTTGAAAGAGAAAAAAACTCATTACAGAGAGATTAGAAAGTTAATTGATTGGTGGCTCTGACAGTTCCCATTGGATGTCTAAGGATCCTGTGAAAAGAAAGTACAGTCTCAAACATAACATTACTTCCTATTATTTCTTTCCCTCGCACAGAGACTCCTCTGAAGCATCATTAGTTTCCAATTATTTTCAGTGAAATATTTCACAAGAAAAGGGCATGATAAAATCAGTAGAGGTACTGTTATTCCTCTGAGAAACTTACTATGCCTCATACTCAGACATTAATAGGGAAGGCTTCTGTTCAGCATCAAGCTTAAGAGATTTCTGCAGGAGTGATTCTGTTTCATGGAGAAAGTTTGGAACTCCTATGACATGTGCCCCTTTTTCACCAAAGTTAGTACAGCACAGCTGATGAATTCACTGGAGTATGAGAACTTGGTCATATTCATGGCTTAATATATGTGTATGTGAAACTTGCAGTGAATCTATTTAGCAAAGGCTTTATTGCTATTTTTTTTTTCTTCCTAAGGCCAAGTGTTGGCTTAGAGGTACTGTTATTTCAAAAATGACAAAATATTTGTAACAGTGTTTTCTTCTCTACCAACTGATGTTTTTTCCTGTATTTATAATTAAGTTATTTAGCAGCTGTGCATGGATTTTGTGCTTTTTTATTTTTTTGTACATGATTATGTACCTATGTATATACACATCTATATAAAAAATAATAATGTGAAAAAGTCACATATTGCTAAATCTTTGATTAAAAATAATGTTATTGTGTTAAAAGCTTTAGCTGTTCTGACTATAAAAGTTCTAATTTTGTAAAACTGAAAAAAAAAGCCATAATTTTAACTCAGCTGAAAGATGTCTGTAATATAAAATGCCAGTGAAGTACCTCTTGGGCATTGTATACTTTCCCTAGTTTATTATTCTCCTATATGGAATGAATTGAGCCTCAATGTGGCATAACCATGCTGTTATGACTACACATCGCTTAAACTTTCCAAAATGAAAATTAGGTTAAAGATAATCATCCCTAGTTTAGATAGGGAACTGTTTGCAATACTTCTTAGAGCAGAGGTGTGACTACGGTCTCTTCAACTTTACTTCCCTGTGGAGTTTAGTTCCCCTTTCTTTCTGGTAACTAATGTGGTAATTAATGTGTATTAGAGGAGAAACATTCTCACTGAAATCTCTCCTGTTGAAGAAAATGGCAGAAGGAGCCATTCTCCACAAATGTGCTCCAGCTTTTATAAGGAAATATGTCCACTTTTCAGAAAGTTTGCCACCAAAATTTTTGGGATGTAAAATATAAAATGCTCATTTTCTCTGGAGTTCTCCAAAGTATGTGTCATGCCATATTGCTGCTGTCTTCTTGAGTGAAGGAGAAACTGTCTTTTCCAGTAGCTTTGCAGCTAACTAGCACCTAATTCTGTGTAATGGTCAGTGTTTTCTGTGAGGGGTGATTTGAGGGTGCTGTGCAATCTCAGACCATTGAAGAAGCAGACGCTCTCCGCTCAGCCACACCAGGTGCTTGTTCTCATCAGAAACAATAGCGCTGCTTCTAACCAAATCATGGGATTCTTTGGTAAACCAATAATTTGTTTCAAATTTTACACAGGTCTAAAAAATGCATTTGCTTGGGAAAAGCCCTTACAAAGGACTATCTAGGGAGAATATTTCTTAATATGCTAACTTAGCTAAGAGGAGATAGTTCTGCCTAGGACTTTTTCTTTTTTAATGAACTAAAGAGTATTTTGAGTGAAAAATAGTCTTAAGCCAAAAATAAATCTTTTGGGGTACCTGGTGCCATGTCAAAGTTGTAGGCAGAAAAGAAAGACAAAATTTTCAGAGCTATTGACTGCGAGGGTGAGGAAGATTGTGCTTTAGGCATGTAAATTAAAATTACACTTTTAGTACTTGTGTTAGTACAGCTGGATTTTCATAAGGATGCGTGCTGTTCTACAAAGTTCTTGTGAAGAGCACGTGGTATCCTGTGTGTTAATATACACATATACGTCCACTCTTTTAAATATGAGGTCAAATGGTAAGCACATGTACATTTTACTAAGAAGTCAACAATGAAAGCCACACAAATAAAACAGCAACAGAAAGCCCCACAAAATTGCCCTATCTCTTCAGCAACTTTTAGGCTGAAGAAAGATGACCCTGAAGTGGCGAGGGGGAAAAAAGACTAAAACTACCAGTAAGTTTCTATTTTTCTGTGCTACTTCACGAAGAAACAGCTTTTTTTTTTTTTTTTTTTTTTTTTTTTTTTATTTTTTTTTTTTTTTTTTTTTTACAAATATTGNACTGATGTTCCACAGATTACTTGACCATCATGGTCTTTTTTGACTTGACCATCAGTGAAAATTACATTTATTTTGGTGCATCTACATTTAAGTGGAATCTTTATCTAGGCTTTAGGGAACTGATCTGAAATGCACCTGAACACACAAATTTTCAAAAAAGAAAAAAAAGCAAACAAGCAATGCACCTAGACCCAGGATAGGTACAATAGCTGTAATTCAGTCTATGTAAATTGCACATATGCATTGTCAATCCTGTTCTTCCTTGATTCCAGTCCAAAAGTAGGTAATAGGCCTGCATAATACAGGCCATATGTCAGAAGCGCTTAGCATTCCCAATCAGAGTAATAAATTTAGAAGTACTTAGCTGTCACTTAGGTATCCATATAGTTGGCTGGATTTCAAAAATGCTTTGTACATGAAGCACCGAGTTCCTCTGAAAATGTGATCTCTACTGCAGATTGTAAACATCTTGAAAGCTTATCAATAAGTTCTTTTGAACAGTATGTTTGTATTTTACCAGATTTTATGTTTGGAGGTTTTTTTAAAAGTGCAAATACAGTAGTCTTATCAACCTGAGCTCCACTTCTGCTCTCCCATAATCAAGGGCTAAGATAGTCTAGTATTGTTAGCTGTTCTTTCCTTTTAACAGGTAGTGCAACTGTTAGCTTAGGAACACATAAAAGAACATTGTAGTGTTGATGTGGATGGAAGCTGACTTGGAAGTAAGTACAAGGTTTCTTTTACATTTAACTAGTGTTTTCAACAGCTATCTCTCAAGAGCAAGTATGTGTCTCTAGACAGCTAGTGTTTTAATCAGATGGAAACACCTAGGTGGAAAGACCAGTAACAGAATGATCTGGAACATTGGGTTGTCTTGGCCGTTTGCTCAGATGCCACCAGAGTCCTGCCATGCTCCTCATAGGTGGTGGGAGCAGGGCTCATACAAAGGAGTTCCACTACTTAACAATGGGATTTTGTGTAGGGCTTTGTCTTAAATTGTGTAGCAGAGCCCTGACATGAAGCTGATGGGGAGGGGGTGAGGTTGTGAGCCTGTAGGTGGGTATTTTATCAGCAGTCATGTCTCAGGTGGGAATATTTTAGAAGAAAAATCATTACAAAGACTTACCTTTGGTATGAACTGCTAATGATTGTGATCTGTGGATAGAGCCATACAATCTCCTCCTTCTAAAATCGAGTGCACAGTTTCTATAATGGAAGCTGATGGAAACTTGTTTTTACAAACACCATCCTCTTCTGTTTAAGGTGGCTTCCACATGTCACTGCTGAGGCTTGGGCTGAAAAGCAGGCCTAATGAAGGAGTTTTCCTTGGTGCATCTGTGGCACTTGCGCTCCCTGCTGTGCTGCATAGTGCACCAGCCATTTGTTGGCAAGTTCATATTTCACACTGCAGGGAGCTGAAATGATTTAACAGACAGGAGAAGAGTTTTATTTGCAGTAGACTGTGTATCCCTAGACTCTGATTTGGCATAAAACATCTGCTTTGTGATCTGTTTCAAGGCCAGTTCCCTTACGCCAGTAAAGGTTACAACTTCAGGCAAGCTGTGCCTTCACTGGCAGGGGGAGATTTGCCTGAAGACTTGATTTAGTCAGAATCAAAGCATCATGCCATAGAAATCCTTTTTTTTTTTTTTTTCCCAATTACTTTTGAAAAAGCAGCCAGACAGTAAATGTATTAACATATTAAAGAGTGAGTAAAAAAAGCTGCTGATTTCTGTTGTATGGATTTTTGCGATAAGTTGATATAAACTGTATCTGTGTGTATGTGTGGCTAGAAATAAGCATTTGTGATTGTTCTGACAGTAAGAGAAGTGACAGATACTCTATGTGTACTTGCTTAACTCTGCTGCAAATAAGCAGAGTCAGTAAGTAAATGTATTGGTTTCAGCTACAGTATATGCGTATTTTCAATTTGCAAAGTTAATTGGTATAATATTGATGTAGCTTCTTTTAAAGTTTTAAGAAATGGGCCCTACAAGACGCAATATTTGGAGATAAATTGATGCATGAAATCTTTTTGTATTCATGATGGGGACCTAATTTCAGGGAGTTTTGTCTCCTACCAAAAAAAATTCAATTTTTGAAATACTGATACAGATGTCTTTGCAGAATTGTCATCTTGACCTACACATACATATGTACAAAGAAAATCCATGTTCTTTCATACATAAAATCCATGTTCTTATTCTAACATAGTTAGAATCAACCTTTATTAGAGTGACTAGCATATTACCATTTATGTACTTCACTGCCATTGATGCACAGTCTTTGCAACATACGGCTATTTTTCCTCAGAAAAAAATC
>VZRU01018456.1:16610-28197 GCA_013398155.1 Pedionomus torquatus | reverse complement strand
CCAGTCTGTATTGATAGTGAGGATTGTTCTGGCCCAGGTGCAGAACCCTGCACTTGCTCTTGTTGAACCTTATGAGGTTCATCTGGTCCCACCTCTCCAGCCTATCCAGGTCCCTCTGGATGTTGCCCCATCCCTCTGGTGTATCAACAACACCACACAGCTTGGTGTCATCTGTAAACTTGCTAATAGTGCATTTGATCCCCCTGTCTGTATCATTGACAAAAATGTTGAAGAGTATCAGTCCCAGCATGGACCCTTGAGGGACACCACTTGTGACTGCTCTAGAGCTGGACTTCAGGCCATTGAGCACCACCCTCTGGATGTGACCATCCAGCCAGTTCCTTATCCATTGAACAGTCCACCCATCAAATCTGTATCCCTCCAATTTGTCAAGCAGGATGTTGTGAGGGACTGTGTCAAAGGCCTTACAGAAGTCCAGATGGATCACATCCACAGGTCATCCCTTATGCAGGAGTAAAGCAAAATATGTGTTTGCATTAGGTGCCCTTTTAATACTGTGGATTTTAAAACTTTATTTGGAAATACTAGTATCCATAGTACTTTTGCCTGTATTGAGGCATAGGCAGTATTGGCTGTGACCTTGCATCTGTTTGTTTATTTATTTATTTTACTTGTTAGGTAATTTTTCTTAATTGTCAAGTGATATTGGTAGTGCTAGGTCAGGTGGTTCTCCAGAGACGCTCTCTGTCTTTTGGCTTAAGATTTCTGAGTCTGTCTTGGTCAGTAATTTTTATTTTTTTTTGTTTGTTTGTTTGTTTGAAATCTCATTTTGGTGATGACTAGATACAGAGAGATGTTAGACTTGGCAATAGCAAAGATACAAATAAGTATTGGCACAATTTACTGAGGAAATGTCCTTAATTATTAGGTCTGGAGAATAAGTCGTGGACTTGCAATATTTTAATTCTCTCAGAATGGAATTGTGTTTATGCTACTGGGACAAAACTTCTGCTGATATGTTGGAGTGAAAAAGCAGACATGGAAAGACTCTTTTAAATTAAACTTGGGTATTTGTGAAAGCTAGGATTTCCATAGGGGCACTACTTAGCTATTCTTAATTTTTCATTTTAACACTTAAAAGGAAAAAATAAGCAGTAAAACCTTTCAGGTAGCTTCTTTTTTTGATTAATATTTTTAAAGATCCCTTCATTTTCTTTAGATATGGGTCTTACTTCATATATGCACACAAAGAAGCTTTTTATTGATTCATTAAATTCTACCTGACTTTTTCAGTTGTACCGTTTATAAAAATTTGTAACTTTTTTTCAATCTAAACTGTGAGAAGCATATTAATAACTAATTCTGCATTTACCTTGCTAATTTGCATACATTTGTGTTGTATGGTAAATCACATGAAAACCTACAGGGGAAAGGCTCAGCTCTTCTAACAACTAATAGGCTATTTTTTCTTTTTGCCTTGCACAAATTGAGAAATATTGCCTGTGGCAAACATAATGGAAAACTGCATTTTTAATGCTCTCACACATACTCATTTCTTTACAAAGAAAAGAAGCAGATGACTGTTCTTAAAAATAAAACTTTCTAAAGCTCTGTAGCTGACACAGGATATTGGATGCTAAAACAGTTCAGGTTGGTGGAATTACGATTTTCAAGTTGTGTAACGTTACCTGGCTATTGGATTTGACTAATGCAAATGGTATTGTGCCTGAAAGGGATAGAGACAGCTAAAAATATTTTCTTCTGAAAAGATTGTCTTTAACTTATAGGACTAAGCGAGTGGAAGGACTGTGTAAACATGAATTTCTGATTTACAGCACACAACCCCCTGTGTATGGGGTTGCTGCAGGCTCTCTCTTTATGGTGTTTCTCCAAGTGATTACAGAAGTTACACATGCTGCCCATTTGACTGGGCAATAAGTGGTAGGTATTTTTTCAAGCTATAGGCATGTAGCATCTCAATTTAGCATGCTGTGCAGAAGCTCGAAATTAATTCTCCATTGACCTCCCAGTCTGAACCAATACTTCTGTTCAGTGCTTGTGGTTGGGAAGCAATTGTCAGTGCCAAAATTTGTATAACACACAAAGGTGCTGGTAACAGTATATCTGCAGTGAACTGAAGTGAAATCTTAGTGTAATTTCTCAGATCTTCTCTACAAGGAGACCCTGTTTGCTGGACATCTTAGCAGAGAGCAGAAGAAAGCATTCATCACAGTTTTCAAAAAAATAGTGAGAACAGACTTGTTTCCAAAGTGTTTCATGAACACTGCTTGATAATCCTTCAGAGAATAATCCAAGTGAACTGGTAACAGAAACTTGAAAGAAAAAATAGTAAGAGAATTATCATGTGCAGCATGTTAAACCAGGGTTGTGAGGATATGCTGGGGGGCGTGTTGGATTTCTGCATCAGGACAGGATGCTGCTTTACCAGTTTCTGCCAGTTCTGAAACAAAGGTGCTGAGTGACTTAGATAAATGTAGTGCTATTTTGTACAGTGAATAGTTCCAGTTTTTGCTGTCTAATATTGCCCATAGTGGATTGTGCCTTGAATATGAAATGTATTTATAGTGCTAAATGAGGATTAGAATTGCATTTGTGGTTTGTTTTTTTTTTTTTTTTTTTTTTTTTTTTTTTTTTTTTTTTTTTTGGCTATATCAGAACTTGTTCTTTAGGAAAAAATGCTGTGGTTAAAAAAGCTAAGAATGAGTGAGGAGGCAAGCAGAGGAAACCACTGATTATATGTGAATAATAGTAAATAGTATGATCAAAACCATTTTTACATGTGGCATTCCAATAACTTGGTCTTAGGTTAGAAACTGAGTGTCAGATAGTTGCCACCCAAACTGCTGTCTGTCTTAGGAAAGGAAATAGTTAATTACAGCTTTTGTCATACGGCTAGCAGGTCCTGATGATCAAGAAACTTTTAAAATTGTAACCCCTTTTATTTCTGGTACATCTATGTTTTAATTAGCTTACTTTGTAGGTTGATCAAGGTATATCTTGATGAGTACTTTAAGTCTTTGGGATTTAACATATTAAATTCCACTGCAAAACTGATGAGGAAAAAAACCCACCCTGTTGATTTCTGTGCATGTTACTTTTTGTGCTCTATCTGTGGCTTCCTGCAGTCATTGAATAACTCTGATAAACATTATCAGACTGAGGAAGGACCTAACCTGTTATTTATATCTAATATATTAATAATGTACTATGTGTTTTCTAGCAGAGAACTGCTTAGGAGTGGGATAAAGTGAGCTGGATTTTTTTTTCCCCAATATTTAAATATAGCTAGCAAATACTGAAATATTTATGGTTTGGCTGTAGCTGTGGAGAGAATAATTTTCTTTACTCTCTTTCCTTTTCTTACAGGGTATAAAAATGGTAACCAGAAATGGTTCAGAGAAGAGAAATTTTCTCATCTAATTTGTCTTTATGGGCCATTTTTAGATCCAGCTTGGATCTAGTCCTATGTGCAGTAATTCATTGCATTTATTTTTTTTCTAGTTCAACTAATGGAGATGGAGTTTTCATCTCAAGAATAACGAGATCATGACTTGAATTTCTTCTAAATTGTGGGATTTTCCTATTAAAAAAAAATTTAAGAGACCAAACCAGTTATTTTTATAAACATTGAGTTGTTTTCATATATGTTGTGATTTCAGAGGGAGTTCAGTGTGCACTTCCTTTTAACCCAAAGTCTTCATGTTATCAACCAAACAAAACATGTTCTTTAAAAGAGAAACCCAGGAGATTGTCGTGAAGTTGCTGGTAAAGGTGAGGTAGGGCGGAGGAAGAGTGAAGTATCATAGGAATTGTAATGAAATATAGGAACTAGCACCACTGCAGAGTTCCTCTTCTGTTTTTCATTGCAATTCTTCCTGACACAAGCTAAACCAGTCAGACCTTTTCTATTCTAATATCATTCATAGAAAAAAAAAAGAGGATATAACCTCTTCTGCTTCTTATAAGGGGTCTTTTTTTCCACGTTTCTTTTTGTTGTTCCGCAAGGTTTCAATTACCTTTTTTTTTTTCATTGGGAATTTCAGCTTTTGAAATGGAAAGTGTTGTTTGGGACAGGTTCCATTAGCATCAGAGGCTTACTGCTCTTAGAACTGGCCTCTATTTTATAGCTAATATCACCTTTAAGATGGGTGAACAGAAAAGCCTTACACCAAAGCCTTAGGGGCTAACCTGTTTTTTTCATCTGCAGAAAAGCAGATGAAATTCCTCTTTGTACCACCTGGAAAGGACATCTTTTCTTATACTATAGCTAATTTCAGTGGAATGTAGCAGTAACAGCAGTAGTTTACCTGGGAAGCACTTTTAACAGATCCCAGCTGACAAAGAGCAGTTCTCTTTCTCCTTTCCAGAGTTTAGCGATGTTGCTCTCTTGCTAGTGTGCAAGATTATGTCAGGGACTTTGCCACTCTTCTGCGTTGGAAACCCACCTTTCTTGGAAATTAAAACACCTTAAAACCACTGAACTTTCTTCTGCTAACTCTTCACTCTTTCCTAACCTTAGGTCCTGAAGTTAAGATTTGAGTTTCTCCAGTTGCAGTCAGTTTGGTAGGAGATTTTTGTTTCAAACTGATCACAGAATTTTTCTTGTAAGACTCAGCTTTTGTTAAGTCCTAGCTGGAGCATTATTTCCACTCCAGAAAAATACATATTTAGCACTTATTCTTAATGTTAGTATTTATTCTTAATGTTATTCTTAAATATTAATATGTGCCGTTTATCCTTTCTACTATGTTGCTTTGGTCATTTGGTGTTTCTTTGTAGCTGTTAGTTAAATACTGTCAACGTCACCTTGACTTGGAGTTTTGTCCTTTTCAGCAAGCGTTTGCCATTAAAGCTACTTTCATGTAGAAGAATAGGACTTCAACTTTAGTTCAGTTTTGAGGCATTAACTTACAACCTCCCCTAGATTTAATGAGGACTCTTGGTCTCTGTAGCTGAAGTGAGTGTGGTGTGCCTAATACTCAGAGAAAAAATATCTAGAGCTTGTAACTGAAAGAAGAGGAAAAAAAATCCTCACTGGTACCATCATATTCTGGACATCTTAATTCAACAGGTAGGGTTTTCATAGGACACTGGTGAAAATACTGCAGGAAAGAGTAAAAAAGAAGAGGGGAGGGGAGGGAAAGGAAGGGAAGGGAAGGGGAGGAAAAAGGAGAAGAGGAGGGAAGGGAAACAGAGAAGAGGAGAGAAGGGAATACAGACAAACATACTGCAGTGTGTGTGAGAGGAAGACATGATATGAGCCAACTTGATTCTTCCCTGTGGGTAACATAGGTCTCAAGGCAAAATCTGCAATTGTTCTGTGTTTTTTCTTTTAAGATGAAAAAGAGAAGGGAGGGGGTGGGAGAAGAGGGAAGGAAGAGAAAATAAAGTAATTGATTTCAGACATCCAACTTGGCAGATGGTTTTTAATTTCTCCAGAAGGCCAAAGAAGTTGTAGTGTGTCCTTTTGTCACCTTAGTCTTAGTTGTTGAGGCAGATGTGAGAACAGAATATGGTACTCTATTTATTTTTTTTTATTCATTATTATTTCATCTGAAGCAGTAAAGTACTAATTAAAGAGGAATCTTTCTGGGTTTACTGCAAACATGGACAGTACATAATTTGCTTGGAAAGGAAAAAAGCAATTTTTTGTACCTAAAAAAGTGTTGTTACTTATTGCTGAAACTCCATTAGTTTCTGTGATGATGATTTAAATCCAACTGCTATGGGTGCAATAGGACTGCAGTTCATGATGTAGCCTGTAATTGCAAACACAACAAAGAAGTAGACTTAAGCAGGGAATGAATTTTACTCTTTTCTTCCAAAGAATATGGCTAATCACTAGCTGTTGTTTGCTATTAATTCTGTGCAAATACTATGCACATATATAAACTTCATATGTACAAAGCATTAATTTTCTGTTTTTCTAGATAGAATATTATTACCTTCTAGTTATCCTAGCTAGTCAGTGGTATCCTTATTAGTCAATGACTAACACAGTATTCTAATAAACATCAGTGAGCAAAATGTGCTTATTTTATACACATAAACAACAGCATGTAAGCATCAAAGCTAAAAATTGCCTATAAATAAATGTGTGTCATGATCCACTTCTCAAATAATTTCTGAGCAGAAAAAGTCTGTCAGTTTTAAAATTACTATAGGGACTGTATTTTGGCTAATGTCAGAAGTACTATTTCCACATTTATGCTACTAATGTGGTAATAACTGTAGAATTCTCATCTTTTGAGAAATTTACAACTTCCTATTTAGTCTGAGTAAAGTATTTAGCCAGTTGTGTATATTCAGTGAGGGCCAAAGAAATGACACGATTTTCTGAATATAACCACAGAGTGCAAATATTGTACCCTAAATAACACACCAGTTACTGTAAATATTAGTAGAGGGAGGTTTTCTGACTTTGATTTAGGAAGAACCTATAGCAAAGGCAGCTGTTAACACTTCTTAAGTGCTTGTCATTGTGAAGGGGAAAGCATAATTTCTACACACTTTTCTCCTTTGATTAAAAGAGGGAAACAATTTTTTCAAGCACTTCCCAACAGGTGCAGAACCATAGCATTAGCTGTACTGGACTCTTTTTTTTTTTTTTTTTTTTTTGTGTTTGCACTGAATTTGCTAGTTTTTCTTGGTAAGTTCTTCTAGGAAAAAGCTGATGCCTGCTTTGGAAACACATCATCAAATACTAAGGGAATTTATTTCAAGTTAGTTCAGAAGTCCTTCAGGTGTGAGCTTAGCATGAAGACAAAGACTGTGATTTCATATATTTGTGTATAAATCCTTTTAGTTGTTTGTCACAAAAAGGGACAGAATTAATAAAACTGGATGAAATAGTTGATAAACAGAATGAACTAACACCTTGCAAGCCCAATCATCATTTTTAAATCAAGACAGTTACAATTTTCTGCAAAAGGCAACTTGTTCTGCCATAAAACATACCTTTTTGAATGATGGCAGAGCCTATGCAATGAAATGAAAATTACTTTGCAGTGCTTCAGGCAATATTTTCCAGTTATAACTTTTGAGGGTTTTTGCAAAGGTCAAAAAATATTCACGCAAATCTGCCTTCACAAGTGAAAATCTGCATGCCCAAGTGAAGTTGCTTAGTTGCCAGTGTGCATGCTGAAACACAGGCCTATGTACAATTTCAAAATTACAGACATTGATGAAAGTTACCATTGTTTTCAGATTGACAGACAATGCACTAGGGAGTCCAGTTTGTGATGACAGGCAGGTGCATTTCCCTATGATCATGTAGTTTGAGGCAAACACATATTCTAGAAAGCAACTTTTCACAGCAGCACTTTTCTGGGGAAATGAGGAGGTTCTGACACTGGCCTTATATGTACAATCTCTTGAGTTAGTGCTAGACATGTTGTTTCCAATTACTCTTTTTTCTCCCAATACAGTGAGTACTCTTCAAATAAATACTTTGAATGGGAAATGATCAGGGAGGGCGGAAAGAAGGAATAAGCTGGTTTTGATTTGAAATCATGTTCTGACTGAAGCAAGTAAATATTTTCTCATCAAAGATAAGACGTTTTGAAGTGTATGGAGGCTGGCTTTGCCGTAAAATTTAATGCTATATATTTATACTTCTGTGGGAATATATACTTAGTCCTATTTTTAGCATTGTCACCTTCAGTGTAATTTTATTTCTTCATTTCTTTTGGGATTGCTGAGTCCTGTGGCCTAGTCTTTCAAAACTAGCTTTTCTCTAAGTGGTCTTAATTATTCTGAAGCATAATTTTTCAAAGCAGACACCTGCATTACAGCAGAAACCATATTAAACAATCTCTTGAGAAAGAGGTGTGGAAAGGTGAAAGGAGATAATGAAACATTGAAAATACCATTTGCTTCACTTCTTCCATGTAAAATAATCAAAAAAGGGATTAGAATAAAATCTGCAGTTCTTTCCCAGCTTTTGCATAATCAAGCTACTTTGTGCACTTGAAGTCCTTACAGGCAGAAGCTGAAGTGTGTCCAGCCCTTCAGATGAAGGAAAGATAAAGGATATTTTATTTTAGCACAAAACATGATTTGCATTTTCCCTCTCTTATTCTTCTACTTGTCTTTCCTTCTTCCTTATTTACAGCTTCTGCGATCCCAGATAACGGAAGGAGATCCTGTCTAAAGCTTAAGGTCTTTGTGCGGCCAGCAAGTAAGTTCTTCTGATTAAGATTTTGAGGGTGGCTTTGTAGTGCATGCTATACTGTGTGGTCTAGTAAACATCAGTAGATCATTTTTTTACTGTTAAATATTGTGTATCTGTTGTGTACAGCAACATTTGTGTTACGATTTTCATTGTATTTTCTTACCATTTTTCATAAAGCTTTGTTTTAATTACATGGCAGTTGCTAACTTGTTGTTTCTTAAACTGTTGTACAAATGGAAGACTATACTGGCATTTGGACAAGTGCCACAGACTTTAAAATATAAATATGCTTTAATTATATATAGTAAATAGAGAGAAAAAAAGAGAGAAAAAAAGGAGAGTGGGGAGTTTAAGGGTGTCTCACTAACATATTTGGCTGTTATCTCTATTTTTGTTATAGACAGCTGTATGAAAACTATAGGTGTTCATGATCGTGTTTTCGATGTTAACGACAAAGTAGAAAATTCATTAGAACCAGCAGGTTAGTATGCTTAGAGAATCTCTTTTAACAAATGCGTGTATCCCTCTGGTGCTTCAGTACTTTTTTTTCTCTTCTCTCTGCATGCTTTGCATGGTACAATTGCTCTGCTTTTGCACATTTCCAGCAGTGCTAATATTGCTTATGGTGTATTTCCTGCATCCTTGTTTAATGCAGGGGAGGAAAGGTGTTGCTTTATTTGTTTTTTTGGGTGATCTGGTTTAATAAAATATAGTGTGTACCAGTGTGAAATTTTCACCAGTATCCTGAAGTCACTGGCCCACCCAAGCCAAACACCCAGCATGTTAGCAAAACACTCAATTTACTAACTGTGCCCAGAGGTTTAGAAATAAAGTCAATGGGCACACTTTATTTATTATATGGTTTTGAAAGACTTTCAGAGAAACAGAACCACTACTTGTTTAATGCTGGTGCGTGACACAGGCACACAACTGACAGTGTTTAAGTAAAAAATTAGTCCTTTAAAATTATGTACATTATTTGTATTTGTATTTGGTTAGGCACTGTATCATTTTTACATACATACACACACTCTGATATATATAAATTCCTTTTTTAAAGGCAAAACACTGCCTTAAAAATATTGCTTGCTGTGATAAAGCCCATCATCTGCCCAAGACAAAGTTACATTAACGTCCACCATCAATCAAGCTAATGTATCTCTGAATAGAAAGTGCATGTGTATTGTTTGTATGTCTCAGTTTTATGACAGGTAGAAGCGTGTTTAATTCTAGGAGTGTGAGTAATCCTGCCAACTTCAATGGGATGGCTCATGGCATTGAAAATAGGTGGATATGTAGGAAAAGTATTTGCAGGAATACTATTACCTACATGCTGTATGTGTACCTACACACTGTATATGTACCTAGACACTGCTCACACATTGCATTCAATATCAATAGCTAAAATACACAGTTAAATAAATAATATATAGCAGAAAAAACATATGTATACACCATTTAGTTCATACCCTAAAGAACAGATTACTTGAGGTCTTTTTTTTCTTACACTGTCTTTCTTTGACAGAGAGTTCCCCTTTGGTATGATACAACATATGTTTTTTTTTTCTCTTTGTTGTTTGCAGCTCCTTTAACTAAAAGTCATTATTTATACAGAATGATAAATAAAGCTTTCACAAGTGACCCAGTTTAAATGATTTCCCTATGAATACACAGTAGATTTCATTATTTTTCTTTAAGAGGGCTTTTAGAACTCTCCTAAAAGTTTTGATTTTGAGAATCAAAGATGTTCTCTAAGTAAATCTAAATGCAAAGAGAGTCCATTTACCTTTGCTACAATTGTACATTTATTAACAGCATTCTTCTACGAAAGGCATTAGGATGATCTTGTGCTATCTGTAGGTAACCTACAGATGTGGAAACTCAATGCTTTTCTTTACAGTTGGTGATTTGGTGAACATAGGCTAATTAATGTGCATTTCTCCTGTTACTGGTTTGCAAAAGGTCATCCAAGCAAGAACTGCCTGCTTTTAGTGAACTTGCTGAGCATTCTTTTTCAGCAGTGCTGCTTACTTTCCATTGAATGGCTATACCTAACTAGCACCATCACAAAAACACATCCTTAGAAAGTGTTAGGCAAATCAGGGAACCAAAATCATACAAAAACCATCCAGCAGTCTGAGTTAAAATGCTGTTTATGTTACCAGGAAGAAATAACTTTGATGAGGAGGTATGGTACCAAAAAGTTCCCACTGCTGACATCAGGTATATTTGCATTATGATTTTGGCCAGTCACTAGATAGACATTCCCAGATCTGCTGACTGCTGTATTACTGTTCTGTTATTAGGTTTTTAGACATGCTGCTGCCTAGGTGGATCTTGTTGCATGTGGTCTGTGTCGTGTACTAATTTAACTGCCTCTGACATGCATCTTCTGCTTCTGTGCTCTCCCCTAGCCTGCCACTGTCTTCTTCCACAGTAGACAGAAGAATTGGGAGGCAGGAGGATCATGTTCAGCAGATTACGTGATCTCACATTTCTTTCAAAAATCAGCATTCGTGTGATTTTTGAACCCTTGTAATTTTTCTGATTTTCTGTAGGAATTTGTAGAAAACTGGTCTACAGAGAACACATTTGTTTCAGAAGTGATGAAAGTAATTGGCCCTATTCACGTCCTCCCCTACTCTTCCTCCTTAATAATAAAAATACAAATTCCTTAAGCAAAAATTGCAGCTGTGAATATTTGGAAAAAATACACATGAAGCATATGATGTAAAGCGGTATGATATGGAAAATTAATAGCTGTCAAATTTTTTTTTAATTACTGCTGGCATTTCCAGTCTTTAGCAGTGACCTTCCAGATTTTACTCAGAAATTTTGTCCTCTTTCTCACTTGGCTTCAGTGTTTAAAATAAAGGAAAGCTTTTTCCTCAAGCATTAATGATTCTGCAATATTATAAGCCTGCACCTCCACACAAAATTGTATTTGTAAAGAGATTTTTGAGAATGACAAATGAATCACGTGCTCTAAATTTATGAGTGTGAAAAGCATGGGACTGCCTCGACGGAAAACTTGGATAGGTTCTTGAACCTCTTACTGTTACATGAAAATTAATTCTTGGAATCTCTGCTAAGGCACATGGAAAATAAGGAGGTGATTGGAGACAGCCAACATGGCTTCACCAAGGGCAAATCCTGCCTGACAAATGTGATGGCCTTTTATGATACTGCTACAAACTTGG
This sequence comes from Pedionomus torquatus, assembly GCA_013398155.1. Taxonomy (NCBI): domain Eukaryota; kingdom Metazoa; phylum Chordata; class Aves; order Charadriiformes; family Pedionomidae; genus Pedionomus; species Pedionomus torquatus. Next base: position 16,842 of record VZRU01018456.1, on the reverse strand, counting down.
TGGACAGAGGCAGGGCAACGGATGTCATCTTCCTGGATTTATGCAAAGCATTCGACACTGTCCCACATGACATCCTAGTCTCCAAATTGGAAAGTCATGGGTTTGATAGATGGACCACTTGATGGATAAGGAGCTGGCTGGATGGCAGCACTCAAAGGGTTGTGGTCAATGGCTCAACGTCCAAGTGGCAGACAGTGACGAGTGGTGTCCCACAGGGGTCAGTACTGGGACC
>VZRU01018456.1:0-14184 GCA_013398155.1 Pedionomus torquatus | reverse complement strand
TGTATTTTATGTACCACAAAAGGTAGTCTGTTACCTATGAGGTTTTCCAGATGCAATGTATATTCTGTAAAACTGGAGATTGTCATGTGTTAGTCTCTTAAATTCTGTTTCAAGAACAGGAGATTGGTGTTATATCCCCTGTGCACCCCCAGATGCGGTGTACTTCAATGAGAATTTTGTGCGTGGAAGTGGAATATATGCTTGGGCTTACAGGCTGTCATTTCAAATCCAGAAGCTGAAATCTGTAACTCAGTAAGGGGATTAACTATGAAATTAATTCTGAGCATGTGCAACTCTTCTTCAAGCCCTTTTGAAAATCAGGTGTTTTTATTTAGCTGCCTCCCTATTGACATTGCTGTCTAATGAGCCATCCAAAGATAGAGCTACAGTGTTTTACTAGAACAGGAATCTTTCAATCCTTAATCTGCTGAAATCAGACTTACTTTCTGCTCCTCTGGTCTTCAGTGGGAGTTTTGCCAGTAAGAAATGCAGGACTTGGCCCCAAGTTGGTTACATAATGAGGTATTACACGCTTGTGAAAGTCAATGACAGCACAAGGTTCATTGCCCTATTTCATAAAGGCACTGAAATCTACTTACAGTTGTCGGCTCAGTGAGAGTTTATTAAGGATGCAAAATCTCATTGGAATGTATGCTTTCTGTTTGAACAGATGATACCGTACATGAGTCAGCCGAGCCATCCCGTGGTGAGAACGCGGCACAGACACCAAGGATACCCAGCCGGCTTTTGGCAACTCTATTGTTCTTCCTGGCAATGCTTTTGATATTATAGCACAGTGTGCTCCGGCAACCTGTCGCAGAAAATATCAGGGTCTTGGAACATCAAAGATCCACCTAACTGCTCATCCCAGGAAAGGGACTTTATTGTTTTTGCAGATGTCAAATTGTTATTTTTCCTTTTCCCTTATCTTCTCCCTTTTAGCCTGAACTCAGCAAAACTTTGAAGGGGATAACTAGCTTCAGCACCCATCCCTACCTACCTTGTGACTTTCTTAACCCCTCCATATAAATAAAAGGACTCCAAATGAAAATGCCAAACTATAATAGTGACACTAGTGATTCTTATTTTCCTCTGCATTCTCCTTTAAGAAGTCAACTCTGTTAGCTCGCTGTGTCATCTGTATGTGGACAAGGAAGAACAGTGGCAGATGCAGTCAGTGAAGGATAAGGAAAGTGAGTGAAAGCCTGGGAAAGTTTTTCTCTTTGATACAACATTTATGCCTTCTTGTTCAGTACTGTAAGATGATCATGCAAGGCATTGTGTCACCATGTCAGGACTGGAGGGGAAGTACTAAGAACAGATATAATATAACACCATTTCCTCCAGGAGTTTCTAAATGAACAGGCTTCTGAAAGGGAAAAGCTATTATTATTATAGGACTGTCTTGAAACTTCTTTGGCAGTAGAATTTGTGCTCATGATAGAAATGCTGTCTTTGGTGAGAGAGAATTTAGTATTTAGGAATGTTAGCACACAGCAGGCAAGGTCAGATTTAGGAAACTTCACTGGGGGTGTGAGTGCCTCTGTTATTTCGTTTTAAGGGGATAATGCACACCGGATTATTTTATTTTAAAACAAATCACCGTGGTGCTACAATTTTTTTCTTGAAATGCAGAGGCACTTTTGAGAATAAAGTGACCTTCCCCAGCGCTGATTTAGTAGCTGATAGCCTTGGATGCTGCTCTGGGTGTCAATACATACTGAGAGGACATCAGTGGCCAGAAGAAACGTATTTGGGACACAGGATCTCCAGTGTGTTCTTGATTTGTCTCTCCTGTAAGTTAATCATGGGAATAAACCACGTATAGAAGAAGCCAGGACAGTGTAGTAGCGTTGTTTGATGGGGGTAAAGAAAAGAAGTGTGGAATATGAATTCAAGTGTTGATTTTTTATCTTTTCCCCTTCCAGGACAGTTTGAAGAGTAGAGGAAACGTGTTTATCAGCCAGAGATAAACTAGATGGGCTCCCAAAGACTTAACAAGATATTTTTTTAAAAATCCACTAGAATAGAAAATACATTATTTAGATATACTTTATGCTGAGAGTGAGTATATATGCTTGTCCTATTTAAACATGTGAGAGAAGTGGTAACCCTTGATGCAATTAGAAAATGGGACTGTCTTGTTGATGGAATTAGAAGTGACCCTGTTTAAGGAATCTGAGCCTTGGCTAAGCAGAACTTTTGAAAGTCATTTGCCAGGAAGTGCAAGCCTTGGGGTATTTTTTTGGCTAGGCTACCATGAAATTTGGGCTGCTAAGCATAATCATGAAAATATCAGACCAAGACTGAAACAGAGCTTTTGTAACAAAACTGTGATGATTATGTTAAATGTGAAACAAAACATGGAGCGTTTTCAAGCAAAGCAAGGATTTTCTATATTAATTGTGGAGAAGAAGTCTGCTATAACAAAATTGAGTGATAATATTAATGGAAAGGACTTCGTGGGGTTGTGTTTTTTTTCTGAAGAGAAGCTTTCCAGAAGTTGAAGCAGCTCACTATTTCAAAAAGGTGTAAAGGGGGAAATAAATTTAAGATGTAAAGGGAGGTTTATGCATGCTGAACTATGATCTGGGGTTGCCTGATGTCGTACAACACAGTCATTAGCGCTGGGCCTGTGCTTACAGGAGGAATGTAAGAAATTTCCTCTAGTGTGAAATGCATACAATAAAGATGTGCAGTCTAAACAGTGAGGGAAGTCATCATCTTATTACAGGCTATCTGGTACTTTTCTCTCTTCTCTGTGGATGTGCTTGGTACACACACTAATACTTCCTGGTGGTAGGAATTAAAAAGCTTTGGATGAGGTGAGCTTAATCAAAATGTACCTTATCAAATGGATTATTAACCAGAGCACAGATAATATTGCATGATAGGTAACCTTATTAAAATAATTCATAGCAATTGTAGGCAGTCATACCAATAGCATCAATTTAATGCAGAAGTGGTGGCTTCATTTTTCATCCTTTGTCTCTGAACAATGTCAGAGTTCAGGATGTATCTTTACCCATAGCAAAGGATTTTTCACTAGTGTTACTCCTGGTGAAATTCACCCATTTGTTTTATCACAGAGTAGGTGAGGAACAACACGAGTGATGTAGCTGCAAGGCAGGTCCCTGCACTGCCTGTCATGGTATGGCTGGGAGCATACCAGACCTGACACTGTCTAGTTCAATACTTGATTGTATGAGGCAATCCCAATCATACCAAGTACATAAATGCTGATGGGCTTTGTGTTGCATCGCAAATCTCTGGATGCTTTAAATGCAGATGTTGGTGCAAATTAAGGAGATTTCCACTCCCTTCCCCTTTATCTGCCCCAGCTCAAGTCTGAGGGAACGATTCTCCCTTGGCCTAGGTGGTTTATTTACCCCTGTGACCTGCACTCCTGGCTGCCAAGGGCACTGCAACGTGAAGCAGGGAAAATAGGGATTGGTCAGTTTAGTGGATACTGTGTATCCTTTAATAGACAAGGTAACATTTCGTGTTAGTTTAGAATATTGTTTTGTACTGTACTTAACTTGGATGGCAAAGGAAAGACGAGTAAAACTTAAAGCTATGTTCTTTAAATTCTGTATTATTAGCAACCTCTGTTGTATATAGTGTTTGATAATAAAGTATTAATTTGATTCTTATGTCTTTTGTAAGTGAGAACAATAGACTTTCAGGATATTAAAATCATACGTTGATTACAAGACAGAGCTTTGAAGCATCAAGTGTGATCATGGCTGAGAACTGAGAGACAAGTGGCCATGACACTGCAGCATACAGGACTCATCTTTGAAAATCGTTCATCTATTGCAAGACTTCACAATGTCAAGACCTGGAACAACATGACTTTTGATGATCAATGTTTTGTCCTCAGTGTTTAAAGGTCTGATGTTGGAGCCCTGTGGTTTCTGTGTTAGTTTTTGTTCTTTTGTATCATGTTTGTTTCTAAAAAGGCTTTGGGGATATAACAACTCTTCTGTTATTTTATTTGGGTTTTCTTTTTCTTTTACCTTTTTTTTTTTTTTTCTTACTGTTTTCCTTCTGGTTTTGTTTCCATTAGTTTTTTACAGAAAGGATCTTGCCAGTGTCATGTGCGATATTTGTATGTACTTGGTTCCAAAAAAAAACTAGAAAGAAATTTGGGAGGTACTGAGAGTAGATGAGTAGATTTATTCCTTTCCTATATAATTGTGGAAGGAAAATGGTTGTATTTGTACCTGTTGATTCCCAGCCCTAACCCTCAAAACTGAACTTAATCCATTGCCTTGGAGAGCAATTGTTCAGTCACTTTCAGAGGCTTAGTCTTAACTCTTCCCCTCCTTTCATTACACTTGGATTTTGTAATCACCAGTTTTAACGTACAACCATCCACACTTCTCTCCCCTCTTCGTGCCCTTCCTCCTCTCCCACCCTCCTCCTTTTTTAATTTGGAGCTGTGAATGGGCAGATCTTTTTCTGGTCTGGCATCACTGAGTTTTTCCCATGCATTTGCCCTCAAGCTTCTCGGATGTGAGACAAATCTCCCTACAATAAGCTTGCTGCCATTGTCTGTACAGTTTAATAGATGCTGGCATGTTGGAGGTTACCCATGAGTCTGCGAAATCCGCTTTCCATGCTTACTCTTGACACCCCATTGAAGACACTCATTGTGTATGCATCTGGGTATGAAAGTCCAGCTCAGTGTGGTCCTGTGCTTGTACTGCCCTGCTTTGCAATTTCTTTGCACTTATTCATTGAGTGCTGTTTTTGAAATGCTTACATTATATGAACTTAAAAGAAAATGTTAAAAAAAAAAACAACAAAACCCACCCAAAATCCCTGCCCTATAAATCTGTATTTGTATATACACGTGTCCGTACAACTATACTTAAATAAAATTAAAGATTTTCATCATTTTAATTGGTTCTCTTAGGTTACATTTCTGTTCAATGAATTACGTCTTTATGTGGGGGGCTACTTGTATCTATGTTACATATTTATGGGTGATAAAAAACAATGAGGAGTCTGAGTGGGAAATTGTGAAAAATGCAGTGGGCACAGCAACCGACTATCTGGAGCTGTAACTACCAACATCCTGGCTGACCTAAAGCCTGGCTGCTCTGCTCTTCACCTTTTTTTAATGTGTTCATAGCTCTTCCAAATACTCAGGAGAGTAAGGAACTATGACAAAAACATACTGGAGCATTACATGGTGTCCATCATCTCTTTTGCCCTGCTTTGTGCCTGTCCAGCAGTCCTCATTACTCCCACAGATAACAGGTGGTTGTATGGTGTTAACTCTTGCTTCCTGAGGAATAGAAACAGCCTCACAGGTATGCAAACATGGTGACTGCACATGGTGCCCCTCTACCCAGGATGCCCCTCAGACTGACAAAGAGACGGGGTTGGAGGTGACTTTGAAATCGCAGCCGTGGTTTTCTTTACAAAGAGATGAAAAAGGCTGAGAGCAGTGAGAGCCACATGGATGGGAGAATTTGAGCAAGGATGCCTCCTGAAGGGAAGAGGAATAATGGGGAAGCAAGCAGCTGGCTGTCTGTTTCTCCTCCTTCCTTCTACCCCTGGCTTTAGAAGCTGTTGTAGTGCCTCTAAAGATGCACTGGATTGGATTGGGGTTGGTTTGTATTTAGATCTGAAATGGTTGTCTTTGGCAGCGCCCACTGACTAATCATATGATAGGTTTAACCTGAGAATTTAGGTCATAGAAGGTGGGGGGCACACACTGAAACCTATAATACATGCTCTGTGCATTCAAAACTCAGCTGTAATTACACCGTGTTACCATTAAACTCACTGAAAGCTTTTTATTACATTTAATTAGTTGACAGGGCAGCAAGTACTAATTATAACTTACTCTAACCTTCTTTACAAATGAGAAGTGACAGCTTGGTGAGAGGAGAAGTGTGTATGAATATTTGATACAAAGAATTGATGCACCAGACTTTTTTCCTCTGGAGCTGTGATATTACAACCAGGGCAGGGTTATAAGTGACACATGTTCAGTATGTCTTAACATAATAGCCATGTCCAGAAAATATCCTGCAGTCTGACACACTTAATAGCCTTTGCTCAGAAGACACTCTGCTTTTGCTGAGAATGGTATTTAATTTCATTTTTCTGCATTATTGTGCACAATGGGCCTTTGTGCTCCCTCATCTTTCCTTCTGCAGAATAATTCTGCTTGCAGAGTACCTCTGAGGGCAATCTTAGGAATAGTCAGGCATGCATCGCACCATTATGATATGGTTGTGTACCAAAGTGGTTTTATTTATTCAAAAGAAAGCTTTGATTTATATAGGTTAGAGATGTAACCAACTGGGATGGTTAAATTTTTACAGGTTTTAACAGCACAGGATTGAAAAATGCCTCTTTCCTTATAACTCTTATTTTTAGGTTAGCGTTTGCCCTTACTAGGAAGTTTAGTTTAAAAAATGTTTTAGCTTTGTATTACAGATGTATGCCTAAGAACCCAGATCAAGACAGTCTTCACTGGCACTGGAACTGTACAGACAGCTCTTTTACAAGATAACTATTATGTTTGTTTGCTTTTGGCACCATTTTGATTTGCTGCTATGAATCAAAGCAAGCTGAGGTATCATCAATTTAAATTTTTTGTTAAAATTTTCTCCTAGTCCATATAGAAACTTTTAAAGCAAAGTATTTGCTAGAGGCAAAAATCTCCCTTAAAGACAATTACAAATGTTGAAATGACATTGCAAAAAATGTTGAAGAGCTATGCAGGTTTTTTGTTGTTTTCATCCCTCCAGATAAATCTGTTAGCTGACTGATTCTGTCAGTCATATTTAATTTGGAAGACTTCAAACTACAAAATAACTCTTGCAGCCACCAGCACGTCTTGAAACACTCGTGTTTCCTATGATGGGTCTTCACAAGTTCTCATGCTATTTGGTTACACAAGGAGGAATATAAATACAGCAAATTACAGGGCAGCAAGCTAGATGTCTACTTAGGAGGAAAGAAAGAACATTTTCTGTTTTGCCTACAACTTATGAAAGCATAACTGCATTCAGGATCAAGAATATAGAGTAATTTCTAGATGCTTATCCACCTTGTAACATATGTCTGAAGGAAAGAAAGGAGGTACCTCTTTTTGTATATGCAATCTTAAGTACATTCTTACACATGTCCATCTTTCAGTTCTTATGTTCAAAGCATGCTATATCTAAGTGCTATTTTGTGGGACTCACTTGCTCACTTAGCAGTATCTATTTTCCTCCAGTACTGATTTTAACATTTATACATATTTATCCACAGACAAAGCTGTTGGCAAAACTGAAGTTTTTGTCTGGATGCTATTTGTAAAAGGAAAGATCAAGTAAATCAATAAGGGTAGTGGAGGTGTAAGCTTCCCTCTGTTCCTTCTGAGCCTTTTATTCTCATGTACTGTAGCCTTGCAGTATCTTAAATAAAAGTTCAACTAATCACTGATCACCTAGTCCAAGAAGTTTCAGAGGCTCTCCTGATGTGATACTGAAGTTCTGATCCTTTTATACTTGTGTATTGAGAATAAATGGAGTGCTACATGTTGCAAATGGCAAGCTGCAGTCCTGCTGTAACTGCCCTTGCCTAGGGAGGGTCAGAAGAATCAGTCCTTTGGATGGATGTGAATGCTTCAGTGGAAACTTGGCATGCTGTGTGTTACATGGTACTGTGTATATCCCAACGCTGCAGTTTGCTGGAATGGGGATGGGAAAGGGGTGGGAAAAAAAGTGCTCATTCAGTTGCAGACAGCTAAGCAGCAATGGGAAATATAGAGCAGACTTTGAGTCAAAGAAATGGCTACTGGTGTAAACTACCTATGAGCAATTTGTGGAAATTCATAAAAATTGTTAAATAGAAAACTTGCAAGGTATAAGATTATGTTCTTTAGAAGTGGTTCTCTGGTCAAGCAATATGCTCCTGGAAGTCAGGGATAGATTTACCATTCAATCAGGCCAACATTGACCAGTTTTGAAAATTCACTAGCATTTAAAAGATACACCTGACCTTGCCATTCTAAAATGGGAAAAAATTGAAATCTTGCACTCTTCACAGGTCCTTAAGGCTGCACCTAAAGATGCTGCATGTGGAGCTGGTAGCTCAGGATTTTGAAGATCCCTTGTGAGAGGTCTTCCCTCATTTTTAAACACTCTTTGTAGTGAATATTTGAGTAGTTGTATTTAAACTTGTGTTTGGGAGTAAGTTTTTTTTGCTGTTGTTTTATCTTTGTCATACAAAAGATCCTGAAGCTAAGAGTGCAGATAAACTAACTTTCAGGATACAGTTACATTTTGATTTAGGAAGATGGCAAAGAGAAGGATGGCAGCTCAATCTTAAAATGGATTGAAGGAGAGCATGGATCATGCACAATGTTAATGGTTAGGTGCTAAATTTGAGGCAAAGCCAGGTGAACTCATGCAGTGATGCTTATCAGGCTTTGTACATTAGTTTTACAATATCCTGGTTCTTGCACATACTTGCATTATAAAAGGCCTTATGTTTCCCCTGACACAGAAGTCAAAACAAGTGCGCATATCATCCTTGCCAGTGAATACATGCTACTTTTGTTGTTGTTTATTTAATTAGTTCATTACCTTCATTCATTTGCAGGTAAAAAGAAAGGAAAATCCATGCACAGTTCCTGTGCTCTGGTCTCATTAGCCAGATTGCCTCAAAACTCTTGTACTCCAGAGAAGTTTTGCCAAGTGACTAAATAAAATGCACACAGTATGAATATTTATGCTGTTTTAAAGATGGGATTTTTGCATCCATGAATAATATAGTTTTTAACAAGAACAGATAATGAGATTGGCACAAAAAACTGAAGTGGTTAATACAGCAACCTCTCTCAGCCAGGGAGTCCATTGAGAGCAGCAGGCAATGCATTCCTCTCTCCCCTTCCTCTTCCTGGAGCACCAAAATTAGTCCAATGGGGCATACAAATCTGCCAGACATCTTTGCAGAAAGCAGGTGTTTTATCTATGCTTTGTGCTACAGCAACCTCTTACATGCTTTGAGGAAGCTCAAGGTTTTTGACTAAAAAAGGACCTTCAACTTTTGAACACTATATTTATTTCAGACACTCTTCAGCAGTGTTTGCAACTGAATCTGAAGCTGCCACTTCGCTTTGTCTGTTCAAGAATAACTGACTTACAAGTGTTTACAAGCTTTGGGGTCTGTAAGTCAAAGCAGCATGGTTTTTATGAGCCAATGCAGGGAAAGGCAATTCCCGGCTCCTCCCTACTCTAGCTGAACCATGCTGAAGTGAGATCGCTGTAAGGTCTCCTATTTGTCAAGGTCCGGGGAAGCTGCATGGTCCCAAAGACCACAGCCCTCTTTGTACTTATCTACAGCCACAACTACTAGAAGCCTGATCTCTTTAGTGTCAAAGTGAGATTCTGTAAGGTCATGACAATGGCACGCTTGGAGGGAACACTGAGTGTTTTACACTTTGATGAATTTTAGAGCAAGGGTCTATTATATATTTACTATACCTAGCAACTCTGGACCTGTGGAAGCAGGCGTCAGACAATGCACATGTAGATGGGCTATGCCAAACAAATAAAGAAACAACCACTCAGAAGATCTGTGTGCTCACCCTTTCTCAGCCGTCAAGTCCCTGCCCTGTCCTTTTGTCAGACTGCTTTGCTGCTATCCCTGCTGCCACTTTCCCAGTATAAAAGTGCTCAGTTCAGGGGCTGGTTTGGGCCTAGGTAAGTTTTTTTCCACTTGGAGACACCAAAAATCATTTGCCTGAGTTTTGACCTTTGGCCAAACTTGCCCCACTGCACATTGTGAGGTTGCCTGCAACAGTTGGGTGCACATCTGATGAAGATGAGCTTTCAAATTGGGCCACTGTCAGCAGCCTTGCTCTCAAAGTAGGAGCTAAAAGATGTTTCAGGTAAGAGCTGGACTGAAAAAGCTGCCTGAGGTTTGGCACAGGAGTCTGTATGAGTCAGAGAGACTGATGATATCACATGCATTTGAAGCAAAATAAAGTAATTTATTANAAAAAAAAAAAAAAAAAGAAGGAAATAAAGTCTAAAACAAAACAGTGACTTGAAAGAAGTCACAGCTGAGTGCTTTTAAAAAGATTTATTTAATTTTTATGGATGGACAGTCAGGGAAGCAAAGGAAGACTTTTGATCTTCAGTGCAGTCTAAAATCAACATAGATCTTATGTTACTTTCTTGCCATCTTCTCCATATGGAGGTTTATTTGGTGTTATATCTAGCACTGTCAAAGAGCAGAGAAGAAAAATTCTTTCAGATTTTAAACAACTGAACTATATTAAAACTCATTTCCACTTTCAAAGCTTTGATCATAGGTCAATAAGCTTACTATGAAACAGGTAGATCCTTTTCTGTGTGTGTGTTTACACATGACACACAACTAGTATCATAGAGCAAGTTACCCCTGACAGTATTATCTGGATGTCTTGTCACTGTTCTTTTCAACTGTTTGCTCTTTTTGCATCCTTTCAGTGAAAACCTGTCCCAGAAGCCAGCACAAAAGCTATTTACTTTGTTTCAAACATAATTAAAACAAGAAGATCACAAAGGAGAAAATTAAAGATTACAGGAACTACCCTAGTTTCAGCTCTCTCAGGCAGCAGATAACTGTCTTAAATGTGTGGTTTAATACACTGGAGAATAATAAAACTCTTCTATTTTGAGATGTAATAAAGCTTGCCAGCTGCTTGTGCTTCAGTACATTACAAGAACTCTGTATTTCCCTCTTCTCCCCCCGAATAATTCTTGAAGTACGAAGAATGAAAACCACACATCTCTAGCATATGAAGCACCTGAAGCACCTTCTCTCTGCCGGAGAAGGGACATAAGTAACTCAGGAAAGTCCTCAGAATATATATCTCAGACACTAAATCTGGGATTAAAGAACTGGAAAGTATTATGTTTTCAGAAATGGGTAGGAAAATATGGGCAATCTTGCCATGTAGTTATGGGGGTGGGGGAAAAGAAAACACAAAGGAAAAGAATGTCCTAATTGGGCATCCTACAGAGAAATGAAAAAAGAAAGTAATTCTTGTGGTAGAGCAGCAGGGCGTGGAGACTCTCAAGAAGAATCCTCTGAAGGAGGGAGAAAACAGACAGTGACTCACTGGGGAAGCAGTTTCCATTTGGGAAAATTAGGCAAGAAATATTAACATGCCAGACTTGGGAGCTGTTTACATCAACACAATACATATACATACATATACAGAGTGAGTGATACCAAGCCTGGAAACCATCATGTCTCATATAACCTCAGAGTATCCACTGTTAGTTGAAAAGGGCAAGTGAGAAACAATGGATGTGTTTGAAATACAGCAATAAACAGAAAGAAACTTTATTAATTGAGCACCTGGTATTGAGTGGTGATCCTTGCCTTTTAATTTCTGGCTGCAGCTAAATTAGAAGGGAAGGTAGCATATCTTACAGTAATCCTGTCTGTAGGGCATGTTGGAAAGAACAGATTTTAAACACTGTGTTATCACACAAAGTGTGTCTTGTTAGACAGTCATTCTAGTCTAGATACTAAGAAATGAAGTCACATACTACTGTACTGTATGTATTCAGCTGTGTAATTTGCTTTTTTATTAATTTTCAGGGAATTGCTAACTCCACCAGTAGGAATTAAAATTAGTACCTACGGGCAGAAGTTGAATCTTTTGAAACACAGTTGTTCAATGGACTGGGAGCAAGAATGGGTAGGAAACTACAGCAGAATTAGAGAAATATGTTGTCTCTTCCTTGTGAGTCAGTGTGCTCTCTCTTTTGCCCAACCACAACAGCCAGTCATTTCTTAGTAAATAAACTTGAAAGCATTCCCTTTGTTACCTAATACTGTAGGATGGATGGCCAGGAGAGATGCTGTGACAAACTTGTTTGGGCAGGGTGTTAGGTGTGGATACATACATGTGGTTGAAAAGCCTTTGTACAGGCAAAACCTCATATGATACACTATTTTTAACAGAGGAAGGTGACCATGACTATGACAAACTACATATTCATGGGTAAGAGTGTTCCAGGCCCTAAGGAACACTGTAAACACATTGTCAGTCTGTGTGAGCCTGGGTATTGAACATAGGAAAGAGAATTACATTTTCCCTAGAAGTGTTAACTGCAGTAGGCCATGGGTCTATTGGGGACATGCTGGCAGGGTGAGGACAGAGGCACAAGGCACTCTAGGGACAGCTGAGTTTCCAGTTCATCCCAACCTGTGACTTTCCCCTATGAACCCTCTCTGGCCCTCCACACAGAAACATGAAGACAGGAAGGCCCCTTAAACATATTTTAGCTTTCAGATCAGAGGTTGGCATTGGTTCCTGGCTGCTTCCCAAAAAGTTTTTTAATATACAATTTTTCTGCTCTCTAGCCTCCTCCAATCCAGCCCTGTTTCTTTGAAACTCTTTATATACAGTAATTAACTCTGCCTTGGCCAGACTTCTGTGAGGGTCAAGGAAGGATGGAGCTTTTTTTTCTGGCAGGAATATATTCCCTAAATCAGGAAGCTCTCATTGTAAGATGTATATTACATGGAATAGAGGACAAGCACAGCTAGATAAGGACAGTGACTAGTAGTGTGGTCTCTTTAAGCATCTTCTGGGCACTGTCATGACAGTCCAAAGATCTGGGTTTTTTTCTTAACCAGAATTCATTGATCTTTCACTGAATTTGTTTACCCAGTGTGATTTCCATCAAATGGATAGCGACCTTGTTTTCTTCTTCAAACCTTTTCTTTAAGTGTTGTTTCAAACTTAATTCTGTGCTGTCACATCACATGCAGCTTTTGCCAGTCCCATCTGCTGAGAAACACAGCTGGGAGGCTAAAACCACTTGTGATGCCTCACGCTGAAGAAACACTCATCTTAAAGCTCTCTAAAATCTTCTGCGAAAAAGCATCTTTGTAAATCTCTCTGTCTAATGTCACAGAAAGGAGCAGACACCAGAAGCTCAGTGTGCACAAGGAGAAATAGTCACTAGCTACTCACCTGAAACAAATAAGAAATGTTAATTAGAACAATTCTGTAGCTCAGAGTGCTTTGCACATCTACCCACTGCCATTTTTACGGGGTAATATAAATGGCTGTTAAAACTAGAGATTTGGAGGAACAGGAATGGTTCAAAGGGGTAAAAAATGAACTAAGAGTTTGAACAACACTATCTAACTCTTCACTCATTCTGTAGGCAGTCAGATTGGGGTATTTTGAAATGAGCTGAAATTTGCAAAACATTTTTTCCTGATATAATTCACTGTCTGTGTTTATAGTCATGTCATAGCAATCTAGGGTTTTATTTTTATTTTTCCCATTGGCTGGAGTTTATGATGTGTATGAATATCGAGTTTAAGTCATAGACTGTTTGCTCCAAAAGCACAAGCCAGATGAAGAGACATTGGATTGTCACAAGTTTAGAACACTGTTTGATATGATAATTCCAGCCTCCAAGAATTAGCCTCACCAACTCTTGTTTTTCGCCTTGTAACTAAACAAAGGAAACCTCTTGGAATGACTGATAGTTTGAAATAGCCAACTATGCACTCCAGTTCTAAATTAAGGCTGGCCAGAAATCTGTTTAAACAGCATGACACTTTTATTTTTACATATTTGTCCAGAAACAAAAGTGGCATTGAATGCCAATGTGATCTAGAAATAGTCAGGAACAAGGCTTGAAAATCATTACATGAACACATACCTGCAACAGAACAAACAGAAGAAAAGGTAATTTCCATGCATTTTGTATTTTGAATCTGTGCTCTTACAGCACAGACGGGTCTTTGCTTTCCAGTAGAATTGCCACTTAGTGGCAAGCTTAGTTTTGAAGCTTACATCAGCAAAGATGACTGGATGGGAATTGCCAGAACAAAATTCTCAGAGGCCATGTGTGGAGGCTTCAGACTCCAAGAGCTGTACTGGGGAGATATGCCAGCCTGTCAGGATGTAGAATCATAGAATGGTTAGAGTTGGAAAGGACATTAAAGATTATCAAATTCCAATCCCACTGCCATGGACAGGTGCACTTCCCACTAGGCCAGGTTGCTCAAAGCCCCATCTAGCCTGGCTTTAAACACTTCCAGGGATGGGGCATCCACAACATCTCTGTGGAATCTGTTTGAGTGCCTCACCACCCTCAACAGGAAAGAAGATTTTCCGAATATCTAATCTAAATCTCCTCTCTT
>VZRU01018453.1:30980-45375 GCA_013398155.1 Pedionomus torquatus | reverse complement strand
GGGGGGGAAGGGGGGAAGACAAGGGAAACTTGTAAATCATTTCATGTGTGGATTGCAAAGGTCTGTCTTAAATTTGGCTTTCACTTGGCCTTAAAGTAGGGCTGTATCAAGATGCTGTAACTCACAGTAGCCAATACAGGGAAGAAGTTAATCTTTAGAATACCAGAAGAGATTAAGAGATGCAATCATATAAGAGAACTAAAGCAGCAATTCCTGATAAAAGAAGTGCAGGGATCCAACAGCCTGTTAATGTCATCTGTTTAATCTTGCAAGATGCTAGAGGTGGCAAAGGATGTTCCATTAGTGGTCTATTTATGATTAGGAAATCAGGATCTCACTTGCCTTCCTTGCTAGGTAAATATGAATACATGTAGGAACTTGAAGTAAGCTGTTGTCAGTGATGAGCCTAACAGGAATGGCATGTCTGTATCTTGACTTCAACAAAGGAAGCTATTCTTGCACTTCAATTTTCTCTTCTGGGAAGGATACTGAGCCAACTGAATAAAACAGAGACATGAATAAGGCAAAATCACTCACTAGCATTTTGCATTTTATGAAGTCTTACAGGGCAGAAGAGAAACTATACCTAACTACAGAAAAAGGAGTTGCAAACTAAATTGACCATTATAAATTTTCTACGTATTCATCCCATTTTCTTCCTTCAGTGGACTATTACAAAGATACACTAGTTATAAAAAACAGTGGCCAAAGGGTAGAAGAGATTTCATAGGAGGTGGCTTATGGCAATTTCAGAATTGTTTTCACCTCTTTTGCATTTACTATATGACTGAGAAAGGTATGATAACAAGAGGGTTCCTGTATGTGTCACTGAGCTGGACTAAATACCTTTTTACTCATGTAAAGCAGTGCTGAAAGAAATAAATTTTAATTTATTAAAATTTAACCTGCATAAAGAAAAAGCATGTTAAAAAGGAAAAAAAAAAAAAAAAAAAGGGTCTTGGTTAAATGTTCTTTGCCAGAAACATTCCAGTTTGAATGACAGCTGTAAGACTCAGCTGACAGAAAACCAGCTGACAGGAGATGAATATTCCTCTTCCTCTTAAGCTATTTATCCTACACAGAGGTGTACGTGTTTATTTATTCACTTTATTTAGTCTCCAAGCCATTGCTCTCCTTAACATCATCCAACCACAATGTGAGTTATTGGCAAACTTCAGTGTTTTATTGTGCTTTTCTATGTATTTATATGCTACAGTCTTACCTATAGAACAAGAACAGGAGTACTTTTACGGGTTAAGTCCCAACACAGTGCTGAAAGATCTCAGCAACACCAGAAGGGCTCAAAAATAACAGAGAAATCAGAACCAAAATACATGGAGTTTGGGAGAAGACTCAAAACCCATAAAAAAAGACATTGACATGAAATGCAGAAACCCCATAAAGGAGGAGGGAAAGGATAAACACCAAATTTGTGCAAAAGCCTCTACAAGGTTTCTTGACATACCTGCATCTGATTCCTAAAAGAACTAGGATTGTGCTCCAATAGCTGCTTGGCCTAGAGGGATGTTCACCTGGAGAGATGTTCAGCTGATGTGGGATCATCACACAAAGCTTTGTAAACCTTTCCTAGATTGGTCTAGAAACCATTGGAGTGAGTCCACGGGCTAAAGCACCTCTCCTATGGAGCAAGTCAAAGGGCTAAAGTACCTAAGTACCTCTCCTATGAAGACAGGCTGAGAAGTCTGGGATTCTTCAGCCTGGAGAAGAAAAGACTCTGGGGAGACCTCACAGCAGCCTTCCAGTACCTAAAAGGAGGCCTACAGGAGAGATGAGGAAGTATGACATAGTGACAGGATAAGGGATAATGGCCTTAAGTTTGAAAGTGGATAGATTTAGATGAGGTCTGAGGAAGAAATTCTTTACTGTGAGAGTGGTGAGGCACTGGAAAAGGTTGCCCAGAAAAGCTGTAGATGCCCCCCACTCCTGGAGGCATTCAAGGCCAGGCTGCATGGAACTTTGCATAACCTGGTCTAGTGGGAGGTGTCCCTGCCCATTCCAGGAGGGTTGCAACTAGAAGATCTTGAAGGTCCCTTCCAACTCTAACCTTTCTAGGATTCTGTGATCCCATGATTTAAACTATTCATTATACCTATTGATATGATGCTGCATGAAAATAAGAGCAAAGAGCCAATTGTTCCACTTACAGGAAAGGAACAAATGATGTCACTACTGAGGAATTGATAAAACCCTGCAGTACTCCACTTCTGTTTGTTTAACTTCGGGTACTTAGAATTTTCCATTCTTAAACTAGAGAGAAATAATAGAAATGCACTTTGCTAAAAAGTCATGCTGAGGTAACTGTCTCCACCTGGCTATCACTATGTAGGATGCAATTTTGCACCTCAGCAATTCTGAATACAAAGGCAATGCAGCTACACTGTTGGGCTGGAAACCTACCAAATCTCAAAGCACTGTAACATACAATTGCAATGTCTTAATTTTGGTCACCATTAAGAATTTTGTCTCCATCATGAGCCATTTTGCTGGACTTCAGACATCTATTACCAGGAATCAAAACTGAATAACTTCTTTGTGGCTTCATTCTGAATGCAAGTATCATTATATTCACTAGGAAGTGCGTATACCCTCACTCATTACTTGCCCTGGATAATAAGCACGGATATTGAAAATTTTTCCATGGCAAACCTGTAATTTTCTGATTAAATCAGTCTTTTTAAAACATTCTACTTGCATATCCTCAAAATAGCTTTCTTCCTGTCCAGCTCATACTTTATAAAATATAAATCAGTGCAAAAACTCTCTTAAAACTTACGTTAATTTTGTATTTCTGAAATGTAAAATGAGAACTACCATGCCAGAATTGAAATCATAAACTAAGTAAATATGCGTATTTCAGGCTAGAATGTTCTGCACATCCCTGATATGCACTCATGACCTTCATTCAAAGAAGACTGCCCAAGACTACTAGAAATTAGTGTAGAAGGGCATAAGTCAAATTTTCTGCACGGTTTAGATGCAAAACTTGAAAAAATGTGATTTGTAATCAAAAGCTCAAATACTTAATTTATCTACATATGGCTGCTTTTGTCACATTTCTGCATTTAGATTTGATTTGGTAAATTTTCTTCTTTCAGTTAAAGATCTGATATAGATCTACTTCTACATGTAAGTAGAGATATTAGGGCCTCTATGACACCCTCCTCACTCCTGTGGAAATCAATGCTTTCTATAAGTGCTTAGATATAAGATTATTTAATCCATACATTTGCAGTTTTCCCAATGTCCTTGCAATACTATGGATTGAGGGAAAAAAAAAAAAAAAGTAATGCTGGGGTGTGTGACAGGTCAGTGGATTGCAACCTTCCCAAACCTAATGATCACTAGATATTTTTCAGATGGATGTATAGAGTCCTGCATGGTTAACTAAGGCCTACAGATGAGTATTATTTCTCTTAATTATTTTCATAGGCATATAGCCTAGGAGCATTTTATGAAATCCATGCTATTGAAATGCACAGCAGTAGCTGGAAGGGTCTGGAAAGAAAATAGAATGCACTAAAAATATTCTCAGGTAAAAAAAAAAAACCAAAACAGATAAAATGTGAGTCTAAAAATTAAAATGTATTTTTCAATACAAGCAAAATCTATAGAATAATTACACTGAGTTTACATTATAGTCCAAAGTGGAATAGAGACTGAAGGTGATGTTTTAATTGCATATGAAAAAAAATAATAGCCCAGCATAAGCCACAAAGAGTTAATATTTAGCTGATACCATTGAAAATCTCATTAAAAGCACTGTGGCACACAATTGATCTGACTGTTTGGCTGACTGAGTCAGCGACCCCAGAGATTTATGTACTCATGGAGTTCTGCAGAGTCCTCACTTGGGTCTGGCTCCATGCAAAACAAAGTGGCAAACTGTGCTGGCCATGACTCTGACAATATCATAACTTACAGGCTCATCAGTTTAATAAGAAAAGGCCATATAATTCTTTCCAGAGATGATAGATCAAGGGGATGCAACTAATATCAGAAAAAATGGGAGTTAAAACATGTTAAAAGATGTTGCTGTCAGAACTTATAAAATATCGTGATTAGTGTCAACATTTGGTGACACTGTAATCAAATGTCATCAAAATGTGTTTCCAATTTTTTTGTATGATTTTATTTTCGATTTCTTGTTAAGACTTCTACCACTTGTTTCCTATATGTACTTAATAGTTTCCACTACTTTATTTTGTTAGACCTCATTAAGAATTGAAAAATGGTTTGAAAGTTTGAAACATCTGTTTGGACAGTGCTAAGGAGTACAGTAAGAATTAATCATCAACACCACACAAAATCTGCTTTTATAAGTAGGCAATGTAAAATTGCCAAATGTCCTATGCAGTAGTCATCGTGAACCACATCTGAAAGAAAACAAATTGTCTGCAACAAAATCTGATCATATCTGTCTTCTATCAATGTGCAAAACACAGATACAATTATATCTATGTAATTTTGTGTGGTGTACTTCCACTGTGTAACCATAACTCCAAGATCACAAACAATATTATGTTTGGCATGACAATTTGCTGTAGACGCAATCAACAGCAGCTGTTAAATGTGGAAGCTAATCAAAAATTTAAGCATTGCTGTCCTGGTGCAGGACTTGTAGTGATTTATATATATCTGGACTGAGGATATTTAAATGATGGTGAAGCAGAAAAAAGAAGCAATTAATCAAAAAAGACAATCAGAAAAAGGCACGATAAAACACTGTGGTTTATGAAAGGAAAACGGGACCTTTTAATCTAGCCTAACTTACAAACAAAACAATCATTGAAATGCTGGAACATTTTCTGAAGAATACAGAGGGCATGTCTTTTACCACTGATACACTTTTTACCTTTTGCATGTGGCTGCAGTGTAACAACAGAACATTCATGCAATGAAATAAATACTTTCAAAATTTAACTTTTTTATATTTTATTTCCTTGAAAGTTCCTGTAAGAAAAATATTTTTAATGAACATATCAGTGCTGTGATTTAAGTATAATTTCCTTTGTTGATATATAATTTACCTCTTCTTCTCTTTTACTTTTTATTTTAAACAAAAAAGAGCTATCTATCACAAAGAGGGAGACAGGCAGATTAAGCAGGCAGTTTATGTGATCTAATAATGACACCGTTCTAAAAATTATCTTCTAATCTAGCAGCAGTCAATTAAACAAACCTGGTTGAATAAGTGGAGCTTTTCTGTACATACTGTGAGCTGTGGGTCAGAAGTCTTAAATTCAAATTTCAGTCAAACACTTCCAACCCAAATATTATTTGCACTCACAAATCAAGTACTAATGATCCTCAGTTAGAATCTATCATAGCTATCCAAGGGGCAGTGCGGGTAGGAGGTAGATTTTGCCTGCAGAGAGGCAGTCACAGTGTCTGAAATGTAATTATCAAATGGAAAAAAAACAACCAATATATTAAGTAAACCAATATATTAAGTATATTGTATTTTTCCTTTTATAAGGCTTCATGAATTCTCACAGAGTCTAGAATAACCAGATATTATAAAGGAATCAGATGTTTCTATCAGACTGAAATTCGTAAGGTTCCCATGGGAAAAAAAAAGGACAATCTAAAAGCCTTGCCTTGATTTCTTTAGCTGTGATTCCTCACTGTTTTATTATATGACAATGTTACCTTCAGGAAACAACTAGGAGGGGGGACAAAAATTTCAAGGCTCCAAAACAAATAGTCCCTGTACTACAAAGGAAACAAGATAATACAGACTCAAACAGCAAGAGAGGAACAGAGAGTGACAGAAAGCAGCATCTCCTCACCTCAGCCAGCACTAAAGCTGAGGAGACTGGGATCTGAAACCTCAGCCCAGGGCCCTCACTACCAAATTTATCTGTTTCTCTTTGCACATCTTATAGTGTTTTATACTGGCATGTTTGGAAAGTGTAAAAACACAGCAGTGATGGGAATATTAAGCACACAAGCACTACCAGGAGGGTAGATCAGTTTTTTCCCATATATCTGTACAGGTCTTTTCCCTGTAAATACTAGCAGAAAGAATATAGACAGATGCTGTATTCAGATATTCAGATATACATGGATAATTGAATATACCTGGATGGAATTATTTTTGCTGAAGTACATATAATTTTCAAAAGTAACAACTAATACTTCTCTTTGAGGAAAAGTATAAATATTTTTCTTTCCTGAAAAAGAAATCTAATTATATCCTGCAATTTACAGAATTATAAAATCACAGAATGCTTACACTTGGAAGGGACCTTGAAGATCACCTAGTTCCCACCCACACGCCCGCCATGGAAATGGATGCTTTCTACTAGACTAGGTCACCCAAAGCCCATCCAACCTGGCCATGAATACCTCAAGATATTGGGCATCCACAGCTTCTCCAGGCAAACTGTTTCAGTGTCTCACCACCCTAACAGTAAAGAATTTTTTCCAAATACCTAATCTAAATCTCCTCTCTTTCAATTTAAAACCGTTAGCCCTCATCCTATCACTACAGTCCCTCATAAAGAGTGCCTCCCCATCTGTCCTGTAAGCTCCGTTTAGGTCCTAGAAGACTGCTAGAAAGGTCTCCCAGCAGCCTTCTCTTCTCCAGGCTGAACAACCCCAACACTCTCAGCTGTTTTCACAGATGAGGTCCTCTAGCCTCTCTAGGCTTCTGACCATTTTTGTGGCTTTTCTTGGGACTTGCTGCAAGAGGTCCATGTCTTCTCTGTACTGAAGACTCCAGAACGGGACTCAGTACTCCAGATGGGGTCTCACCAGAGCAGAGTAGTGGGGTAGAATCACCTCCCTTGACCTACTAGCCACACTTCTTTTGATGCAGCCCAGGATGTAGTTGGTTTTCTGGGCTGCCAGCAAGCACTGCCAGCTCATGTTGAGCTTCTCAGCCACCAGCACAGTCAAGTTCTTCTCCTGTCAGTGGGCTAGTCTCAATTAAGTCTCCACCCAGTTTTTATTTGTGCCTGGAATTGCTGTGAACCAGGTACAGGACCTTGCACTTGGCCTGATTGAACTTTACAAGGGCCCACCCCTCAAGCCTGTCCAGGTCCGTCTGGATGGCATCACTTCCTTCCAGTGTGTCAACCTCACCACACAGCTTGGTGTCACCAGCAAACTTGCTTAGGGCACATTCAATCCCATTGTCCATGTTTCTGACTGTGACAAAGCACCAGTACCAGTGCCTGCCCTTAATGAACACCATGAGTCATTAATTTCCACTTGGACATTGAACTATTGATTGCAGCTCTGAGTGCAGCCATCCAACCAAATTCCTATTCACAGAGCAGTCCATTCATGTCTAGTCCCTGTCTTTCCAATTTAGAGACAAGGATGTTGTGCAGGAGAGTGTCAAATGCTTTGCACAAGTCCAAGTAGGTGAGGTGTTCTTCCCTTATCCACCAATGCTGTAACCTTGTTGTAGAAGGTCACCAAATTTGTCAGGCACAATTTGCACTTAGTGAAGCTATGTTGGTTGTTACTAATCACCTCCTTAATTTCCATGCGCTTTGGCACAGTTTCCAGGAGGATCTGCTCCATGATTGTGCCAGGAACATGGGTGAGACTGAGCAGCCTGTGGTTCCCCAGGTCTTCCTTTTTTCCCTTTATGAAAATGGAGGTTATGTTTCCCCTTTCCCAAAGAGCGGATATGTCACTGGACTGACATGATTTCTCAAATATCATGGATAGGGACTTAGCAATTTCATCTGCCAGCTCCCCATGACCTGTGGATACATCTCATCAGATCTTGTACACTTTCAGGTTCCTTAACTGGTCTTAAACTCCTTAAGTGATTCTGTTACAGTGGATAGTTCCTCATTCTCTGCCTTTGCCTTCCTTGACTTGGGTGGTGTGGCTAGAGTATTTGTCAGTGAAGATCAAGAACAAAAAGTTGTTGAGCACCTCAACCCTGTCCATATGCTAGGTGGCCATATCTCCCATTTCCTTCTGGAGAGGGCTCACATTTTTCCCAGCTATCCTTTTATTGCTGACATACTTACAAGAGGTCTGCCTGACTTTCTCATTGTTGAGAAATATCACTCCTGAGCTTGGAGGGGCGATCCTTGAATACTAGCCAGCTTTATTGTGCCTCTCTTCCCTCCAGGGCTTTATCCCACACCACTCTGTCAAGCAAATCCCTGAAGAGACTAAAGTCTGATCTCCTGAAGTCCAGGATAGTGAGTTTACTGGGCACTCTCCTCATCACCCTAAGGATCTCGAACTCCACCATCTCATGGTCACTGCAGTCAAGGCTACCCTTGAGCTTCAACATTCCCCACTAGTCCCTCCCTGTTGGGGAGAACCACGTCCAGCATGTCACCTCTCCTCATTGGCTTCTCTATCACTTGGAGAAGAAAGTTATCATTGATGCATTTCAGGAACTTCCTGGATTGCTTATGTCCTGCTGTGATGCCATTCCAACAGATACAAGGGCAGGTGAAGTCGCCCATGAGGACCAGGGCTTGTGAAGATGAGGCTGCTCATCTGTTCAGTCTTCCTGGCTGGGTAGCCTGTAGCAGACTCCCACCATAATGTCCCTGCCCTCCCTTTAATCCTGACCCATCAGCTCTCAGTTGGCTCCTCATCTTTCCCCATGTGAGGCTCCATGTGTTCCAGCTGGACATTGACAGAGAGGACAACTCCCCCTCCTTGTTTCCCCAGTCTGTCCTTCCTGAAGAGACTGTATCCCTCCATTCCATCACTCCAGTCATAGGAGCCAACCCACCACGTCTCTATGATTAATGTGTAAGATTGATTATTGATTTTATTTTAAAGGCAACTTCACTATAAATTGAAAAATTATATTTCATTTGTATAACCAGTCCATAGACAGAATATATTATTGAAGTGAAAAGAAATTGTTACTAAAGGGACAATCACTAACTACTTCAGAGCAAACAGTTTTATAAGGCAGAAAAAAAATATGGAAGTATGGCTGATAAATTTGTACTGTTATACTGTGTTAATGTACTTAAGCACCTGAATAATCACAGAATAAGAGTAACACTGACACCTTTTTCTCGTTTCTTTTGTACAAATCCCCTGAAGTTTTCATCTGTTATGGACCAATTACAAAACCAAAAGATTTTTTGTTTTTCTAATATTAAAAAATTGAACAAAGAAGCAATCTCATCAGATTAGTATCTTATTTGTTTCTGGAAGTGAAGAGCAAATGTTTTGCCCTTGCCACTGATTTTCACTGGCCAGACTTAAAAGGAAGCCTTATTAACTTGCATGTCATTTTTCTTAATTTATACTCAAGGCCAATTCATAGTGTGAAAATGAGTTTTCATTCAAACAAAGGCTGAAGAGTTCCTGTTTTATCACAGTAAAATGATTGGCTATTACTATGCTTTCTGTGGAAAAAAAAAATGTGTTTCTGGCAGTAGACAGTGATGTTTAGGACAACAGCCTGTTTACCTGTCTGTCAGATCCTCCACCAGCATTATTTAAAGCAATTGACGCAGTTCGATCAAATCTGACAAGAAAAAAGAGTCTCAAAGGCAATCACACTCCCCAAAGCCTAGGCAGAGGGGAGATACTCCATCAGAGGATGGAGGAAAAGGCAGGAGAAGTCAGGGTTCCCTCAGAGATGTTGCTGACAGCCTAGGGCTGGGACACCTCAGTGACCACACTATGCACTGGATCTGGCCCTGGTCCTACTGAGGCCAAAATGGGTTGCCTCCTGCCTGGCAGCAGCTAGGCCAGAGCAGTGCTATAATGGAGCAGGAAGCATGGTGAGGGTGTGCGAAGCTGAGTGGCTCTTACAACACCATGCTGGTGGGCAGAAAGGGCAACTGTAGAGACTATAGCAGAAAGAGATACGGAAAAAGCACAAGGAACTTAAAAGTACTGCCGTCACGCCTTGTTATGCCTGAATAGGGTAAGAGAGGAGAGAAAGGGGTTAGGGACATTGACTGAAACCCCTAGGAACCTAAGACTCATAACCTCTTTTCTTGCGAAACAATTTGCTAGTTTTTTACTGAACCTCTCAATAAACAAACTTTCTCTTTCACAGTCAACCTAAAGAGCCCAGAAGAAGGTTATATTTGAAGCTCACTAATGAGCATCTTTATTGCTCATTAAGTAGATGCAGTAAAAGCTACTTAAGCTTCTAAGGCTTGCAAATATAAACATTTAAATGACCATATCAAACCCTGCATTAGGGCACAGAGAACAGCAAACTGATAAACAAAGTGATTTGTTTTGCTTTCCTAGCTGGATTTGCATAAGCATCTGTTCTAAATTCTGCTGTGTTCTGTTATTCTTGTTGTTCCTTAAGATGAAGATATTTTAAAGTATATACACATCCAGTATAATCTAATTTCAGAGGATTATTTCAAATGAAGAACAATTCATGAGCAGGAGTTGATAACTCAACATTAAAACTGCCTCATACCCACTTTAATTAACTTGGATTTTAGAAGTATAGATATAGCTTCAGTCTACTGAATACCAGGCTAATGGAAGTGCACTAAGTACAGGGGGAAGCATAGCACATTGGGGATCATTTTGCCTTGTAGTGGAATGCAAAACAAATCAACAGATGTTGCATTATGTAGTAGATGCCTTTATGTCTGATCTACTCCATTTGTTCAGCATGACACAGTCTCACAGCAAATGCAGACTGAGCCTTGACAAAGTTCCAGCTTCTTCTAAATCTCAAATAATAGTTTTCAGTGGTTAAGGTATCCATAGACTCATGGATTCTGAAGACCAAAGATGTATCAGAAAGGCAATTGTATGGAGAAGAAATAATTGAAGAGCTGCTCTTGGTTTTAAAGTTTGCATCAAATGTTTTCTCCAAGGTTTTTTGGTTGGTTGGTTGGTTTTTTGTTTGTTTGGTTTTGTGTTTTTTTTTTTTTTTTTTGTTTTTGTTTTTTTTTTTAAAGAAAGAATATATTGATTTAAAATTCTTCAGATTTATTAGTGGTCTTTTTACAACCGAGAAAGACACAGGCAGTTCTTCCCCAGGCCATCTCCTTTGGCATCTCTCTTTATTCTGGACAACTAATAAAATTCAGGGATTTTCTGCAGAGAGCAGAAGCTACTGTGTAATAGAAAATGGAGCCTTGGGCTTAGATTTTTCCAGAACAGCTGCTACCATGGCTTGGATTTGTTCTAAGCCATCATAAAAAGGCAGACTATTAGGGAAAGTTTTGTGAAAAATAAGAAAAATAAGGTTTTTAAATGGAGCGTCCAGAGTTTTCAGATTTCTTTCAGAACTTTTTCATTTCTCTTTTTACCAGTGCACAGTTATTCAGCAGAGAAACATTCTGTCTTCCATTTGGAGCTAACAACTATAATATTTTCATAAACAGGCATTTTCTTACATATGCTAGGAATGTCCAATGCTGCTCCTATTTCTTTTCCTTTTTTCTTCTAATTTCTGAAGTTCTCTCCTCCTTTTGTCTCTGTTTCCTCCATTTGCTCTTTTCTGGCCTATTCTATTTTGCTCTAGAGGAACAGTATCAGTTTAATAGTTCTTTTGAGAACAGGGTTGGATTTGATACTGAGCTGGCACCCAGTGCCTCCACTTGCTTGAAATCAGAAATCATCCATGACCCCCACAACTTTCTCAAAATATGTTGTTAAAGTCTTACAGTGACTGTGATTTCCCTACTCCCATAGAAGCTTTATTCAGATGCATAACCAACACACCATTAGAGCCTGCTCTTAGTGAGCCTGCTTTGGCAGTGGGATTCAGCTTCATGATCTCTGAAGGTCCCTTCCAACCTCTACAGTGATTCTGTTGTTATTCTGTATACTACCTCCCCTTGACAGAAATTTCAGCTCATTACCTTTTGTCTTACTATCAGTAAGTGTTCCCTTTGCAGTTAATCATGCTTTTCCCTTATTTGCCTTCTGCAAGATTAAAGAAGACATCACTGATGCATCTCTTGCATGTCTGAATCATTGATGGCATCGTATTTCAGCATGTTCCAATTTCAAACAAGGAAACCAAACAGCCACCACACAAATGTTTTTCCTGTTTCCTGCTCACATTAATCAGACATTGACATGCAAGGAACTGCAGTAAATCATCCTTGCAGATATGACTACTGGGTATAGCTCCTTTCCCTGGTTGTTTTCAGCACAGTCGCTGCAGTGATGCAGCAATATGAAATCGGTCAAGTGTGGCATTTTTTATTATAAATCATGTAAGTGCATCCCAGGCTTTTGATTGGATGGATGCACTGCATCAGAGGTAGTAGTCAATTTCCCCTGTGGGGATTACAGCAAAGGAAGGATGGAAGAAGGAACTTGGTGATCTTTTCCCTAAGATGAATCCATGATTTATAATTACATTTATCAGCTGCTGGGCACCTCACTGCTGAAGAAATGCTGTGAGCAGCTGATGAAATAGCCGTGAGTGAAATCAGACCGTTCCTCTGTTGCCCAGACCCACCTCCAACAAACATTTCAGAATTGAGAAGTGCTACAAGAAACGTTTGAAATGCAGCAATATCTGTAAAATTAATAGTAATTTATTTACAGCACTACTGTCAACTTTGGCACTTTGAATTTTATAGATTTGAGCAGACAAATTGTGTCTAAAGATGTTTTACAGATATTAAACTGTGCAGTCTCAAAAAAGTAATTAATAGTGGGGTTTTTTTTATAGACAAGTAATAATGAGGTTAAGATCTTAATTTTTCAAAATAGCCAAAAATTTTCTATACTCATCCAGGTACAGTCTGGACTTTGACCTTGAGATAGCCAAGTTCACCAGTTACTGCTGAAACTAAATATAACCTATACAAGCTGGTAGCAAAATGCCTGGCTTCTAGTGCTTCATCTTAGTAACAAAGCCGTTCAACAACCTTTTAATTTCTACAAAAACATATGCTGACAAACAGAAAAATCTCCTCTTTTTCCTTTTATTATCTAAAACATATACTATGTAACATTTATGTACTGGGAAGAAATTGTTTCACAACATTCATCTTGGAAAAATCATCACCACAGAAGACTGCAAACTTTTGACTTTGCTTCACTAATGTAATAAATTCTTGCCTCTACATAATGGAAGAAGACCAGCAGGCTAGCCTGAAATCTCTGTGCATCCACACTTGCACCTCCCACCACTCAGAAGGATCTAGTTCTGCCTGTTCACAGACCTGGAAGATGAATGGCCCTTAAAATCCTTCTGCTTTTATTGCTAATCAAGTACTCACCACACCCTATAATCCCACTGATAATACATAGTTTTGGCACCAGATTCTTATCACGGTACTGCTGCTACCAGGTGTCACTGAGAAACTCTTCAGCCAGATGCAAAAAGATAGAATAAAGGAGTGAAAAGTTTTTCTATTTCATTGCCACTGAACACTGTCCACCAGGTTCTCAGTTTAGTCTGCTGTGGGCTGAGATATTAACTCTTCCATTAACACATTAACACTTCCTGGTACTGTGCATTTTCTGAGTTGCACAGTGAGCTAGTAGCTCTCTATCAGCATAGCTGCTGCATGCAGCTCTGCTTACCTCCTTGCCTATTTTACTATAGTATAGTTTATAATGGTTTCATACAGAAATGGAGTTTGTTACAGATTTGTCCTGGTTTGAGGACATATTTGAAGATATGTTTACCTTTTTTATATCCAACCGGACAACACAAGAACAGAGCAAACATGGCAATAAATAATAATACAGAAACTACTCCCAAGCCACCTACCAAAAAGGCAATACAAAGATCTTTTTGATTGCCAATAAAGTTGTTTTCTTAAGTAAATTAATCTGCTTGACCCCAACAGTCTTCTACTACAACCTGAGAAATGTTTTTCAGGCCACTTTGCAAGCCACTTAAAAGAAAAACAGATTGGTCTACCCTAATCACAATTGTACTCAGTTAGAAATAAAAACCATTTATGGATTCCTGTGCCTATGAAAAGACTTATCTACTTATAGGAAGTAGAATTAAGATTGGCCAATGTGTCTCCAGTAGTAGGTTTGGTCAATTTAGCATGATCCTAAACTATTGAGGACCAGGTTGTGGTTTGATGTGCCCTTAAAAATCCTCCAGTGATGAAGTCTGTGTTAGCTGCATTTGGCAGCTTATGTTAGCATTTTATTACATCTGTATTTAAAACTTAACTTCTTTTCTATCTAAACTAAATCCCAGTTTCTGCCATATAAACTCATTTAAAGATAAGGAAAAAAGGAAAAGACAAAGATCTTAAGAAAAAAAGTAGGAACAAATAAATTTTATAAACCAGGAAAAGAATACAAAATTTCCAGTAAGAGGCACAATTAAACATTTTAAAAATAGAAGTTACCATTAATCTTTTAAATACAATGTTTTGCTAGTCAAACATGAAGCCACTGTTTGGACATTATGTTTGCATTTTTAAGATCTGTGTTCCTGTAAAATAAAAAAATT
>VZRU01018453.1:6596-30929 GCA_013398155.1 Pedionomus torquatus | reverse complement strand
AAAAAACCACCTTTCTTTAATCTAGTGAAATTCTAATGACTGGAGTAGAAATATAATTTGTAATGTGTCCTCTTTCAGTCACAAGACAAAATACCAGTTGTTGCAGATGCAATGGAAAACTCTGATTAAATAGCAAGCAAGATAATACTTTCCTACTTACACATAGAAAGGCACATTACAGCTAGGCAAGAAATCTCCAATTCTGAAATTGAATGTATTTTCTTTAGATTTCTTTTTCCACTTCTTTCTCCTCCAAATTTGTGTTCTCTGAATAATGCTAAATACCTGTCTTATGAACACAAGTAGCTGGTCCTCAGTTCAGTCTAAAACAGACCATGGATGAAAAAACAGTATTTTAGAGGGAGATCTGTTATACAGTGTGATTACAGAGGTCTAAATAAAATGTTGAAGCTGAAAATCTAAATCTGCTTTTTGCATTGCATTAAAAATAATTTGTTTCTTATTTCCTTCATACTGTATTATTAATTTTGTAGTTTTCTAGTGAATATCTAGCCTAATTTAATTGAAATTTGATGGATATATATGTGGAAGTATATGTCTCTACCTCTGATCATGCCACGGAGATTTGTTGACTGAGGCTATTTGACATGGTTGTCTCCTCTCTCTCCTAGTAATACCAGAACTGAGGTGTTGGAGTGTGAGGAAAGCTTCAGACTTCAAGTGCATCTTATGTTGTAGTGGCCTGGACATCAGCACGATCTTGTTCCCTACCTTGCAATCTAATTTCTTTTCAGCTATGTATTCCCCTTCTTGTTCATTGTTTTGTAAGATTTACAAATTAATATGGTCAATATTTGTCACCAAGCAATATACTCTACGGAATGTTTTGAATTTTGAAAGGTTTTTCTGTAGTTAATGAGGACAGAAAAGGCTTGTATACTTCCTATACACAACATAAAACTACATGCAATATATAGGTTAAATACACTGGAATCCTTGTCCAGCTTCCCCTGATTTTTACTTTAGAGATATGATAGTATAAGAATCAAGACTAATTTTGAAAAGAGTACTAATTTTAGTACTAATATTACTAATTTTGAAAAGCACAGACAATTTACATTTTTCATGGAAGTAGTAATTTTATAACTTTTTTTGGTGTTTTTGTTAGTTGTGGGGTTTTGGGTTGTTTGTTTTGTTTTTTTTAATTAAAGGGCTAAAATGGCTATGGCAACTTGCATCATTCTTTTTGATTCTTATTGTCAGACTAACACATAAACTTAGTGTAACAAAAGGTAATATATCACTATCTGGATTTTAAACTGAAATGCAATTTCTCATTCATA
Source organism: Pedionomus torquatus (assembly GCA_013398155.1). Taxonomy (NCBI): domain Eukaryota; kingdom Metazoa; phylum Chordata; class Aves; order Charadriiformes; family Pedionomidae; genus Pedionomus; species Pedionomus torquatus. Next base: position 29,625 of record VZRU01018453.1, on the reverse strand, counting down.
AGATTCTTCATTATTTGAAAAATGAATATTGTAACATGCATTAAAGAATAAAAAGAATATTGTAATGAACATTTGATCCATTTGACAGTTCTTGAACTATTCTATCTTGAAACATGACACTAAATTCAAAGTTGCACTTGCAAAATGTTTTACAAAACAGTAATTATCCTTCCTATCCAGCCTGATCTAAATAGCGCATAAAACAATTTCTTCGTAGCAGCCTAATCTGGGACTTTGTTAATTGGCAGCAATTAGAATAATTTATTTGCAGATGTTTCTTTTAATTGTTTCTCCATGACCTGAACCCCTGTTTCAGAAACCCTGAACAAATTTGCAACTATTTTCAATTTTTTGTAAAAAAGCCAATGGCTATAGAATTAAAGAAGCCCCAAGACAGAGATGCTTGTCTTCCAGATGATATTAGCCTTTCTGTATGTGGTCACTGCAGTACTACACCAGTCTCTTAACAACAGTTCCTCTCTTAAGAACACACTGGTGCCAAGGCAACTGTTAGCTTCCCTTTATTTTGTGTTTCAGGGTGCTACTTAGGTTTCAGATGCTCCTGTGCTGCTTGGACACAACAGAGATAAACTTACATATAGGAGTGTAAGCTTTGTTTTCTCACAGAAAATACAGCTAAATCTTCAACTGTCAAATTTGTATAGATAGCTTCACTGGCTGCTTTGAGCTAAATAATGTATGTCAGCTGTGAATCTAGGACTTTTTAAAGTGTCTTATATAAGAAGTAGTACAAACTTAAGGAATACATTTGTAAAAGAAGGAGGAAAAAAATAATCTATAAAATCATTCTACTCTGTTGGCCTGGTATTTTTCCATTCATTTAAGAATAATTCCATGATGCTCAATGGCAGCTTATAGCTTTTCAACAAATGCAACTTCATTCACGGCTGTTAAGTAATGTCTGAGTTAGGCTAGGAAATCAGCTCTGTTTACTCTTCATATGAGAAGCAGAGAGCTCAGAAATCAAGTGGGCGGGCTGCTTTGTTTATAATTATGTTTTGCTTCCCGGTCAGTGGAGATGTGAATAATGGGAAGTATTGTAAGTGATTTGGAGAAAAATCTGAATCTTCACTTAATTCTGGTGAAATAATACCGTGGAAACTACGTAGAAGGTATAAAAGAGAAATCACCACTACAAGAGCCTCCTCGTGCATGCACGTGCTACAAATGGTGCAGAGATCTGCTCTGGTATTCACATAACCTGATGTGTTTCCATGAGGGTATAGCTATGGGTGACTGTGGTCTCATGAGTGTCGGAGCAGGGTTTGCTCTGGGAACCCTTAGCAATGCCTGAGAGCTCAGCACAGCATCATGGCAATAAAGCAGTTTGCCCCCGGTCCTGAGTTAGGGTGGGATTCCACCTTTGTACTAGCAACCGAGACGCAGGTTTTACACTTCACAACGTAGCAAAAAAGTCTGATTTCAAGTGAAAAGAATTTTAAGACCTCATCAAACCCCATAAATACATGCTATTTAATTTTGCCAAAATGATACATAGACCCACTTCTTATGAGAAAGGATTATCACTGTTCTTGATACCTTGTTTTTAGCTCTTAGCTCTTTATTTTTTTCTATTAGAACTTTCCTTAATATATTGGAAGAAGAGTGACTTATAAGGCTAACATTGAAGAATACTGTCTTTTAAATTTTTTTTTACATTCTTTTTTAATTAAGTAATTTCAAAAATATTTTTGCAAAATTACACACACACACACACACACAAATCAATGTGGCATGGCTGTTGCTTGTTAAAGAAAGAGGAAATTTTTCCCTTTAGTGCCACTGCTTTCATGTGAGTAAGTGCATTATTATTCATTGAGATATACTGCCATGTGACATTTTAAAAGTACCTCAGTAAAGGTTATTGAGTTATTTACAAAATCTACAAAGAAATTAGAAAACCAATGTAAATCAGTCTGTCATAATGTTCACATTTTCCATTCAAAGATAAAGAAAATAAAAATCCATAGGAAAGGAAAAAGTTCTTGGCATCTGGTGCAATTTACTAATTGGAAAAAAGATAAATTATCCACATTGTGCCCTGTCAGCAAAATTTCCTCTCTTTATTCCAGCAATTCAAAGCCAAAAAGCAAGGTTGAAGATGTAGATTCAGAGTCTAAAAATAATTTTAATGCAACAGTCCAGATATTTGATTAGTCTGCATGATTATAATTTATTTCTGGACATTACTGCTTGCTAAATGTTCCAATCACTCTGGGCAAACCTTATGAAGTTGTCCTCTCTTTCACAACCCAATGGCAAAAACCCTCATAGCTTGGCTAAAGAAAGTTGCCTTGGATGCCAGCTAACTCACAGCATTGCTTTACTTGTGTCAAGGAGTGCCAGGGAGAAGTGCTTGCAGAGGCTGATTTTTAAGAACCCCTGAGCAGTCTCAGCAACCCTGGAGAGCCATGAGCACTTAACTCCTCTAAAGGGCAAGCCCAGGAGACTAAGAATTGAGTCTGTACCTCCACATAATATTTAAACCTGTTCAGGCCAGTAAAGAGCTCTGTCATGAAGTGGCTTGTGTGTGAAACTTTAGCCATTGCAAGCTTTCTGCCTTTGCTCTCATTCACCCCTATGGCATTTAAGTGCACTCTGTTCAGTTTCTCTATTTCTACATCACCAAAAAAAAAGAAACATTCAGCACAGCTTTGTATTCAGAACTAGTACTGCAAACATTAAGATAGTCATGACTCTTCTTTCTCAAGAATGTATAACTGACATTTCATCTCTGTTTCAAACAAAGTGAGCACAGATTTTACATGCAACAATTTAAAATTTATTTTCTCTGATGTAAGTCTCCACATCACCTATTTTCTCCAGACTCAATAATAATATCCGTTATATATTCATGTGGTCAGGTTTTAAGTACTTTAAAGAATCTAACTAAACATGGGTATTGACTAATTTATTCACCTTTTAACATATTGTTATATTGTACAAGCTAGTCTCTTTATTTCCACCAAAAGGAATCAATCTTTTTCTTAACAGCAGGGTCAGTATTTTGAAAACTGACATGAAATCCTATCTTTAGACCACACTTCTAGAGCCTAACTTTCATACTAGAAGAGATACAAATCACAAGAAGTTTTTCTTACCATAATGAGGAATTATTGCCCAAGCCATTGCAGAAGCGTAGATGCCACCAATCATCCAAAACATACAGAGCCAACTCAGGTGTTCACCTCGTTTCTCCCGAGCAAGAACTTCCGAAAAATAGGAGAAGACTATTGGCACAGCTCCACCAATCCTAAAAGAAGATACAAATCATGGATTAAGCAAGAGACTATCAGCTAGTTGAAGTCTGAACAAGCCCATAGCTGCAGTCATTGAAAACCCAAAGTACAAGCAGTTTTTCTGGCAAGAGCCTTTTTTCTCAAATAACGCCATGTATTGGGAAGCTCTTGAGGAAACTTTCACCATTTTGGACACAATTTTTGTCAAATGTTTTCTTGAAAATTCTGTGTACAATTCATTGCATTTAGTGTTTCGAGAGGGCTGTCAATGCGCTAAGCCACCAGAAAAGAAAACAGCACATAGCATTGTCTTTCACCATTACAAAAAACCTGACATCACAATATTCTACTGCCAAGAGTCATAATACATTATTTTTATCTGAAAATATTAGTAATTTTCCCTAAAGAATAACAGGTATTTCTCCATGTTTTAGCTCCCATGCTTTAGGTAACCAAGAAATTACTAAATGCCAACTAATTACAAATATTTTTTATTTCATGTATACTTGAAAAAAATACTCATTTCAGTTGCACTACATGATTTGCTAAGCCCATACCATTTTTTTACTGAAGTTTTTTTATGAAAAGCCTATGCATTCATATCACATTCATTTTTTTCACATGGTAAAAATAAATGCTGTCTGAAGGTTAGATGTATTTTGAAAGTGTTCATATTGGTTTTGCAAAAATTAGAGTAACTTAAATTATGTATCATTTTAAATAACAGCTTCTGGTTCATTTATTACTGTCTTCAGTACCAATGCAAGCTTCCACAACAGAATAAGTCTTGTGTGGATTTTACTTTTACTGCTGAAGAAAATACCTGTGAAGCTGAAAGAGCTTTTTTCACATACCAGATTACATATTTTAAAGCACTATCTTGCATGGTTTTAATTTTTAACTGAATTTTAATGATAAATCCATATTTATGCTGTCATCTGGGAGCTGCCAAACTAAGAGCAAAAGAAGAAAGCTTAAAACGGATTAAAACAAATACCAAAAAGGAAATAATGAACATAGAAATGTTATTTCTCTTCTAAGAAATTCAGTGCTATAACAATACAGTTTATTCTATGACATCTTCAGGTACAACAATGAAATACTGGATAGAGCTGTTACACTTGTTTAGGGGTCTGCTGTTTTGTCACTTGCTTCTGGATAGCTCTTCATGAAGTAACACTGGTCAACTCTTAACTTTACACTTAGTCTTCCCCACAGTTGAGCGTGCTAGCTCTTCTACTCTCTGCCAGTTCTGCAAAGGTTTATACCTCCATGAATTCTTTTTAGACATACCACAAATGAGGGCTGTATCTCATTTCTTCAAATAGGTGAAAGCACTAAAAGCCTTCACTAGCAAACAGCCTTGTCACAGGCAACAGATAATATTGCCTTTGAAGATAATCCTGGAAGCCCAGGGTGAGGAACAGTGGAAGGGGCATAGCCAAGCAGCTGTGCAGTCACAGCTCAGGTTGCTGTGATGGGGAAGCCCTGGTGACACATTGGTGCTATGGACTCGGGACTCTCCAGTTCCCAAAGTTTAAGCTATTATAGCTATGATTTCCCAACCCCCAGGGCTCAGGCACAGCTTTGATTTGCACTCCCACAATATTGCCAAAATACAGTACTCATGGATCTAACTGTAGTTCTCTTTCTAATATTGAAAATTTGTTAGCAAAAGCAGAAACAAGCTCTTCTTCCTGCCTAAGACTGAAATTGCTGATGAGGAGTTACAGGTGACCACTGTTGAGGAGATCTAAATTAATAGATTGTTCATGGCATGTAGGACATGTCATGCAATAGCACCCTGCCTAAAGAGAATAATTTTTGGTATGTGAGTGCTTTTTTTCTCTACTTGCCTCTGCTCATTAAAAAAAGCATAGAGAGTGGTAAATAAATCAATAATTGGTAATTTTCCTGCTCTATTATCCAATCTGTTCTTCTAAATGTACTATTTTCTTCAATTCATGTGTTTTTTCATGAAGTATAGAATCTTTATTTTATAATGCATTCACTACAGTGGTAACTATAATATGAAACCATCTGTGCTATATAGCACAATTAATAATAAATCAAATTTAACATTTTAATAGTTTTTGTATTGCAAAGTGCTTAAAAACATTCCCTATAAAGTGTTTATTTCAGGCAAATACTGATCTTACGCTTATGAAATTCAAAACCTAGCATGTGATCTTCTTGAAATCTCCCTTAAATCTCCAAGGTGGAATTTCTGATGAAGGTGGGCTTGTAGAGGGTTTCCAATAGGTGGACTAAGTCATGCATCTGTAGGTCATAAAACTGTTTGTGGGATGATGGTTTAGGAAATGGGTGGCATAAATTAATGTCATAAAATGTACAGAGAGCCTCACCAAAGACAGAAAAAGGTTTCTCCTGCCTGTCAACATGAACCAAATGTACCACGGAGGATGGGAGGCTGATGCTGCTTTAGCATTTAAAACAGATCCAGGTAGGTTAACCCATATAACCCATATGCTATGTTGTAAAGTCTCTGCAAGGGTACAGAAGCAGCATTGTCTGTACTGACCAATTTAATAGGGCAACATTTCTAACAGATATACCTTTTAGACATGTAAGAGGAATTTTGGAGCCAGCAAGCCAAAATGTTTATTTAGGGTATACAAATAAACAGAAAAAAAAAAAAAAAAGAAGGTAATCTTTGAAAACAAACCCCATTTTTTTTGTTTCAGCTGATGTGATTAAGTTGACATTTCCAGTGAGTACACCAATAGGCTAAGAAAAGCTTAAAAGTCCAGATACTATGCTCATATTGATTAAACAGTGAAAATAACTTGCCTGTTTTCTAAAGCTGAAATAAAGGATGTCTTTTCATCGTACAGACAACAGCTGTTATTTAGAGTTATAGCTCTCTGTTTCATAGAAATTGTGTAGTAAAGCTTGTGGTGCTCTTCTTCACACCTTAAATGTGTGAATGGAAAACTTGTTTCTCAGCTTGTTAGGTTCTTCCTTCTGGCCTCTTTTAACTGCAAACTGATGCTACTAGAAGCTTTTCAGACACCAGCACCTAAAAAGCTCTTCCTATGTTACAAAGCTATGACTAAAGAGGTACACAAAAATCTTATAGAGGTTAATTAGTAGCTGAATTGGAGAAGAGGAGAGAGACAGAAAGGAAGAATCCTGCTGTAGAAGACTGCTTTTATGCTGGTCAGCCTTAGAGTGTGAGACGCCATGTCTCCACTCCCTAAAACTTCCTCCCAAATGCAAAGCAAGGGACAGCAGAAAGGGAGAACAAGAAGCACTGTAGCTGTTATCACACCAAACAACAAGGAAACTCATTAGAAACTGTGTGGACATCCAGAACGTTTTCATGTAGCAAAGACATTTCTCTTTGATCCTTGGTGAAGTTTTAATGTGTGCTTGGTACCACAGCTATTTACTGTTACAGAAATACTGTGGTATCTGGTATACCTAACTCTGCTAGCAGAAGCCTGAGCTACCACTCAAAGATGTGAGCAAGAGAAGACCAAAGCAGCCCGGCTTTCTTCCATCACTCTCTTGTAAGGTTCAATCACATACTTTTGTAATAAACCCCATGAGAAGTAGGCAGAGCAATGGCAGAATGAAGATTTATTTATTTTCTCAGAAACAAGTAATTCAATTGGAATGAAATACCAACTAGTCAGTATATTCTTACCTCTTTCGATGAGCCAGTTTTGGAACCTTATTTAAGTCTTGAGAAAAAATTAATGACTGAACATGGTATTTCATGCCATCCTGGTCATACAGAATGCACACATTCAGCCCAGAAATGCTAATTTTACTCTTCATTCTCACCCTCTTTTTTCAGGATTATGTTCTTAATATCCTTATGTGTTTTCATTTTTAGGTTTTAGCTACTTCTTTCAATCTGCTTTTTCTCATATACAGAGTCATAAATGCAGAGTCCTCCACTGTCTGATACCTATGTCCTGCAGTTGCATTTGGTCTCTAGTGAAAGCTACCTCCTGCACAGTTCAGCTTTCACACAGTGTGCATGTGTGCATATGACATATGATTTGGGTGGTAGGTTGTATTTCTTCATTTCTGTTACTTAAAAAAAAACCCAAAACCCACTCCAAAAATGCCCATAATTTCTACAGTCTCTTCTATTTATTCACAAAGTAAAGTGCCTCTTTATCCAATATTTTGGTGGGGTTTTTTTGCTTTTTTTTTTTTTTTTCCAAATTTGTTTAGATCCAAAAAGGATAACAGTTATTCAAGGGGACTTAAAAGAAAGGAAATTTTTCAGGTTCAATTTCTGAGCCCAGAAAAACATCCAAGCTGAAAGATATGCTTTTATAATGTTATTTCTCTACATCCTCTGTTCATGTTTATTCTGTGAAATTATCAGGAAGGGGAAACCAAAAGGAGATTTAAGTGATGCACCCTAGGAGAGTAGGATTCAGTGAAACAAACAATAAGCTAAGCTACATTTGTGTTTTCTTTGTCAACAAACAAAAATGATAAATGTCTGCTAGTCTACCTTCAGAGATGTGATTTGTCACAACAGATTTTGGCAGCCACACAGCATGACAGCTGGGATGAAAACACTTCCACAAGGCATTTAGGAACCTCCGGCTTCAGACAGAAGCCTTAGTTTATTTGTAGATTCACTGGCCAAAGGGGCTTGAAATACAAAAACATATAAGGAATAGGGATAATTAGGAAAAAATACTGTTACAGAATACTAAATGTGCAAGGCAGGATGGTGTACTTCTGAAATACCTTGTCTTCTCTTTCAAATTTGGACAACATCCAAACTAAAAAGAAAGGTAGTGTCTGTGTGAGATGGCATTTGCAAGATGTAACATTATTTGCAATATGTTAAAAAGTGATATTGCTCAAAATAGATTCAGCCTTACACTCCCAAGATTTGGAAACAACCCACCATGCTTTGTCTCTCTGTCCAATCACATCTTTTACACTTCTCTACCCCTGCTACCACAAACCTCATTAAAAAACATCTCTCTTGTTTTCTTTTCAGAACTGACATTGGATAGGCATATCTAAGAGTGAGCAGATAGACTGGCCAGGTCTCCTTCGAACTGCTGGATAAAGCCCTACAAAATTGCAGCATGATATAGACTAAGCTTTACTGATCGATTCACCCATGTTTAAATACAATTGCCTCCTTGGACTATGTATACTAACAAAGTTATCTTTCAGGTGTACACATGGTCTGTATGTTATTAATAGCAAGATATAAAGGTTCACGTCATTATGTACTGAATTCTACAGTACTCAGTTCTGGTGGAAGCTGAACGGATGAGAAATAATTAATTCCCCAAATTTACCTAATGCTATTTTAAAAGATCAAGTCAAATTTGATATCAGATTCAAGCATAAAAGTACAATGAATTTGCCTGCAGCACTCAGCTAGGTATGTCAGATAAGTTGTTTTCAGATCTGCTTCTATTGATAATCACAAAATCACTGTTTATGAACACTTTCTTTTGCAGATCTGCTTCTTCCTTTTCTTTTTCTTCTTCTTCATCCTCCTCTTCTTCTTCTCCTTTTTCTCTTTCATTTATCTTTTTAAGTTTTCACTCAAAAGGCAGTTACCATAATGGAAGTCTGCTGTAGACCACCCAACCAGGATGAGCAGACAGGTGAAATATTCTGTAACCAGCTGTGAGAAGTCTCATGATCACTAGCTATTGTTCCCCTGAGGGACTTCAGCTTCCAGATGTCTGCTGGAAATAAAATACCACAGAGAAGAAACAGTCTAGGAGGTTCCTGGACTGTATGGAAGTTAACATACTGACACAGCTGGTGAGGGAGCCAACTAGGGAAGTTAACATGGTGGATCTGTTCGTGAATAGAGAAGGACTTACGGGTGATACAATGATTGAAGGCCATCTTGGGCATAGCAATCACAAACTGATAGAATTTTTGATTCTCAGAGAAGTAATGAGGGAGGTCAGCAGAACTGATACCTTGGAATTCCAGAGGGCAGACTTTAGCCTACTTAGGAGCCTATTTTACTCTCAAGACACAATCCTGAAGGACAAAGGAGTCCAGGATTGCAGTACATTCTTCAAGAATGAAATCTTGAAGATGATGGAGCAGCACATCCCCATGTACCAAAGACAAGCCAGAGGGGAAGAAGATCAGCTGAACAGAGTGCTAAACTCAGGAAAAAATGGAGAGTCTATGACCTCTGGAAGAAGAGGCAGGCAACTCAGGAGGCCTGCAAGAAAGTTGTGAAGTTATTCAGGGAATAAAATAGAAGGGCCAAAACCCAACAACAACTTAATTTGTCTACTTTTGTAAAAGACAACAGAAAATGTTTCTTTAAATACATAAACAATAAAAGACGGTCTAAGGAGTCTCTATTCTTTATTGGATGCAGGAAAAATATCGTGACTAATGGCTAAGGCACTTAATGCCTTCTCTGCCTCTGTCTTTGATAGTGAGGTCAGTTGTTCTCTGAGTGCCCTGCCACCTGAGCTCAAAGATAGGGATAGAGAGCAAAATGAAACTTCCATAATCCAAGGGAAAACGGTTAGTGACCTGCTACACCGCTTAGACATAGACAAGTCTGTGGGACTGGATGAGATCCACTGAGGGAGCCGGTGGAAGTGCTCACCAAGCCACTTTTCATCATTTATCAGCATTCCTGGCTAACCACAAAGGTCCCATTTGACTGGAGGTTAGCAAATGTGACACCCATCTACAATAAGGGCCAGAAGGAGGACCCAGGGATATACAGGCCTGTCAGCCTCACTGTGGTGCCAGGGAGGGTTATGGAGCAGATCATCCCAAAGGCTATCACACGACACATATAAGACAAGAAGGGGATCTGGCTCAGTTAGCACAGGTTTATGAAAGGCAGGTTCTATTTGGCTAACCTGATTTCCTTCTGTTACGACACAACCCACTTAGTAGATGAGGGAAAGGCTGTGGATGTTGTTTATGTAAACCTTAGGAAAGGTTTTGACACCGTTTCCCACAGCATTTTCCCGAAGAAACCAGCTGCTCATGGACTCTGACTGGCCTATGCCTCACTCGGTGAAAAACTGGCTGGATGGCTGTGCCCAAAGAGGTATTTTGAATGGAGTTAAATTCAGTTGTTAGCTGGTCCCAAGTGGTGTTCCACAGGGCTCAATACTGGGGCCGGTTCTGTTCAATATCTTTAACAATGACCTGGAGGAGGAGGAGGAGATTGACTGCATTCTTACTAAGTTTGCAGATGATACCAAGTTGGGTGGTAGTGTTGATTTGCTTGAGGGTAGGAAGGTTCTACAGAAGGATCTGGACAGGTTGGATCAATGAGTTGAGGCCAGTGGTGTGAGGTTCAACAAGGCCAAGTGCCAGGTCCTGCTCTTGGGTCACTAAAACCCACAGTGCTACAGGGTCGGGGAAGAGTGGCTGAAATGGTGTCCATCAGAAAAGGACCTGGGGGTCCTGGTTGACAGCTGGCTGAATATGAGCCAGCAGTGTGCCCAGGTAGCCAAGAAGGCCTTTTGACCCTTTTCTCTACCTTCTTTGCATACTTCATTTGCCTAGTCTTTCTCTCCCTTTTGTATAGTCTTTCTTTCTCTGTAAGAATACTGTCCTCTTCTCCTAACAGTCTTAGGAAAGACTGCTTCTCTTCCAGCTCTCCCATGTTTACATTAGTCAACCTGTACCCATAACTGAAGCTGAAAGGGCTGGATTAAAGCTATTTGGAAAGCTCATACCTTGCCAACTGCTTCCTTGGCTTGACTGAGAAGCACATCTACGCTTTTGGCTTATGCTCTCAGCTTTGAAGCCAGTTACCTGCAGAGCTATTCATTAGCTCGCAGTGTGAAAACATGGATAGCCATGGGCAGGAGACAGCTGGGAGCTGGAAAGGAATTACAGGCAGCAGGATTACAACCTTTTCAGGGTGAGATGACACAAGGGTTTTTATGAGAAGGCAGTGGAGCAAGTGGATATGAAAAGATAAAAAATAAATACAACACGATACTAAATACTGATGACACATAATTATAAAAATAACCTCTTGGTCTAGATATGAAACTTCTGAAGGCAACTGCTTTTGTAGGTAAATCATCCTTTGTTGTGTCCACATGGCCCATATCTCTGCTGGAACATTTTTACAGTTGTTACTCATACAGATTGCTTGCATGTCCTTCCTGTGTTGAGAGATAAAAAACTAAGAGTTTCTTGCCACTACACACAATCTACAATAGCAATGGTAAAAGTATGCATGATTTGCACATGCAGTCACCTCAAAACTGCTAGTTATGAAAATTGGAATCCATAGTTCTGGATTTTTGCTCACTTTTGATTCCTTATGAGAGTGTGAAGAATTTGAGAAAGGATCTAGATGATGAGTTTAGTGACAATGGCACACTTTGGTAGATCCCAGTAATGGGGAAGGCACATTGCAAGTAGCTTTAGAGATAGTTTTTGAGGCAGGGTTAAGAAAACTGTCTGAAGATGATTTTCAGATTTAGTGAAATAAAGTCTAAAGTCTTCTGGAAAAGAAACCCTGCACTATAGTACATCTTGAGACTTTTATCCACAAGCAGCAATGGGCAGAGAAAATGCTTCCTAATAGCACTTGTTTAAGTAAGCTAACCACACCTAAGCTGTATTTCCTAATATTTCTGTGGGTTTGGAGGAGAAATTTGGCCAAACTGGCAACTTTTCCAAATTAAAAGAAATCTCTGTAGTCTGGACATAATTTGAAGTTTGTAAAATTATTTAGCGTTTTTTACTTTGCTCAGTTAGCCTGGAGAAGAGAAGGCTGAGGGGAGACCTTATTAATATTTATAAACACCTGAAGGTTGGGTTGAAGGAGGATGGAGCTGAACTCTTTTCAGTGGTTCTTAGTGGCAGGATGAGGGACAATAAGCACAAGCTGGAACATAGGAAGTTCCATTCAAATATAAGGAAAAATGTCTTTATGGTAAGGGTGACAGAGCCCTGGAAAAGGCTGCCCAGGAAGGTTGTAGAGGCCCTGCCTGGATGCAGTCCTGAGTAATGTACTCCAGGCAATCCTGCTTTAGCAGGGGAGTTGGACTAGATGATACCTAGACAGACCTTCCATCTCTGTCAATTCTGTGATTCCATGATCTGGGAGCAAACACAGGAGGCTGGCTGAAGAATTTCTAAACTGTAGTTCACCTCCGAGTAATTATTTCAACTAGTTTATTACTGCATTAAAACTTTGATCACTTTTAGAAGCCTGGGTAAGGATGATACAGTTTCCCAAATTATATCATCTTTGGTTATTTCAAAGACACCAAAATTAAATTTGCTGGCATAATACAAACATGTAGTGCACTTTTAAACACTATAATCTGAATTGAATTGTTGCATTTAGAAAACTGCATCTAAAATTACCTAAAAGTATCAAAAATAGTAAATCAATAGTTCAGATTACATAAATTCCCTTTTTTTTTTTCTTTTGTAACAGAGGTCAGATAAAACTCTTTCTGAGAATAATGCTTCACTGTGGTAGTGCTGAATAGGCAGCAGCTCCAGTGCCATTCAAGTTAGCAGCAATGTTATGAGTCATATTCTGGTATTAGAGAAATCTTCCTTTGACAATTTCAAAGACAGATATAACAAGGTGCTTTTTGATGATAAATCTTTGCACATTCCCCCAATGGCTAATAATGAATACAGCGCACAGTTACTTGTCTAGGTCTTTTTACTTTGTGGGAAACCATGTCCAAAGCCCTTCTAGGCCTTAATCAGGCTCTTGGATTCAATATCCTTTTGAGTTTTGATTTTGAATTAATCAATAGAAGAACCACAGTTATGATGTTACTTTCCATAAAAGGAAATGATTTTGCAGACTGTCCAACATTTTTTTATTCTTTTCACTAGCTCAAGTTCACCTTTTAGACTTTCATATCCCTAAATGCACTTTACTCAGTAATATCTTGATATTATATATACTGTTTTGTATTCCAAATAACTTTTTGCATGCAAAATTTTTACTAGCTTTGGGTAAAAAAAAAAATATTTGAAGAGGTTTTTTTCCATAAGTGATTTACTTCTATAAACACATTTTGACCACAAGACAATCAGAATCAGAATCGTATAACATTTTAAATAAATTAAATCTCTCAGATACTGGTTTTATTTTTCATGCACCTTAATCTATTTCTATAGTATATAGAAGATAACAGAACAGTTTATATATACATAAATGATTTTATATCTTTTTAATAATTCTTAAGTTTTTATTGATTTTTAATTGTATGAAGTTTTCATAGATTTCAAAATATGTGAAATCTGGAAAATTTACTACTTCAAAAAGCTCTTCTCCAACATAAGTAACATTGATATTTTGCCTTTAAAACACAGAATTCAGTTCTTTGTTTAAAATTATTCCTTTTCATATTTGGGCTCTGATTCACAAAAAGTTACTGCAACAAAACCTTGGTAATAAATATAGACATATATTCACTGGTTTTCACTAAGAAAGAAGTACTGACATCTTCTGCACAAAGACAGGACTTCTGAAAAGAGGAGTGGTTATACAGACAAATTAAGTTCATTTTCTGTTCCCATTCAACTGACACAACCTCTTTTTCATTCAAGCAAGATGTGGGATGTAGTAAAGAATGCAATAAATGTTCAAGATCTAACTCAAACCCTCTAAGCAAATTTCCTTTCATAGTGCAAGAAATAGGGCTTCAAAGCTGGCAAAAGCATCTGGGAGTTCTTTAGTGAGTGGTACCAAAAAGAGTTTTCTTTCTTGCACAGCAAATGATGCAAAGTATCTGGAAACAGAGATCTGTAAGATGTGTGCTCTAACAGTGAGTATATTTGTGCCTAGATGTTTAAAAGCAAAAAGATTTTCCTTTGCTGCCTCTAAATCTGGAATATTCTAGCTTCTCCCTTCTTTCCTGGTGCTTGGCATATGATGTGTCTGTTGCTATTACAGCTCCTCTCCACATAAGATCATATCCAAAACAGGATCAAAAACCAGAGGAAAAGCAGATGTGACACAAATACCATCCTGGTATTTTTTTAAGTCAAAAATACGCCTTCTTTGATAGCAAGTGAACAGATGAAGAAGGGCTCCAAACAGCCAAAATGGTGGGGGAAAATGTGTCATCCCAGGCAAACTGTGGGAACAAAAAAAGGAAGAGTTTTCCCTCGTCTTGAGTGTATGAAGCAGAAATTCAGTTCTAGAAACCTTGTGGCTTTTATGACGCAACTCTGATACAAGCTGAAGGAGGTTATTCTGGGCAGAAATCTAGTCTTTGAAGAAAGCAGCAAATATGAGCCAGCCATTTATCTTTCTCTGCAGTAATTGCTATGAAGAGTGATGATGCAGCTTGGCTGTCTTGGGTTTTTGTTTGTGCTGTTTGCTCAAGGGCTTTTTGTGTGTCTGTGTCATTTAAAATATAGAACATGGAGGCAAATTACCTACAATCTATTCTTGCAGGTCTCAAAGATGAGGTAGGAGGACTTAGGGCAACATGAGGACCCACATAGAGGTGTTAGATACAGAAATGAAGGGCCTGCTGCTTCAAAGACCATTAACCGTAAGCTGGATACACCATAGAACATGTTTTCCAAGCCAAGACATACATCTATCGTGAGTAAAGCTGTATGTTAATGGAGAAGCTACTTCTACAGGTGAGGAGGAGACCCTGCAGGCCAGCTTGGCTCAAGGCATGACAAATTCATATTTTGCCATATGCCCCAAGAGGGACAATCTGGGTGAACACCAATGGCATCACAAATCTACCTGCCAAAAAACAAACCTGTGTGGCACATGGGTCCAGTACTGAGCTCATGAATTGCGCAGGCTAAGTGAAAATGCAACAAGCTTCTGGAATTTCACAGGATCATGAAAGAGAGAAAGTGTCATGAGACATGATCAGTGTTTCTCTATGGAGAGACAAAACACAACACCTTGAACTGCTAGTGACCTATGATATGAAAAACATATAAAGACACTGGATGGAACTTTTTAAAACAAAAAAAAAATTCTAAGTTTTTTTAAAAACTAAAACAGTTGCATGACCTCTTAACCTCTTCTAAAGTCGTGTCTGACAGTTTGGTGACAGACTAAGGATATTCTTCTAGCAAAACGACTCCTCACATCTCTTTCCTCTGTCTCCTTGCCCTTCCAGCTTCCTTCCTAAGCCAGTTTAATAGTTCCTAGTGATATGTTAATTTCTCTTTGGTATGGGCAACAAACCCTACCGTAGTGCACTACAGCTGTATAAACTGAAGCCAACAAACGACACAAGCAGTGGACTTCATGTGCACGGTTTTATGACACAGCATATTGTGCTCTCACCAGCTGCTGTCTGTTCAGCATCCTAAAGGTTGGTAGTGGCCTGAAATGGAACTGTAATTTAGAGTTTTGATCTGAATCAAGTCATTATCAGAAGAGCTAAACTAACTGTTCTGCAGAACAGAGCTCTTGATGATCCAAAGGCACAGTAAAAGCAGAAGTTTTCTCATGGAAATTTACGTGTGTATCTCAATCTCTGCTCGTATAAGTTTTCAATTGCAAACTGTATTGATCCTTACCAATGTCTGAAACTTTTCCAATAATTGAGAAGTTATTTGAGTGAAAAGTAAAGCAAACACAGGGCCACACAAACATCATTATTCTGGAGAGAGTAATGATATTTGGCACAATACAGGGCCTGGTTTTAAATCTGTGTCTTGACTGCGGAGGTATTATAAACAATATTATGCACATAAAGACATTAGAAACTCTACGGATATTACTGAAATCTTACAGCATGCCTGTGAGGAATGTATTATTTTGCTGACTGAACAGCAATACATAGACAAGCTGTGGCATCAAAAAATTAAGCAAGTTGATCAAATCCACAAAGCAAGTCTGTCACAAAATATGAACAGAACTCAAATCTCACAATTTGTATTCTGTGTCTTTTCCCTAAAATTGTTGTTCCCCTTCAGTTTGTTACTTAGGAATGTAGTAGCTATCTTATTTAAGTCTCTCCCCCCTGACACAGATTATATTTCTATGTTAAATAATCTGCTTTTGCAAACAGGAAAGTTTTATTAGCACATAGAATTGTGGAAATTAACATAACCAGAGGAGCTTACCCAAATCCAGAAAACAAGCGACAGAAGAGGAAGAAGCCATAGCCCTGGACAAATGATGAAAGGAAGGCAAAGAATCCATTGACAGACATGCATATCAGGAGTGACTGTCTCCTTCCCACCTTGTCTGCCAAGCCTCCCCAGAAGAATGCCCCCACCATCATCCCAAGGTACACTATGCTACCTGCAACACACAAAAAAAAGATGTTTTGTGAGCTACATAACTGACAACAATTGACCACATGAAAATTAGTTAATCTTCTGTATTTGCAAACCAAACAGTATACAGATTAATTTCTCCTTTCTCAGTGAACAGAAATCATATGCATAGCATTGCAAAGATATCTAGGGAGAACAGATTTCCTACTGTGTTCTTGTTATCTGTTACCAGACACACTGAAGCTTAATATAAATATTAAACAAGGTCCCTCTAGCTAAAACAATTAAAATACAGGAAATAAGACTGAATGGGAGAAAGAATGTCACTATTTCCTTTGTAATAAACTGCATTCATGTTAAATACTGCAAAAATTATAACTTCCTCTACAGAAACAAATTGTCTGAACATTTCTAGAATATAAGCAGTCCTGTAAGGGATTAATCACTGGGAGTAAGATGTGCTAAGTCTAAAGGAAGATGATTATGAAACAGACACTGTATAGAATCAAAGATGTCCAGCTTGACTGTAATTTTGTTTGTTTTTTTTCTCCCTCCTATTTCAGTGTACAACCTTATTCTAAAAGCCACTGCCCCAGAAAAGCACAGGAATGTTTTACATTTTGGATTTTGGGGTTTTTTTGCCCCCAGAGAATTTTAAAAAACACATTGGAGTTTAGCTACATACATTAAATGAGACAGGGGAAAATTATTTTGAGGTGATTTTTTTAAATGTCAATGATGTTTTCAATGTAAAGTACTTTCCCAAAGAAAGATAAGTTTAAATATTTAACACTTGCACCATTCACATTAGTCTAAATTTGTTTGTTTGTTTTTTTTTTTCCTGTTTTGTTTAGGTCATTTGTCTGAGTGAGGGATGCATTTCTTGCAACTGGGAAAAGGTACTCTCATTTTAAAAAGGCTCTAAAAATAAGATTAAAATATTATTTATATTTTGGACAATGAGATTATAAAAGTGGTTTGGACACAGGTCCAAAAGGATAAAACTCCTTTTCATAAGAATTATACTGTATTTTAATCAGTGTTTTGTATACTTTTACTGTCATAGAATCATAGAACGGTTAGAGTTGGAAGGAACCTTAAATATCATCAAGTTCCAACCCCCCTGCCATGGGCAAGGACACCTCTTACTAGACCAGGTTGCTCAAAGCCCCATCCAGCCTGACCTTAAACACCTCCAGGGATGGGGCAGCCACAACTTTCCGGGGCAACCTGTTCCAGTGCTTCACTACCCTCACAGGAAAGAATTTCTTTCTACTGTCTATCTAGTACCTAGTATCTATCATCTTCCCATATGCTATGGTTTGGAATATAACAATTCATAGGGAAGAACTACAACACCTGTAAGTAGCATAATGAGTAAGAATATGTAGATTTACCTCTTTTAACCCTAATAAGCAGCATATTCAGAGGTTCAGAAATATATTTATTTATAATGTCACTAGTTTCTTTGATCAGTAAATACTTTGAAAAGAATCACAACCCATGCAGCAACTAACTTCAGTCAAACCTATGTTTTAACATCTAATTAGGAGGCAAATAAAGCAAACATTTTTCCATTAAGGCGACAAATATAAAAAAAAACCCAAAACTGTAGTAACTGCTGAATTGGCAGAACAACTCCATTTTCTAAAACCACTGTCCTTGGATATCTAAAACCCTCTCTTTAGTTAGAATATTGGTTCTTCACTTCTTATATTATGCCATTCACCTCCTCAGAGATACTAATACTCCAACATAAAAAACTCCCACAAACTCATATTCCTTACAAAAACTACTTTTTCCTTTCTCTAAACAGTGCTTGAAGTGGTAGAACAACAAGCTCTATATCTATGGAATAATACATTTTAACCATGTAGATCTAAGTTGTTAAAGGAAGAAACCATCATTCGTTCACCCACCTGAAAATAACTTGATGGGTACTGTTTTCCAATGAAAGTGTGAGCCAGCCACCATATTAACTAAGATTAAAATCTTGTATGAGTCTTTGCAAGTTCAAGACTTCTCAAGCCACAGATTTCCTTTCTCTAAATACTAGCTGTTTCCCAAAACAGTCATTTTCCTTCTTAGCTTCAGATGTTAAATGATTGCTCTTAGCTAATATTATGCAAATCCTCAAATGCCATAGCATATCAGGCTCTTTTTCTATTACTGCTCTTCAGACTAATCCATTTCTCCTGCATTCCCTTTCAGGACAGGCTTCAATCTGCAATTTGATACTCTCTAGTGCAGATGCTTAATTGCACATTCATTTTGAAGCTTTTTGATGCCTAACATATATTTACAAACTGCCAAGGTTTATTTACATTACTGGAAGTATTTTTAGCAGTCATGATTCTCTTTAAATGCAATAAAAGTATAAAACTATTTTTAAATGATGCTGAAGCTTTCAGTATCAATATAAAAGTTTGTACAGTGTTTATCACACTGCAGTGATACTTGGACCTCTGAGCATTGACTTGCAACTAAGCAACCTGAATGCTTAGCTCTCTGATAGTAATAATTCCAACGTGACAGATCTTCACATGACAGACCACTAGCTTTTGTGTGCTTTTTAAGCTGCTTAGTGCACAAGAGAATAGTCAACTTTATCCCTATTATAACCAAAGAAAGATACAAGTTCACACTAATTGAGATGAAGGAAGATATTGCATCCAGTGAGATCTGTGAAAAAACAGGCAGCCTCATCTCCTCTTCTGAAACTTGCTGTGCAATACAGAAATATCAATGTTTTCATGAAGAGAAGAAAATTAAAATATATTATTGCGATCCAAACAAATTTTTAAAAAATTATTAATTTCTAAATGTTCGTTTCTCTGGTATTTACATAGGAAAACAACTCAGGGAAATACCCTGATACCATAAATATGTAACATATAATTCAAAGCTCAATTCAATTAAATAAAACCAATACAATAAATAGTCCCTCTGTTCCATCAGCTGAAGAAAAGAAAACAAGCACCTTCTTATACCACTTTCAAACATGACTAAAAACCATCTGATGACATTCAATCTGATACCAATCCAGAAACTTAACATAAATAGAAATCAAGTGAGCTGTATCTGGTTCTCAGACAAAATAATCCTGTTCTGAGACAATACTGATGAGCTGCAATAGAGGAACTCAACCGTGAAAGTCAGGATCATGGAAGTGAAAGCAAGGCTGGGCAAAAGCAAGATCATACTCACTTGACCGGCATAGACAGGAATATGAAAGAGCAAGTAACTCAGCAGTTATGTGTGCAAAACTACTTACAATCTTTAAGATATTAGGGAAATAATCTCCACCCGCAACACAAGCAACTCAAATAACCAGCTTTGTAATAGTATGACAGGCATAATTCTATGATTGATTTAATCCAAGGAAATCTGCTGTGAAGTAGCCAAGCATTGTACTTCTAAAGAGAAGCCTCACAAATATTAAATGAAGATAGAACCTAGAAAAAGAACAAAATATTATATGGAAATCTAAAAAAAAAAAAAAAACAAAAAGCAAAAAACAAACAACAAACAAACAAACAAACAAACAAACAAACAAAAAAACCCACCACGTTTTTTCCATACTTTTTCCCTTTCAAAAGAATTGATTTCAAAATTTCCAGGGAATTTAACTCAAAAAGGGTACTAAACACAGAAGCCTCCTGTAGAACATCTAAGATAGTTGGAAGACAACTGAAACTAGGTGAATGGGACTTATGGCTTATTCAGAAAGCAGAAAGCCCTTAATGCAATACAAAATTTTAGGTGAATTCATTTTAGATCAGCAAATACTTACAACATATTTATCCTGATTTAATACTGAGACTGAAGTGAAAATGTTCTCAGAGTACGGTTCCCCAGGCTCACCATTAGCTCTTGCAAGGGTCAAAGATGAGCCAGAAGACAATTTTTTTCTTGGGAGGAAAGGGGAAATGGGAACACTTCTGTTCTCTCCATGAAATAAAAATAAAAAAAAAAAAAAAACAAACCAAACCAAAAAACACCACTATTTTTTTTCCAGAAAAACAACTTGCATGTATTTCTAATCATTAATCTACTCCCATGTATGTCCACCCTGGGAAAAATTCCAGAGAGGAAAACTCATATCTAGATAGAAAGGTTAGACCAAAGCTTTTCCAGTGCTGTAACAGAAATACCACCCACATCATCCACATGAAAGTCCCACAACAATCATTCACACAAATTTCATTGAGGTACTAATTTTTTTGTTTGTTTCACCTGCCATGATTGTATGAAATTTATGTGCTCAATATGTCTATTTTTGATTTGTGTCTGGTATCTCAGGTATGATATTTACAACTTGAAATGCTTGTGGTGTAAGACTTAATTTAGTTCCAACAGGAAAGAAACAGCATTTTGCCTCCATGTTTCCTCTCACTGGGCTAATGAGACTAATTTTGGTTTATCTATTAAGTGCAGAACAAGTTGATTTAGCACTGAACATTTACATTATCTGTTACTTTTGAAAGCTGTAATATTTTCTTGTTTTAAGGTTCTGTATGCTACCAACTCTCCTTATAGTTCTGGGGATGTTCATCTTATATCTAGAATTTACACAAGCAGGTGTGCTGATACATGGTTTTTATTAATTAAATAATACTCTGTCTTAACAGATGAGTTTCCCGTGTACTCAAATATTATCTTAATTGAAACATTGTATTTAAAAAGGGATAATGGGTCCTGGTTTTCTTCAGATCCAAATTAAATAAATTAATAAATGCATAGAAGCAGCTCAGTAACTGCAGAGATTGTGACAGGTAACAGATTATCTGTTAGGGTGGGGAATTTTCTTCACAGCTGTATTTTCTGATAAGGCAGCAAAACTGACAACATGGTGGACCGCTACCTTTGCAGTACGCTGTCATCATCACTTCTGGTTTAAGAATGTTATCATGTCAGTAACTAAGCCTTTGGAAAAAAGTCCCATCTACCACCAGATACTAGCAGCATTTTAATTTATTTTACAACAAACATGTCAAAATAAAAAATTGATCAGAGTTATTCCATTTTCTTCGCTAGAATAATTTACAAACTGAATACTGGTTGTAATTATTGCAGCACTGTTTCATATTTCACTGCTATTTCATACTGCTACTGCTTGGCTAGCTCATTCAACAATGTGTTATAGGGAAAAAGAACAAAGCACTTCTTCCTTGATGCTTACAACAGAAGTAATCGATCAGCATTCAAATTTAGCAACATGGGCATGTAAGAACCAGCCAATACATGGCATTTTTCTTCCCATAAAAACGATATTTTCACAAGATGGTAGTTACCAATACGCAATATATATTAAGTCTATATTAAAAACTCAGGTAATCCCAGGCGATAACATGAAGTTGTTGACAGATTCCCTAGGTGCTATCACTGAACATACTATTTTCACACTGTCCTCTCCTTTGATCCAACTGTTCCTTCTGGCATCAGAGAGAAAATCCTAACAGACAAGCTTCAGATAAAACACACCTAGTTAAGCTGTCCTAATACCCCTGATTCCTATTTTCCTCCAGTGCAACTGTGGAGGTTCCTCTGGATATTTTTACTCTGAGGATTAGATGCTATATTCAATGCACTCTTTGCCCATCTCTGAATTGACCCTGTCATGCTAGAAATTGCTGTGACTTTGCAATTTGAAATGCACTTCCATGGCAATATTAAGAATCAGAATGATTATAAGTGCTGCTTTTGATTGCACAGTGCATAGCACTGGGCAATGTGCTAGGATTAATTAAATTTCAATATAAAAAAAAAATAATATTTCACTAAAGCTTTAAATTGCCCATGCAGTCATCTACATTAATCATGCCATTTCATATCAAAACTGTTCATTTCAGTTATGTTTTATTGCCTGAATATTAATTTCTTATTTGCCTAATCCTACTTCTGACTCAAAACAGTAGAATCCTTGAATATTACTCACTTTTTATTGGTCCTGAATTTAAAAAAAAATGCCAAAAGTACATACACCTACATCAATAACAGATGCATCCAACTCAGCAAGTTAAAGAACATGACACTAAGAACTAATTAATAAGGCTGTGTTTCTGGTGAAGTTATCCATACAACACTAAAGCTAACAGTTGATTATTTCTTCAGCTATTAACTTTCCTTACTGTAGCTGTCTTCCAATACTTTGTAAACCTTTTTCCTAGTAAATGAGAGGAAATAACTAATTTATTTTTAAATTTTTTACATCCATACAGTGGCTGTTACTACCCTTGTTTCAACACAGTGAAAAGGTGGGAGAAGAGAAATGATACTAAATTTAAAAAATTGAAAAACCCAGACCTCATGAAGAACAGGATATAAAAATTTATAAGGGTCTGAAACACACACATGTCCCAAAATGCCCAACAGGAGCACTCTACCTCACCTAGCATTGTCCTGGTTTGAGTTAAAACAAACCAATTTTCTGTTTTACAGTTTTACTTTCTTAGCTAGGCCTCCTTTAACTAGCTAAACTCTGAAATTAACAGCACATTGTTCAGAGCTGTTCCATCTCACAGTGATAAGACCTGATTATACCAAGGGAT
>VZRU01018449.1:1437-15099 GCA_013398155.1 Pedionomus torquatus | reverse complement strand
GACGGGGACGGGGACGGGGACGGGTCGGGCTGGGGAAGGCTCCTGTAGCTGAGTCGTGTGACCCTGCACTTCAGTGTGCAGACCCCGCTCAGAGCCTGTGAAATCGAGACCAAACGCTGTGATAAATTATAAATTTATATGAATATACCTTTTAAGTTATCTTTAAACTGCATGAAAATTAATCTTTTAAGAAAATCTGACTTTAGTCAGATTCATGTTTTCATCACCAGACCAGATCAAAGGATTTCCCAGGGAGCTTTATTTTAGGAACACTTTTGGGACATACACCTGTGCTGCTGCTCTATCTGGGGCACTCAGACTGTGACAGGCCAGTCACGGCTCTTCCTCGCTGCCACCCGGCGTCACTTCCAGCAGCAGGGTAGGAATCACTCCACAGATCTGCTCTCCGGTGTGGAAAAGCACTGGATCTGAGCAAAGAGCCCGTGACCTCCCCAGCATCTCCAGCAGAGCGTCCCAACCACCCGCCCGGCCGGGGTGCAGGGCTCAGGGGGAGGGGACATGCTGAAGGCTCTGCAAAGCCACCTCCCGGCCCCTCGCTGCTGCGGGTCCTGCTCGGACGCTGCAGGGACCGACCATGCTCAGGAACCGCGGCCGCACCAGCCCCAGGCCTTGGCCTCCGCGGCCGCCTCCTGCCCAGCGCCTCCGGGCACCGCGGCCGCAGGAGCCCCGGGGCCGGTGTGGGATCCAAAGAGCAGGCGGGCGCCAGAGCCCGGGCAAAGTCTGGCAGGAGCAGGAGGTGTGAAAGGCAAAGCTCCGTCACATGCACCTGATCCACATGATGGCTGGCACAGGACCGCGCTGCACAACCGGTGCTCGTCTCCGGCATCACGCACAGGCGGAGGAGCGCAGGACCGGACGGGATGTGCCCACCGACGACGTCTCCTGGAGCAGGGAGAGACGTCCCTTCCCGGGGTACCTGGGGCGTACCTGCCTGCGGCCACGCTGCCGGCCCCTCGCACTGCGCCACACGGCGCATCCCGGCACCATCCCCGCTGCCGGGCACTGCCCTGGGATGACCGCGCTGGCCCGAGCCGGCGGTGGCCTTCTGCTGGTGGGGCGCAGGGATGCGCGGGGGCGAGTGAGGGTGCCTGCGCACCCCGGCCAGGGCATCGCCTTCCATGGGGCTTTGTCTGCACCACCACTAATAATATCAAGGTGTTCTGCCAAGTTCCTTCCAGCAAACCTATGACTTCATTCAAAGTGACAGGGGACCTGATTTATTATACTAACGAGCCGGCGATAAATAAACATGACCTGAGAGAATCCCAATCCCACAATTCCATTCTTGTTCAGCTCCTTGGGGGAGATGAAAGGTTTCCTGCAATTTCCCAGTGCTACCCAGAATCTCCCCTACTTGATCTGCCAAAGCTTTCTCCTGCTGTCGAGCCTGGCATTTGATTGAATTGACAGAAGCGGCTTATTAATTGTACTAATGAGGGGCTCAGCAATATGGAGCAGTGGAGAGAGTCCAGTGTGGCTAATAAAACGCTCAAAGCTGAGCAGAGCACAAGGTCACCGTGTTGCCAGGCTACTGGCTAAGCTGCCTGGAAAACGAATCTGTGAACCAGTAGGTGACTCTGGGAAAAATATTGCTCCATAACTCACATAATTAATAGGACAGTGATGCTTTATTTTCCTAGGAAGAATATACAGTGGGGAGGGTGTGAGCACGCGGGCGTCGTGGCTGTGCCCGCTCCCCGGAGCAGGCTGGGCTGAGCGCTCGGGGCGGACGGGGCTGCGGGGTCCCGCGGCTCCTCCGAGCGGGCCGGGGCCGGGTGGCCAGTGGCTGCGGGAGCTGGGAGGATGGGGCAGAGCGTGGCTGCCGGTGCCGGAGTGGCCGGGGCTCCTCTCGGCCTGGCCAGTTGCCGGCAGCTCCCTCGGAGCCTTGGAGCCCGTGCCCAGGCAGCAGGAGCCCAGAGCCGGCTCCCGCGGAGCGGGGAAGGTGCCCACGCCGTCAGGGGTCCGGTGTGGCCTGAGGGTTTCCGATACCCGGTAACAATGGGGGAACTGCCCCACGTTTGACCTGTACTGGTTCCCCAAATACCACCGCAGGGAGAGATAAACAGGGCTGATTAGAGCTAACAGAAACTGTAAATTTGGCAAGAGGATGCTCTCGGGATCTCTGATCTCTTGAGACAGTGATTCCCGCTGGGAGTTTACCACACAGCCCCCCGAAGGGTTTCTAGCAATAAACAGGAATATTTTTGCTCCGGTAGGAAGGAAAAAGGAAAAAAAAAGGGACAAATACTGATCTTAATCTCTTTCTTTGCAACCGGTTTTGGAGCCCCCATTCAAGTTCTCCAAATTACACCTCACCACGGGAGCTCATTCTCATTCCAAGCCCGTTATCTGCACGAGGCCCTGGGGCACGAGCCTCTGCTTTGCAGGGAGGGCTCTGCCTAAAGCAAACACCGAACCAAGGCCATTAATTCCTGTCTCTTTCAGGCTGATGTGGGGCTGGGAGCCGTGGGGCTGGGCACCCCCGGTGTGCCAGGCTGCCGGCCCTGCGCTGGGGGTGTCGGTGGGGGCCCTGCACAGGGACACATCCCGGGGGTCTGGACCTTCCCCCCCCCAGAGCAGAGCTGCAGGGACTGTGCCCTGCGCCGGGTACCCACATCTTTCCTGCTCCGTGGGCAGGAGCAGCCTCGCAGCCCGCAGGGACACGGCCGTCGCTGGGATGGGGTTGCCCGTTCGAGAGAGGCAGTGGCCCAGCTGCGGTGGCCAGCGAGCGGCAGCTGCCGAGCCGCGGGAATAACACTCAGACAGCTCTGTGGAAAGGCCTCCTGACAAAACCCACCAGGTTAATGTCAGGGAAATGAAGTAATGTGACAGAAATGGCTCTGCCTGCGGCTGGGATCATGGAGGCTTTATCCACCTAAAGAGGGAGGCCAATGGGGCACGAGGGGGTGGCCAAAGCCCCTTGTCTCCGGCTGCCGTCAGCATCCCAGGCTGCGTGGGGCCGGATCCTGGCCCCGTCCCTGGCCTTGGGCTGGTTCCTGGGGCGGTGCTGGTCACTGCCACCCCTGGGATGCTGTTCCCCACACCGGCTGGGCTGCGGGGCAGGCAGGAGGGAGGGTGCCCTGGCCTCACGTCCCTGGGGCATGGGCATCGCCTGCGAGGTGGTGTGTGGGGAGTCGGGGGGGGACGGGCAGCAGGGAGGAAGGGCAGCTGGTCTCCATGCTGTGTCTCACCCCCAGGGCCACGGACAATAGCAGGGGAGGCAGCGGGGAGCGGGGCAGTGCCAGGGGAACCACAGGACACGCTCCAGTCGCCTGCGCCCTGCTCCTGCCAGAGCCCCGCAGCCCCACTCCTGCTGGCACTGCCTCCCGGCCACGGTCCTGTCCCTGGTCCCACATCTCCCCACACCTCTGGGCCCCACAGCTTCTGCCCTCCAAGGCAGCCACCTGGCCCTTCCCTCCCCAAGCTTTTGTTTCCCTTCTCTGGAGGGAAATGGACCTGAGGCTCAGGTTCCAAGGTGGAAAAGCAATTTATTCCCCTGCAAATTGTATTTTCCTTGGTTTTCCCGTTGCCACTGACTCTGTTCACACAGTCGACCCAGCCGGGACACAGACTTGAGGCTCAGCACGGCCTCAGCCCCAGCTCAGGTAGGACCTGGGGGGGTTTCAGGCAGAAAGGGGTGTTATGAACCCCCTGGGAGTTTGTACCTGGGGTCACAAGCCTCTGGCAGCCCATGGAGCCCTGCACGGCACTAGGGGTCTGCAGAGGTGCCAACTCTGTTCCAGAGAGGCTGGTCTATGGCCACCGGGAGAGAGTTCCAGCTGTATCCCCTCGGCACATGAGGTGAAATTCCAGGTTTCCTGGCATGAGGGCTGTGCTGGGACCGCTGCACCCCGCTGCTCTGCTCCTGGGGTCCCTGGGCAGGGCAGACCTCACCTCAGCATCCTGCCCTCGCCCCGCTCCCCCAGTGCCAAGGATGCCGAGGGCCTCCCTGCCAAGTCTTCTCTGCCTGGCTCCCCTTGCCAGCTCGAAATTCACTTGGGAAAAAAATACTTAGACTAACAAATAACAAACCTGGCGGCTGGCCAGCGATTCAAAGGCTCCAAAAATGAGGCTGAAATTTGCAGCTGGCCACACTCCCTGCCTAGTTTGGCAGCAGCGCTGATGCCTGAGCACCTGCCAGGGCCAGCAGCGACCGTGGCGCCCGCAGCCGAGCGCGCCGAACCGGCCGCGGGGCACCCAGCCTGCCCTGGCACCGCTGCTGGGGCCAGCAGTGCCGGCGAGCCCGTGCCCCAGGCTTTGTTCTCACAGAAAGCGATACGCTGGCTGCAGGGAGCAGCTGCTGGGACAAGGAAAATGCCCTGGAAAGCTGTTTGCAAACAACTGTGCTGCGGAGGCAGGCGCGCTGTGTGTCGGGCTCCGTGCGGCTTCAACAGGGCGGCATCGCGCGTCCCTCCTGCACCCCGAGGCCTCCCAGACGGCCAGGCCAGCTCCGTCTCCATCCTAGGGATGCTGGCATCACGGCTGGGACCAGCTGAACGTTGGCCCAGCTGGGTCTGGAGCTGCTGGGGCAGGGAGGGAGCGCGAGGCCGGCTGGGCAGGGAGCTCAGCACGGAGCTGGGGAGCACGCAGCCGGGCGAGAAAACACAACAGAGCCTGGCAGAGGGTCGGGGCTCCCGCAGGGCAGCACAAACTTTGCTAATCTTAGATGACACGGAGGCGCAGGGGAGCGGAGGAGCCGAGCCAGCGGGTGCCGGAGGGGCAGGGCGCTGGGCTGTGGCCCCCCGGCCTCCCCGTGCCCGGGAAGGGGTGTCATGTGGAAAGGTAATTGGATCCTGGGATTTACTGAATGATACCGTGGATTATTTCACAGTCACCGTGTCGCAGGGTAATCTTGTTACGGCATTACACAGCCACGTGCACGCACAGCCCCAGCGCGCCCGTGGCTGGTGACACATCGGGACCTGCCCGGGACCTCCCTCCAGACCGGGCAGAGGAGGGGGCGGTTGTCCAGGGGGGGCTGATGCCATTTTGGACCGGGGGCTACCCGAGGCACGCAAGAGTCTGTGATGTGGTGCAGAGTCCCCAGGGGTGCGAGGGGCCTTGGCAGGTGGCAGCGTGGCCATTCCGGCCCCTCGTGGCACTGGGGCTGGGGTCTCTTCCCAGGGATGGTCCCTGATGCAGCATCGCCCGGCTGGCACACAGAGCCGGGTGCCCAGCCTGTGCCCCCAGTGCTAGGCTCCCCTGGGAGAGCTGGTTTTGGCAAAGCCCAGACCTGGAGAGACCCCCAAAATGCCCATCCTAGGAGCACTGAGCCCCGGGTGTCCCGAGGGTCCAGGGCATCCTGTGGAGGCAGAGGGGGCTGGAGGCCGGGATGCCGCCAGGGATGAGAGCAGGCTGGAGGCTGGGGTGCTGTGTGGGACCTGGCATCAGGGTCAGCGGCTGCTGCTGGCCCCGTGACAAATGCCCCCTGTGAGACCAGACCCTGTGCCCGCTCCTCTGCCCCCTCGGCTCCCCGACACACAGTGCCCGCTCTTCTGAGCCGTACCAGAGGCAAACCCTGGCCCTGGCAGTGGAAATAGGTGTCACTCCCCCGAGGTGTGTAAGAATAGCTGAGGAGCGAGGGCAGAAAAACAGCCGTGACCGCAGCTTCCTGCCCCGCAGCCCCCGCAGCCGGAGATGATGCAGGGCGCCCGGAGCCACGGGGGGGGTCGGGGGGATGCCGGGAGGGGAGTGTGGCTGCCCAGCCCGTGTAGAGACCCCGGCCCGTGGAGACCCCCGCCCAGAGCGCCAGGGCTGCCAGAGGGCAGCAGGAAACCTGGCATCCTCCTCCCTCTGCTCGGGGATGGGGAAGTGGAACCCGGGAGGCATCGCCCGGCCCCGCGGGAGCTGCTGCCGCCCCAGCACAAAGTCTGTGTTTTACTGGGGATTAATGATCTTTGGTGCTCGTGCCCCAATGAACTTCCACCCAGAAAATAAGTATTTGTACCCAGCAGCAACAGGTTTAATCAAAAACAAGCTTTCATAGCGTGTTTTTGGTTTGTTTGCGCCCAGCTGAGACACTGAAATCTGAAACACGGCAGATGCAGCCAACTCTCCCACAGCAGGTTAACTTTGGACTGGGACGATAACAAATTATCTGCAGAGCACACACGGGAGGGCAGCTTAATGCCGGCGTGTTTGACTTCTCTTTCCCTGCTCTGACTCTAGTTTTCTCTGACTTTTTGTGTCACTCGATCCATTTTGTTGTTCAAAGCCTGTGAAACAGGGAAGGGGTAGCGGTGCCTTTATCCAAAGATGGAGCGTGACCTCCTGCTCAGAACCAAGCGCTGCCTTTATTTATCCTGAAGCTGGGCTGGGGAATAACAGAAAGTCTGTTGTCCCACAAAAGACCAACTTATCGGCTATTATTAGAGCAGGGATGATAATTCAGAATGAGCAGCCAATTAGGCATGTTTAACCTGGTTCTCTGTTTATGGAAGGTCTGGGATTTGTTTAGATGGCAATTGTGGTTGTTACAAGGGTTTTCTTGGGCGGCTCTTTGGAGACGCAGCGCTGCTGCCACGGGCTGCTGTGCCACGGCAGGCAGGGAGGGGGGCACTTCGCAGGGCACTGCCCCGGGTGAGGAAGCAGCTCTGGCCTGCACATCAGAGCCATTAAATTGCTTTATGTGACTTCTCCTGCCTGTACAGCTCAGCCATCAGAGTCTGTGAACCAAACACAAGGCACATGAAGAAAGCAGAACTCTCTTTGCTGGTGAGAGCTAGTTTTGATGGACACTTTGCAATATTTACCCAAACACCGGTGACGCAGGCTGGAGGGCAGGACTCGAGGGCTCTGACCGTGTTTTGTCCTCCACAGCAGTCTCCCCCCGGCTCATTGCTGCAGACAGCGTTGTCTCCCAAACCCGCTGGAGCAGCCCACCCTGAGACAGTGGGAATGGGGGGGGCATTTTGGGAGGGGGGCTGAGGATGAGGAGGAGGCAGAGGAGTGGGAATGGCAGAGCAGGCAGGGGGGCAGAGCATCCCAGGGCGCAGGGGCAGGAGGAGGGTGCAGATGCTGCCACAGGCAGGTCCCAGGGATGAGCCACCCACATCCCGCATCCTGCATCCCGCATCCTGCATCCCGCATCCTGCATCCCACCCCGATCCTTGTGCTGGCAGGGCATGAATTCCCAGCCTCCCTGGCAGCAGAAGGCAAAGTCCTAAGAGCCTGTACTGGGGTCAGGACTGGCTCCAGCTTTCAGTGTACTTTGGTGGTGCCGGACTTGGGCCAGTGTTTGTGCAGGGAAGGGACCTGACCCACTTCAGAAGGAGCCGGCTCCGAGCGAGCCTGTGGGCCAGGCTCCGGCCAGTGCCACGGCCCCTCCGCCCCCACTCTGCCTGGCACTGGTGCTGCTCCCTGCTCCAGACTTCCCAGGGCCGGGCACACGCTGAACTGGGCCCTGGGAGGGAGCAGAGCCCAGGGGCTCCCCCGCTCTGCCCGCGACGGGGGGCGGCTCCTCTCCGGGGATCTTTCCTCCAAACAGGCACCGTCACACAAAGCCGGGGGATGGAGGTTTTCCTGACATTGTCAGTGCTGGCTCGTTGGGGACGGAACAAGAGGGGTTTTGGAACAAGCAGCACAAGTGCGTATTTACACGTGCACACAATGGGTCGTGTGCGCAGCAGCGCGGCGCGGGGGCAGACGGTGGCCGTCCTGCCGCGGGTCCTGCGGGCGAGGGACGGCTGAGACAGCAGCACCCACAAAATCAGCCACGAGGAAACGGCCAGCGAGCAGAGCTCTGCATTCGCTCTCCTCTCACCTGTCCTCACCCATCCCTCGGTGCCGCGGTGCCCGGGACAAGGCCAGGGAAGCTGTTCCTGCCGAGATGTGCAGGCGGCCGCTCCAGCTGTGGCTCTGCCTGACGCAGGTGCCACCGTCCTCTCCATTTTCGGCTCTGGAGGGTTATTTCGGTGGAACTTCCAGGTATGGAGCCAGCCCTTTTCTCCGGCCCCTGCCAGCCTGGAGAGGGAGAGTGGAGCTGGATGGTCCCATGCTGCTGCCATCCCTGTGGGTGGGGGCACCTGGGCAGGGCACCAGCGGACAGACGCACGGACCGATGTCCGCTCTGCCTCCCCGCAGCCCCGTGTGGGGCTCTGCCAGCCTCATGAGCTGGGTCACATTCACTCCACAGACACAAACGAGGCTTCAGAGGTGCCCCCGCTTGGACACTCAGTCTGAACCATCAGGAGCTCACCCAAGGGCTCTGCATCCCCCTTCCTGGAGCAGCAGAGAGTGAGCACGTCCCTGACCCTCTCCCTGCAACTTCTGCCCTTCCTTCCTGACAGTCACCCAGAGATGGAGCAGCCCAGGCTGGGCAAGGCTTTGGCACGGGGCTCTGCACCAGGAGGGTGGGTATTTGGCCCCCGGGGGTGGCACGTTTGGAGCCCCGGGCTGGCATGCAGCGCCCACTCCACAGGTGCCTTCCTTCCCAAGCGCCTGCCTGCGTGGTCATCCTGGCTCATCCGTGCTGGACCGGGCAGTCAGAGCTTCCCTGGTGGAGAGGCAGGAGCAGGCTCCTCGCCGTCCACAACCTGTGCACCCAAGCCAGGAAATCCCGGCCCTCCGGTCCTTGCCAGGCTCCAGGTTTAAAAATACTTAAGGAAAATAATCCTCCAGTCTCATCGAGGCCAGAGCGATTCTGGGCAGGTTTCAGAACAAATACTGGGGGTTGTGTTTTGTCTGTTCTCGGCAGGCTCTTGGCTCAGCGCTCGCTGCCTCCCCGGGGGCTCGCGCAGCCGTGATGTGCCGGCGGCAGCCCTTGGCCACGGGAGGGGACCACACCACGGGCTACGCGCCACGGCCGGGAGCTCTCGGCCCCGCTTATCACCCGGGGGTGGCTGGGTGGTGGCTGAGGCCGTCCGGAGGGTTGGGAGCACCTTGTTTCACGCCTAGGTCCTTGGTGCTTGCCCTGGCCGGTGCTTGCCCTCTGCCTCAGCCTCCTCCTCCATATGGGGTGCTCCACCAGGCCTCCCCGGTGACGCCCCAGCTGGGGGAGGCTGAGGGCTGGGGGTTGCAGAAGCAGCAGGAATGGCTGCCCCGGTGCTGTGGGGACCCTGCACAAGGAGGAAAGGGGCAGTGGGCATGGTGCCCCGAGAGGCATCATCTCCATGGGCGTCAGAGCCAGCTGGGCCAGCCCTGTGCCCGGCGGAAGGCAGGATGCTGCAATCCTCTTGGCTCCCAGGCTGCCTGCAGCCCTTCCCCTTCCTTTTCAGACCTCTGAGTGCCACAGGCTCCCCCAAGATGACGCAGGACCGAAAATCTCAAGTACTAAAGTACTGTGGAGAGGAGCTGGGCTTTGTGCAACATCCCAAGGAAACAGCTGCTACAGGCGCCGCGAAGAAGGAGCAGAGCTGGAGAGCAGCCTGGAGCTGCTTATCCCCATGGTGATGCTACCCAGAGATCACCGAATGTGCCATCCTCCCAGAAGCAGCCCAGTCACCAAAGTGAAAACCGACCCTAAAGATGTGTTGTGTGGGGAGGGAGAGGAGCTGCAGCCTCCTTCAAGGCCAAGAGAAGTGGCCACGGGTGCCACCAGCCTCTGACGGCTGAGGATCACGCAGGGCGGACTATGAACCAAGCGGGGACCAAGGTTCCTGGCAGGGATGCAGGGGAGAGTGAAATGCAGGTGAGGCAGCGTTAGCGACAGATGAAGTTACTTGGTGCAGCGTACGGTTAAATTTTTTGCTAAGCCCCCACCTTTTCCTCCCCACCCCAAGAACAGGAATAGAGTCATGAAAACAGCATGTTCTGGGACAGCGGTGATCCCACGGGACAGCTGGACACGGCGAGGAGTGCGTCCGCCACCACGGCCTGACCTGGGGCCCCTCTTTCCTCAGGGGTCCCAGGTCTGCCAGAAAGCCTTCTGAGGAAGATGATCACAGCAGCCGGGTGTACGTGGCAGAACAGGATCTTGTGGCTGGTCAGGCTGGTTTGGGGTGTCCCCGAGGGCACTGACCCCATGGGGAAGGGGACAGCGGTGCCGATGGGATGCAGCTGGTTGTTCATCCACCAGCATCACCCCAAGGACAGGCCTCTGTGTCACCCACAGCACATGGTGATGCCCCATCCCAGCAGCCTGCACGCTGGCAAGGGACCAGGGTGAGATTGGCCTCCAGGCAGAGGATGGAGACCCCCCTGCCAGGGGAACCCCCAGCCCCAGCCCCTGCCTGTTCCAGGGCACTGCCAGCCCCGGCTATGGGCACTGCAGGATGGGCGCTGACTTGAGCAAAGAGCCAGCACTGCCAAGACGTGCCTGTCAGGCGGCCAGCACTTGGGAAACGAGGAAGGAGAGCGTGGAAGGAACGAGTCACTGTGCTGGGAACATATGGGATGGCAATCTGCAGGGAAGGACGGCAGCCCCCACACTCCCTGAAGAGCCAGCAGAGACCCTCCCGAGTCCTCGCGGAGCAGCAAATTAGCATTGGAAAGTACATCCAACAGCATCACTTTCCGCTGGCTCCAGGGACGGCAAGGGAAGGGGAAGAGAGATACTATTTCTTGTGCCAGATAAGCTCCTTGGCAGCCGGCGACGCGCTGGGCAGGCTGCTCGAGGCGCCCGCAGAAAGCAGCGAGAGAGCGCTCAGCCCAGAGGATGAGGAGGAGGCAGAGAGCAAGTGTCAAGGAGGAGCACGGCCTGCACGTGATGTCTTTCAACATTCGCTGTGTGATCTCCATGAGGTCAAGGACCCCGTATTTCTCGCTGGCCAAGGTGAGCATCCTTCTGCAGCGAAGGTCAGGCATGGTGACCGCTGGGTTGTGGGCTGGAGCCGGGCAGGAGGCACAGCCTCATCTTCCCGAAGCAGGAGGCAGAAAGGCCAGGAAGGCAGTGGGCAAAGATCTCCTCAGAGCAGATACCCTCTTCTTATCTGGCAACACTGGTGCCAGCTCACCTCTGGCCACCCTGCTTCAGGGTGGCACCACCACCCCAGGGCTCACGGGGAGGTGGCAGCCACCCTTCAGCCAGGGACCCGGGAGATGCTGCCTGAGACGGTCCTCTTTCTGCTGGCCTCACATCATCTCGTGCCCCAAAACACTGGGTTTGTCTCACCCCTCACCGGTCACACTGTGCCCCTGCAACGGATTTTGAGGAGGAATTAGCTCTGCTGCTGTTGGGTGACAGGAACTGGGTGCAGTTACGGCGTGGAGCAAGTGTGAGCACAACCCCAGCTCCTCTTCACGCCGAGATGCGGGTCTGGCCAAGGCTGTCTCTGCTGCCTGGATCCTGGGGACCAGGGACCGCTTTGCAGAGACACAGCCCCGCTCTGTGTCCCCGGGCCGTGGGTGTGAGGCCGGTGGCAGGCAGAGGACAGAGCAGCTCCAACACTTGAGAAGAGGGGTCGCAAGCGCCAAGACGACCACAGCTGCGGAGGTTTGCTGGGGTGCATTGGTGGCCGTTTTGAAGGCCTTGTCTGCAGACACTTTCTTCCTAAGACGGGTGGTTTTCTGAACAAGGACGAGGCACCAAGGCAGCCCTGAGCAATGCCATGTCTTCATCGTCCAACAGAGGCAGAACCCGCGCGTTCCCGCAGGACAGCGCTCCGACGCCTTCTCTTCCCCATCCATTGTCACGGCGTTGCTATGATCAGTAAACTCAGAGCCTGGGAGCTCAGTGAAAGCGAAATGTGAATCCAAAAGTTCAGAAGACCTTTTCCCAAAGCCCAGCCAGGAAACTTGAAGAGATATCTCAAAAGAACAGACTTTCCCAAGAGATTTCCAATAATTCCTGGATTTGGACTCGTGTTGTTACCTCTCTTATCGAGCAGGACACGCGTACTCATGACAGATGAGCGGGTTAGACTTTTACACCTGCTAGAGACATTAATTCCAAGAGAAACTAGAGCTAATGATTGTATTTTAAGATTACTACAGGTTCTCAGTGTTTGCAACAGGACACACAAAACCTGGACTTGAATTACTCTGCTGTGGCCTCTCTTGGACTCTGGAAGTAAAACGCTTTGGCTGTACCCAACTTTGAACTCGATTAGTGTCCACAACAAATGCAGCCAGTGGCAGGTCCGCGAGGCTGCTTAGAGCTGCTTTTCAAGGACAGCTTTGTTGCCCAATATCCTGAAACAATATCCTGTTTTCCTCACAAGAAAAAAATTCCTAATGGGATTAGTATTAAATCCGTCCCTTAAAGGAGACAAAAATGCGGCGGCCCAGGACAGGAAGGACTGCTTTGCACCTTCCACCAGATGAAGAAACAGCGGCAGCAGCTCAGCCCCACGGCAGCAGCTCAGCCCCACAGCAGCAGCTCAGCCCCACAGCAGCAGCTCAGCCCCACGGCTGCCGCTCCAGCCCCACGGCAGCANCTCACAAGAAAAAAATTCCTAATGGGATTAGTATTAAATCCGTCCCTTAAAGGAGACAAAAATGCGGCGGCCCAGGACAGGAAGGACTGCTTTGCACCTTCCACCAGATGAAGAAACCACGGCAGCAGCTCAGCCCCACGGCTGCCGCTCAGCCCCACAGCAGCAGCTCAGCCCCACAGCTGCCGCTCCAGCCCCACGGCAGCAGCTCAGCCCCATGGCTGCCGCTCCAGCCCATCGCTGCTCCAGCAGCTCCTGCTCTGCCGGCCCTGCCTCCCGGCTCCTGCATCCCTCTGACGCAGGGCCCCGCTTGGGTACCGCAGCCACGGGGAAGGGCACGCTCCCTGCCTCTTGGGCAACCTCCTTTGTCCCAGCCCCACTGAGTCCCTTCAAACAAACTGGGAGCCCATGTCCCGGCTGGGGTCCCCCCGCAGCACTTCCCACCCACCGCCGGTGGCACCAGGCCTGGCAGCGCCAGATGCTCGGCCCCAGCCAGGGTGTTAAAACGACAAAGCTCAGTGGCACTTTGATCCAAAACTGCCCTTTTAAAGTACGGTTCAGCTTGTTGCCAAAGCAGAACAGAGCGCAGAGCCCCCCCTGAGGTCAGGGCTACGTCCCAGGGGGAGACGGATCAAGAAAACCTCCCACCCACTCTCTCTCTGGTTTCTGGCGTCTTCCTCAGAAGTGGGTGAAGGAGTTTGTTGTGGTCCCCGGTCGTCTTTTATGGAGAGCACCTGGTCCATTAAGTGCCTTGACATGCACAGAGCACAGCCAGGAGCGCCGGCCGCGGCGAGGAGCGGTGGTTGCCTTTGACAGGAGCGCGCTCGCAGCTCCCCGGCAGCTGCCGCGGGCTCCATCTGCGCAGTGTCACCGCTCCTGCCCTCCTCTCCCTCCCCGGGCGCCCAGTTGAACCACACTTCTGCTGGCTCTGAAACAAATTAGAGCATCAGACATGTGGCCCAGAAGGCAATTAGCGTCGTTAGGCCGCGGGAGACAGCAGCTCAAGAACATTTGCAGGTAGCCGTCCCTCTGTGCGGTGCTGGGTACCCGTGGGCAGCGATGAGGACCCCACCCCCGGGTGCCACGGCCAGTGCTGCATCCCAGGGGCGAGGAGCTCTGCTTGGGACGGGGACACGCTGCCAGCCGGGGCCCCTCCTGCCCCCCGCAGTGCCGAGCCCAGGCCTGTTGTCTCCCGCAGAACCGAAGGGTGG
Source organism: Pedionomus torquatus (assembly GCA_013398155.1). Classification (NCBI taxonomy): domain Eukaryota; kingdom Metazoa; phylum Chordata; class Aves; order Charadriiformes; family Pedionomidae; genus Pedionomus; species Pedionomus torquatus. Next base: position 1,556 of record VZRU01018449.1, on the reverse strand, counting down.
TGGGAATGCCAAGGGCACCCGGCCCATCCCCGGCTGCTGGGGGCTGCGGGGGGCCCGTGCCCTGGGAAGAGGTGGCAGAGCCACAGACACGTCCCCGCGGGCAGCGCCAGGCACGGCCA
>VZRU01018447.1:15177-30957 GCA_013398155.1 Pedionomus torquatus | reverse complement strand
GTTACCACCTCCATCACATAGCAAGGTTTAGCTTGGGGTTTTTTTATTATTAGTTTATGAGAATGCTCCTAGCACCTAGCATGATTTTTGCAACAGCGGCTGTTACACGTGAGGCTGCCTCTCATGGGACTGTTTTGGGTTCCATGGAGAGCGTCATTAAAAGGAGACCTTAAATCCAGTTTATAAAGGGCTTTTTCATCTTCCTCAGTTGGTTCTTACCATGATCACGTACTACAACAAATTATTTTTCACGCTAGGCTGACCCAATGCATTCCAATTCTCCACAGCTAAATGGAGAAAATTTCAAGATGGTCAGAACCAACTGACAAGCTCATATCTGGTGTTTCTTGTTCTGAATCTTAAGCAGAGAAGCCAAAAGAATAGGTCTTTCCTACTACAAATTAACTGAGAGAGCTCCACTAAGACGCCTTGTCCAAACACCCGTGATCTTTGGGAAGATTTGCATCCTGATCCGGAGTTTATCTTTGCAGCTGACAGCTGCGATGTGTCTCAGATGCCAGTCAATCATGCCTTTTAATTTAACAGCAATGTCTTAAATTAGATGGCAGCGACAACAGGGAAAAAAAACACCCAAAAACCTAAGGAATCAACACAAAACAATCAATAGAGCACAGCGAAAGGGTCTGTGCTGACACAATACATCCATCTCTGATTTTGTGGGTTTTTTTGGATTTAGCCTCCCACTGACCCCAGCTGCAGACCCTTCTGGTTGGCAGCTCTCTCAAACTCATCAGGCCAGGGCAGCTTGCGTCTGAAAAACATGTCGAGGCTACATAAAGCCAGCGCAGTTCTGTGGGCTACCCCTGGAAATACCTGCAGCGGACCTTCTGTCACGGTACCTGAGGGGAATCAGCAGCAGCTCACAACTGAGGGAAGGAAAAAATATAGAGGGAAGGAAAAAATTTAGATTGGATATTAGGAAAAAATTCTTTCCTGTGAGGGTGGGGAGGCACTGGAACAGGCTGCCCAGGGAAGTTGTGGATGCCCCGACCCTGTAAGTATTTAAGGCCAGGCTTGACAGGGCTTTGAGCAACCTGATCTAGTGGGAGGTGTCCCTGCCCATGGCAGGGTGGTTGGAACTCGGTGATCTTCAAGGTCCCTTCCAACTCTAACCATTCTATGATTCTATTCCCCAGACAACATTTAACGTTCAGGCAATAAACACGTAAGTGTTGCTGGACATAGAGTTAATTTATAACTATCACAGCTGGAACAGAAAGATGTACCTTCATTAAATGTTCTGTTAATATGCTGTAAGTATTATTTAAGTAATGGCAGAGACTATTTTTGTACAAAGCACAAATACAAGACAGGCACTGGCATACACTGTGGTCTCATACCATGTGTATATACCACACAGGTCCTACTTTTCTTTTTTGGATGCATCTTGTATACTAGAAGGCACTACAGTTGTTTAGGAACTTCTCTTAACTCATACTTCAGTAGAGATACATAGCAGTGTAACTACCTAAAACCAAAAACCTTCCTTTAAATCACATTATCTTCTTTAAATACAGAGGGGTGCCCTTAAAGAGTGCTCTAGAGACCATACAGAGGCCACCAGGGTAGTTGACTCACCTTGTACCCAGCATAACACCCAGGCACAACAGCATCCGTCCCACTGCATTTTAAAGAACACTACCAATTTTTATTATCAGATATCTAAGTCATCCTAAAACACAGAAAGCTTCATACACTAGGAGAAAAATTGAGTTCAACCATTAGTATCTAATGTTTCAACATTTGTACTAACAATGAATATAATCTGCATTACCAAAAGCACAAGTAGCAAACAATGTGCCCCACCGAACACTGGACTTTTGATACCCACAGGTTCCATTAAGACACATACTCACTTTCAGAATATGCAATATATTAATTTGTTATATCCCCAAGAAGGGGATAAGAAAGGCAAGCCTAACTTATCACACCAAACAATAACACTACATATATATTGCTTTGCACTAAATAACACTAACTCTAGTCCACCAAATGACACATTTGACAGTTAACTAATATCTGCAAAAAATTCATCATGTCAAGAAAAATTGAAGTAACACAGAGAAGGAATGTCAGGATTCAGCAGTCCAACATTATGTATTTTATTTTTTATTAGTACTCATCTGATGTTTTGGGCCTACTTCCAAGATTTGCACAGTTGGGGAAGGGTAGGGAGAGGGCTGGGTTAGGTTTCTTACTCTAACAACTTATTCTTATGTAGCATGCCCAAACAACAAATGCATCCTGCTTTTACAAATGTTTCCTTCCAAAGTAAAAAAAGCTCACAGTCATGATCATAAGACAAGACATGCTTCTTCATTATACCTACCTTCTCAAATGTCTTGGGTTTTTAATAATTAGTTTTAATACCGTATAAGGCACATGATTACATCTAATTTACAGACCACACATATTGGAACATTCAAAACAGTACGTTAAAACAGACTGTAATGAAATATGTTTTAACAAGAAAGTTTCATTCATGATGCTACTGAAAAGCTGAAAGAGATAGTTCAAACAGTGAGGCAAAACACAAGCAAAATGTGGTGTGCACAGATACATCAGGAAGGGGGTAATGCAAAACTGAGTTCATCTCAGTTTCCAAAGGACACCATATAAACATAAAACAGAGGAAAACATGATCATAGCAATTAACACTGAGTGTCCCTAGTTACACACAGTAAAAAGGAACATGAAAGAGGCAAAGCTTGGGGATAAAAGCTAAATATATTTCTCAAAGCACATTGAGACAAGTGTATAGCCAGAAGAAGATAATAATTGAAAATAATAAAAATGAATGTTCTACAATGAATTTCCAGAACATTGACACTATTACTATTGCTTGACCTTCATAAGAGGAAGAAGCAGTCAAAAATCTTTTGTCGCCCTTTTTCACATATAGCAGAGCTGTATGTGACAAGACTAACTACTTTATCCCAAAACTAACCAAGGATGATATTTAGAAGCCACTGCAGCCACTGAACACTTTGAAAACATCAATAACTTGATGGCTTTCTGCCCAGATCACCAGAACTGACCTGAAGATCTTTATAACACTGCTTACCAGGCAGTTGCCATACCAGACACCTGCATCCAAAATGAGAGAAACAGGATGACACTGGAGCCAGAAAAATAAGTACTGGAACATCTGATAATCTATTATTTTCACTAAATTGTATATCACATAATCAATCATAGCTCCTGTTGTATTCATGGGGCTAGACTATGTCAATATAGCCTGTGGTAAAACATTTGGTTCTACTCTAGCTATATCCACAAGGGCATATAATGTTTATAATCCCATAACCATAATCAGTGCTTATGGGTGTCAGGAAGATGAGGCCAGTCCTTCTTCAGTGACCTCTAGTGAAAGGGCAAGAGAAAACAGGCACAAACTTGAACATAGGAAGTTCCATCTAAACATGAGAAAGAACATCTTCACTTTGACGGTGGCAAAGCACTGGAACAGGCTGCCCAGAGAGGTGCTGGAGTCTCTGGGGACAATCAAAACCTGCCTGGACAAGTTCCTGCGCAACCTGCTATCTAGGAAGACCTGCAGGGGGGTTGGACTACATGATCTCCAGAGGTCCCTTCCAACCCCATATCATTCTATGATTCTGAACAATACTGAATGAGCTTTTGACTAATACAGATGCCTTCAAAATACAACACGCTTAAGCTGGTACACTTTCAGAAGTATAAAATAGAATGAGAAAGCAGAAATTATTACATGCGCTCATCACTGGCAAAAGTGCCCAAAAGGAATACCTCCCTCAACCTTACGTCACTTGCTGTTTTCATCAATATCCCAAAGACACAGCCAGATCACTTCTGCCAAGTCATCTGGGATGCATCAGTAATATATGCTCAAATACACAATATATTGGCTTATTTTAAATAAAAGGTAGCATATTTCAGGATTAAAATAATCATACTTTCATAGCAATTCAAGACTTGTTCCTAACCTGCCTTTATACAAAGGTTGTTTTCTTGTTCTATAAAAACATCTTTATATAAAGTTTTCAATCAATAACAGTGTATTCACAGCTTTATTCACACACCCTCCCCAAGGAACTCTAATTTTATTTCACTGAAATGAGGACAAAAGATCACTGCTAAAGCAATCCAGTCTTGTGATATTCTGTCTTTATAAAATTGAGTTATCCCAGGTTTTTGATCACCCACAAATCTGTAACTTGATGTCCATGTTTGAACTCAGTTTCCCCACCAAAAAAACCCAAAACAAAAACAACAAAAAAAACCAAACAAAGAAACAAAAAAAAAAAAACCACACAAAAACCACCACACTACCCACAACCCAAACAAGACTCAAACCTGTATTTCCATATTTCTCATTCAGAACTCAGTAGAAATGTCCCGAGAATTTACCAAAAGTTATTATGTTACCCAAGTGGTGTGCAAAGGAGCCATCAGAAAGGCACATATTTGAGCTGTGTGAAAGAAGGGGTCTGGTGTCACTTTTACAGTTTGAAATGCAAAAGCATTATAAAAAGGATTCAATTAGTTCATGCATTTACTGTGAGTAGGGGGTCTCATTGGGGTTGTCAGAGGAAATATTTAATCAACATGATGTCAGTCAAGTGCTTGTCAAACCTACTACAATTTTTCAAAATTCAAAATGTTTTATACAATAATTGATGCAGAGATCTGAGCACTTTAAAATAAGTTACAGCATGTAAGCCTTTCTTAAGAGTTTCTGGCAGGAGACATAGTTACTATGTTTATTTTAAAAGCCTCAGTTTCTGTAATAGGGAAAGAAAGTTTAATTTCATTCTCCCCCTCCTGCCCCCAAGAAGATGATTTGGATCACATACAATAATATTTAATTACATAATTGTGAAATTACAGAAAACAGGTATTAATTTAAGCTGTATCATTTCTACTTGACTTGCATTACAGCAAGCATTTCTGAGGACTGAACAAAATCATCCAGAAATAGAGTGCCCTCTTGGAAGCATTCAGGGGCATATGCAGTTCCCTCCTGGGGAAATCAAACCTGCTGCTGGACTTGCCCTGTGTTAAAGGTTAATTAGCTTTACATTACACTATTTTAGTGGCACTACGTGGTGCACAGAAGGATTAATCCAGGGTTAGACTTCAAAGACTCCAGAGAGAAGAAAACTAGAAGGTACATTATGAACAAGGTTTAGAAGAAGCTGCTGGTCAGCTCTGGGCTAACACCAAAATCAGTCTTGAGACTTAACTGTAGCTCTAACTGCTGACCTTGGCTTTGATGTTTGACTGAAGTAAGCCTAGAAAAACCTGGATTGCTTGCATGCTGCTGTGTTGGCCTTCCAGATGCCTGCATGTTGAAAATCCCCCAAGGGGCCAGAGCAAGCACTGGGGAGACAGCAGTGGACAAAGCTCCACATAAAAATCTTGTGCAACTTGATTTGGCCAAAATACCAGGGATTGGAAGCTCTAAAGTGTATCTGGTATAGTCTCCAGAGTCATGTCAGTTTACTACCTCTACCTAGTCCATTAAATTTCTCTTAAGTTTTTAGTTTGGTTTTGTGGCTGGTTTTGGTTGTGTTTTTGTTGGGTTGTTTTTTTGGGTTGGTTTGTTGTGTTTTGGGTTTTTTTTAATGGAGTTAGGGTCAAAGAAGCAAATTAGCTCAATAGTATTCACTAACTTCTAACTATTGTCTGTTAGAAAGATCTCAGTTTCATATCACACAGGGATGTAGGTTACAAAGGTTGAACTACAGGGAGTGGTGTGGTGAGGCACCACAAGTCTGACAGATATTAAGAAACTGTGAATGCCACACCAGGGGACTAAAAACATCTGCATCAGCTTTCCCCAATACAGACCAAGTTTGCTTTAGATTAGGTCACAGAGCAGCACACAGTCTGACTTATGCAGAAGTACATACAAAATAGGGTGGATGAAAACTCTTCATAAGCATTTCAAGTTCCAGCAAAAGCTTTCAGTGCAGATAAAGGATTGCAATTTCAAAAGGAATTACTCATAAGAGGAACAGCCATTCCTGCAGTAATAGACAAACTTGTCTTAAATCAAATAGAAGACATCTAACATCCAAGTTCGAGACACTGGTTGCCAATTCCCCCTCACCCCCTCCCACCACCACCCCCCCAAACAGAGTTTTCAGTGACTATAAGAACTGCATTAGGAGACTAGGGGTAAACTAATATTTAGGTTAACTAGAAAAGAAATAACTTGCAGTACTAGTACTGCAGTGAGGCCCCGTTCAAAGAAATAGGTAGTTAACTTTACTTTAAAAAGCTTAAATTGATTGAGAAGGGCTCAGAATTACTGTGCCCATGAGCATTCTTTGCTACCTTCCAGAAAGCTCAGGTTATAAAAGATGGGTTTCTTAGAAACATAACTTCATTTTTCTTTGCTTCGGGAACAAAATTCTGGAAACAGAATTTTGAAGTCACTGGTTTGTTGTGCAGCTATTGCCAGAATCAGCCAAGGAACAATGGCTTCCTTTAATCTTATTGAGCTACAAGTTGCTACTAAGGCAGCACATCCTTCTGCAAAGCAAAATTCACAATTATACACCACCTATATTATATACATACATTCAAGAAAGACAGTCTCACAATGTATGCAAACTTTCAGCAGCACCTGATAAAAATGCAACTTTGTTATTTGGAAAGAAAACTGTAGCATAACAGCAATTTGGCCCAGAGCTATCCCCAGTATGGATACAGCCTGAGGGATGATTGGCTTGAGAACAGCTCTGGTGAGGAGGACATGAGAAAACTGGTGGACACATACAAACAAACAAAACCACACCCAAACAACCACAAAAACCAGACAAGGGTCAGCAATGCAGACTTACAGCCCAGAGAGCCAATCTTATCCTGAGCTGCATGAAAATAACTATGGCCAGCAGGTCAAGGGAGGCAAACTCTTGTGAGTGATGTACTGCATGCTGCTCTGCATCCCCAGCACAAGACAGACACAAACTTATTGGAGCAGGTCCTAAGGAAGAACAAAATTATTAGAGGGCTGGAACACCTCTCCTACCAAGAAAGGCTTGGTTGGGGATGTCCAGACAGGAGATGGCTCCAGGGAGACCTTACTGAGACCATTCAGTAAATAGGGAAGTCTTGTATGAAAGATGGTGAGGGGCTTTTCCCCCCCAAGGTCTATAGTGACAGGACAAGGGTCAATAGTTTTAGACTGGATTACATCCAATTTAGACTGATACAAGTAAGACAGGTTCTGGTGCTTTTGGGTGTGGAGCTTTGTTTTGTGTTTTTGCTTTTTGTGTTTTGTTTTTCTTCAACCATATACATACAGTGAGGGTGGTACGACACTGGTACAGGTTGCCCAAAGACATTGTAGATGCCACACCACTTAAATTGTTCAAGGTCAGGCTGGAGGGGACTTTGAGCAACCCAATCTAGTGAAAGACATCCCTGTCAATGATGGGAGCATTGGACTAGATGATCTTTAAAGGTTCCAAACTATCCTATTGTTCTATGAATATTCAACACTTCACTGAGATATCATCAAGCAAGAAAGCAACCCCATAGATAGGAGAAGGTTGTTCAGGGTTCTGCTTTGGTTTCTCTCCCACCCATCCCCACCCCCCTCTCAAAGTTCATTAAAGCCAAGATATTTCAGAAAATAGCAGAGAAGAAAGTAGTTAGTTGTGGAAACTTATGTAGCATTTTATACTATACAAAAGGATAACCAAACACACTGAGCTTCACTTTCTCTAACGTTGCTCCCATAAGTACTTGCAAGCTCCAGAGCATTGAAACTGCATTACTTAATGTCTTCTTTGAAGAAGTGGACCTCAAAGTGTTTACACACACAGACTGTGACAACACCCTGCCACTAGAGAACCACTCTTATGCAGCATATATATGAATACCTATATTTTAGTTAGATGTCTGAAAACCCTGGATTCCCTGCAAGACAGAAGCATTTATGGAATGAAATGATGATTCAAAACCTATAAAGGTTAAACCAAACATTTAAATGCCCGCCTGTTGCCACATCCAGTCTCATGGATCTTCAAAATGGATCTCTGCAGCCTATTCAAATAGACCTCTACCTCCACAAAGATTCACCATTTAAATAGGGTTCTGTTCCACACTGATTACAAACTCTATAGTACATTCTACAGACACAGGACTACAATTTTATTCCAAGGTGGTTTGTTGTTTTTTTTTTCTTATTGCCAGGTTTCCCCGATATCATTAGAAAAAAAAATAGTGAATGTTTGCATTAGTAATAGCTTAAGTTATGCTTTTGCTTCTTTATGGTTGTTTGCCACTGCATTTCAAATAAGCTCAAATGCAATTTTCAGAATTTAATACAGCCTATTTTTAGCAGTGCAGAAGGTCTGATTACAATTTCTTTTTTTTTCCATTTTACTGTTTGGTATAAGACAGGCATTCACATTTAATCATATCCATAGATTACCTCAATGAATACAAATCTGTTACATTATCTTTAAATAAATGAATGTCAATATGTTCTAGGGTAACAGAAGTAATTGCATATTGATAACAGTCATTACCATAAGTCATGGTTGCTGGCAGAAAATCCACTTGTATTTTTTAATAAGGTGCAATATTATGGTCTATTTTGAGATGATAGCTTGCTATTTCCCCATATATAATACACTATCACTTCACTATTGCTGGCAGACCCTGGGAATAGATAAAAATTCAGAATGTAATCCTGCAAATTGTAAGATTCTACAGTCTTTTGAAACTAGGGTGGTTATTCCAAGTACCTCAGCAAAACTGATATGAGGAAATCATTATTTGTGCCAGGCTGATGTACCTTCCATTCCACTCACCACAGCAGATAACAGTGACTAGCACATTATACTGAACTCAAAACAACCAAGTACTTCAGATTTCGCATTGTAGCTTATAGCAGTTTGCAAAGTAATCTGAAAGACACTTGAGAAAGGAACACCTCTCCCTCATTTTTAAGAGGCACAAAACTTCAAAGCTAACTCAGTTATTCTGGACACATCTGCTATGGGAGAGGTAAGGAAGTTATAATATCCAATATCAAGATTGGAGGCTCTCGTTCTGCACTGCTGCTTTACTTTATTGCCTTAAAGCAGCAGAAAGGTAGAACTTGATAAAATAAGCCTACAACTGCAGAGTCCTGTAACATGGACAGACTATCCCCATAAAACAGGCTAGAGACAGACTACTAACATTAGCAGCATTACTAAATAGAATGTGGGGATCCCCTCTGGACAGGAGTCTTAACATGAATCAAGAGTGTGTGGATTTGCAAAAGCAGAGCAAGGTCAGAGAGAGGAGGGTGACTCTTTTCCCCCACTTGGCAGCTGTGAGGCCATACCTGGAATATTTCGCCTAGTTTTCAGCCTCCACATGCATGAAATAGTGACTAGTGGAGCAAGTCAAGCAGGTGACCACTAAAACCGCCCTCTCAACAGAGAGGCCCCCTGACAGACCACTGGGGGCTGCAACACATGAAGCATATAAAGTGACTGCAAAAAACAGATTTCACTCACGCTGGAGAAGAGAAAGCTTGTAAAGAGGTGGCTCTTACTGCTGTCCTCAACAGCCTATAGAGAAGACATGACTCACACTCTTCCACAGGACAGTCAGTAAAAGGACAAGGAGGAACAATCACAGGTTGCAGCCAAGACAATTCCAGTTTCACAGTGAGAACTGACAGGCACTGGCACCACCTGCCCAGAGAGGAACCATCACCTCCGAAGATTTTCAAGAGTCATTTGGACAAAGCCCTGATGTACTGGGCCTGTGTAGGGCAGTGTTAGTTTTCTTCATAGCAGTTCATATGGTGCTATGGTTTGGATTTTGACCAAAATGATACTTACTACACAGTAACGTTGTAGCCTTTGCTGAACAGCATTTGCTGAGTATTGAGAACTTTTTCTCACTCTACCCCTTACCTCCCCATCAAAGAGAATGAGTGGTATGTAATAGGCTAGGAGGGGACAGCCAGCAGAGGTGGACTCTAAGTAGACACAAATCACATTTTTTTGTTTGTTTTCTTTTTTTTTTTTCTTTTTTTTTTCTAATTTTGACACTGCCCTCCAAGTTTGCTTTTATTTTCTTCCCCTTTCCTACCAGGTGTGAGTGGAAGCGAGCAAACAGCTGTGTGATGATTCACTGCCTACCTGTGCTGACATACACCACCTGAGCAGTGTGATCCAGCTCTGAAGCTGGTCGTGCTGGACTATGAGCTCCAGAGACATCTTCCAACCTAAATCATCCCACAGTGCAAAGTACAAACTTTGTGCTTTGCAGGTCCCAGTTTGGTAACAGTGAGTGGCATGCTTAAGAGACCATCTAAGCCAGCAGTCACAGCACAGTAGATGTATTAGCATGTGAGATTTAGAGAAATATAATTAATGAGCCTGGCTGCATTCCTCCTGGGAACACCACTACTCCATCCCTACCACTGGCTTACACTGAGCCCCACCACTGTCACCGTTTCCTGAAAAACGGCCACACTGAGCACTGTGGGGAGACCTTAATTTACAACTCACTGCACTATAAGATAAATACACAGTAGCACTACTTTGTAGTACGGTTGTGTCATTTTACTGAACTCTTGTGCAGGCACCAGTTCTAACATAGCTTAGTCATAAGTACAGAAATAAAATGTTCAGGTACCCAGAGTGGAGCATATGAAACAAACACTTTCTCCTGAAGTGAGGAGTCTTAGGGATAAAAAACCTTAGTGTTCTCCTAGGCTCGTCTATAATGTAATTAAATCTCCATATTTGCTCTTATGCAATTATTCAAAGTAAAACTCAACCCCAAAACTTTCTCTTCAGCATCCAAAGTTAGCTTTAAAAAAACCCAAATATTTCAAAAATATTAATAAGGATAAAAAAAACCAATCCCTTAAGACACACCTGGCCAGCAGGCTGCTCTGCCCTGAAGAACCCCAAGGCCTCATCCAGGGTGCACATACACCACAGGCCACGATGCACACTTGCTCTCGGGGCAAGGCAAACGCTACCAAGCCCCTATACCGCCCTTCACCATCTTTCTGAGACCCACATAAACCAGGGGGAGTTTGGTTTGTCGGTTTTTAAATTATCTTCACCACAGCCCCACCACCTCAGGTCCACACACCCCACAGCAGAGCCTCATTTCCCTCAGAGAGCAGCCACACTGAGCTCTCAGGTCTCAAGTGCGCTGGTTGTCTGGCGACCCCAATCCACCCAGCAACCAGGGCGGCTGCAGCACCCAACAGCAGAGCGAGGGGTCACCCTCACGACAGGTGGCCAACTACACACTGGCCATCAGAGCAGCAGGAGCTCATGCCTCAGGGCAGGGCTGGGCTCATCACCTTGAGGCGAGGGTGACTCATCACCCTCAGGGGAGCATGGTTTTTGCCCAAGTGCCTGTCAAACCACTACAAGCTTATGTATTTAGATGTTGCCACAGGGACCTATTATGTGCTGCTAGGATAGGCTCGGGCCTCACCACCCAACTGCTACTAGTAAGTCAAACAGACAAGTCAGCCATTCTTACACAATGTGAGGGTAGGAATAGTGTACCTTAGAAAATAACATCTTCCAAGGCAAAAAGTGCTCCAGCCCAGAGCTGCTTGATCAACCCTTCCACTCCAGGCAGCAACAACATAGGGCCCAAATGTAACTTAAAAGTCACAACAAAACCCATACCTTCTTCCAGGTTGGAGGTCTTCCTGAGAGGTAACACTGGTCATACTTCACCAACAGCAGGTTCTGAGAAAAGAGGTGTTGCCACACTTAAGGCTTTGCAGGCTGGGAGCCCACCCTGATAATCTGCACCAGCACCTGGGCATCAGTAGAGTCAACTGGGGCTGGTTGGTGGGGCCTGCAGGTTCTTGAATGGAACTGGTGAGAATACAGCCAGCCCTAGGGTCATAGGGGAGCAGAGATGGAGAGGGAGAAAGGAGAACCTTCCTGGAAGGGCTAGAAGGATTTGAGGGATCTCGGTGTCACCTTTCAAAAGTTGTTCCAGATGGGAGTGATGTGAAGGAAAATTACACCTTCTCCTATATCTTTCTTATACTTGACAGAGGCAATACAAGCCCTGAGAGTACCAGGAATCTTACAAAGGCTCTGTGGTTCTCCACAGATCCGGATTTTCCTCAGCTAGGGGAAAAAAGTCCTCTACTACTCTGTCACTTGTGTTACTGATGTTTACCTAAAGATGCAGTCTCTGCAAGAGAGAAAGGGTCAACAAAAGGGTGTCCTTCAGTTGTGACTGACTACGTAAACTTAAAAATGGATTTCAGAATTCACGTACTCAAGGTTTTTTTATTGGTAGAGGCCTGCCAATGTTGGTATTATTGCAAATGTAGTGTAAAGTCAACTTGCAAGTGGGCATGTAAAAATACTGAATTTGTGGTATTTTACTGCCTCATAAAAGGCATTTAATTTGGATGCAGAACATTTTTGCAGTGAGTAAGCATTTATATGAATATCAATATACGTAGTTTCCCACAGATTGAAATTTCTATGGAAAGTTGCACATTTCTGAGCTGCAAATACCGTGTGTGCTTAGTTAGCAGTTTTATGAGCAGGCAAGTTGTGGTTGCTATCAGGTATCATTTCTTGCTGTGTGCTCTTCTTTAACTTCACAGGAAGTATAAAGGTTATTCTTACGAGAAAATCACCTTTCCACTGAGAATTAATCTTTTTTGGTATGCTCTCTATTTCTGGCTTCCACTGTTCTGCTGTTGTCAGTATCCAGGTTCTGTACAAGGTGACTTACACGTTGAGGGCCCTCTCCTTCTCCCATTTTTAATAATAATCTACAGGCATAATGATTTATTCACACTTTTGTGTATGAACAATTTCCGGTGAAGTAATTGTTCCTTTTATATGACTACTCTTCTCCAATTCTACTTTTTTTTTTGCAGATATTCCACTTACAATTATAACTGAAATAAAGAGCAATGCTGTTAGAACTATCCAGTGGAGACCAAAGAGGCCAATACTTATGACCAGCCTGTCTAGTCCATACAGTCTATTTCCTATAATTTTGAGGGCTCTTCAAATTTGAAAGGATTCTCAGTTAACTGTAGCAACTCTGAAATTGGAGAAAATTGCCACGGATGGTTCAGTGACGGTCTCTGCTCAATGAAAGCAAAAAGGGAAACAAGACATTGATATATAAGGAATACCATTGAAAGTATGTACAATGCGCTTAGGTACAGCAGTAATAGTGTTCTCAGTATTGATCAGTATCCAAGAAATTATGTGACAAAAAGTGATTAAGGCAGAAAAGGCTGTCATTTTAAAGGAAACTTGAAAGATGGGTTTGTTTACATTCAATAGGAGACACAGAAAGCAGTATTTTAAAAATAAAAATATTTCAAATATTTCTATGCATTTATAATGCTACAGGAGATTCACTTTCTGTTTCTGTGCATATATACATAAGCTATATTATTATGTGAATTATCCCAATTGAAATAAATCCTTTGTGGGCTGGTAGAAATAGCAATTATAATGTACACTCAGCCTGGAGAGCTAGTAACTCTGTTACTTAGTGATGCAAATAAGATCAGGATTTAGTCCAAGAATCCATTCCGTTTCTAAACAGATTACTTCCCACTATGGCAGATGCGAATATATACAGGAGAAAAAACAAAACAGATCCATCTAGTGAGAGGACAGGAACAATGAATAAACATATTGCTGTTTTATATGTGACCACAAAGCAAAGTTAAAATTTTCATACTGAATATGGACCTATGTTTATGTTTCATGTATGACATATGTTGTATTTTTAATACACATTACATTTAAAATAAGGTAAAGTGATATCACATGGAGATATAATAAAGGAAAATCAGAAGTTATAAGTATTCTTTAAATCAAGACATTCTGGTATTAGTGTTATAGTTAATGTTAACTCTAGTATTTTCCTGTGTTTGAGTTTTGAGTCCTTTAAATATACCTAATTTGAACTGGAATATTTCTAATAAGAAACATGGCACAGTGGAACCTTTTTATTTCACTTTTTCTTCATCTTTGCCCTGTTTGTAATCTCACTTTTTATGCCCATAGCATGTTTTATTTTTTACAATAATGACTTTTTGTGGAATGCATTGTCCAACATGAGTTAGTAATGATCATTCATTCGCAATAGGATTTCTCTGATGTTTGTGTCAAACCATAACAAACTATCTTTGCAACAAAAAAGGTGAACATCATGATAGAATATCATCCAGTGTGGGTAATGTCCTAAATAATAACAGGGCCCCTTCTACAGATCAGCTAATAGAAGGGAGTGTGCTTGCACTATTAGGCCACAAGCCATGGTAAGATAAGAAGTGCTAGCAGGACAGGAGTCCTGGGGGGAAGATAAGAAGTGCACACTATGCAAACAGACACTGAAGGACAAGGGAAAAAGATAACAAGGAGAAACAAGCAGTGCTTAGTTTTATTGTGGGCAGCTGATGCCTGGTTGTGTGGTGATTGATTGATAGTTTGTTGCTGAACCAAGATAACATGCGGTGGTGACCAATCAGTATGTACCACAGGAACACTGGACGGGCAAAAGGACCAATCTGTTTAAAACACGCAGCCTATGTGAACGAATATAAGCAAATGGCTACACACAATGAATTGACATTCTGCTTGCATCAAGCTATGTACCGTCTCTCAATCACGGCAATCCAGAAAGTTTTTGAACTGTAAAAATGTGTAAATTATGCAAAGCTAGGTCTCTCCTGAAGGATGAGAAACAAGAAACCTTAAAGTAAGTTGAGACAGTTTGTGAAGTGAGAAATAGACCTTATTCTTGTGCAGTATTTAAAATGTTAGGAAATTCCAAAGACAAAAGCCTTCTTAAACTGAAAATAATACAGCTCCATGAATCTGAAGTAAACATTGACTGGGATGATTCATTTGCTGGTGTGAATGTCCAGCAGCTTGTCAAATGTGTCAGCCATTTCTGGTTAAATGTTTAATCTGACATGGGTTTCATGCATACTTTAATCAAGTTTTCCCAAGATTTTCACATACCTGGCCAAAGCAGAAATAGTAATTCAGCTGCTGGTTTGGTTTCTCTCAATTCCATTCTATTGCAGATGTTCTCAAAATACATTTGCTGCTACCATAGAAAACTGCTTTCAATGATGAAAAATGCATTAGATCAAATTATTCCTTCAACATGCACACAGAAAGGATGAAGCTACTATATGATAGAGGAGGATGTAATTCTTCCCCTCCAAGATGCTATGGGTAGATCCTAACAGGGAGACGTACCCTGTTGTGTCATGCGTAAGTTTTATTCCAGCTCCATTAGCATGTGCAACTGGCTGGAACCAAGAGAGAAGTGTCAGAGCTTTCAAGAGATGGTGGAAGTTTTCAGCACAGCAACAAGAAAAAAGGGAGCAAATGGAGAGGTTAAAAACCTCTTATAGAGTTATTCTCTCAAAAATCTCTGCTTAGGCCTATGTGCTATTTTACATGATTTCAAAGAACTTGAGTATACACAGCAGTAATCCATGATGCAAACTATTTTTCACCTGAAAACTATGATTTGCATAAATTTTCACCTAGCACCTTTAGATCTTTGATCATCATTGCCAAGAGTATATAAGGAAATAGCAAAAAGTTCAACAGGGAAAACTGAACAGTTAATTTTATTTTGCATTATATTTATATATGTGTATATATATTTAGATATAGATATAGATATATATTTATATTGCTAGTACTTAGAAAACTGATTCAACAGGGAGTAAATCTGGTTTTCTGTAAGCCCATCCCTGCACAGACT
>VZRU01018447.1:0-11179 GCA_013398155.1 Pedionomus torquatus | reverse complement strand
TTATGCACCTTCAGGTTCCTCAGGTGGTCTTGAACCTGATCTTCTCCTACTGTGGGCAGTTCTCCATTCTTAGAGCCCCTGCTTACGCCTTCTACAACTTGAGCAGTGCAGCTAGAGCCCTTGCCAGTGAAGATTGAGGCAAAGAAGTCATTCAGTACCTCATCCTTGTCCATATCCTGGGTGGCCAGGTCCCCCTTTCCTTCTGGAGAGGGCCTACAGCCTCCGTAGTCCTGCCTTTATCCCTGACATATGTATAGAAGTTTTTCTTATTATCTTTGATGTCCTTGGCCAGATTTAGTTCCCTCTGGGCTTTAGTCTGCCTTATGTGCTTCCTCCCTCTACTGGCCTCCTTCTTGATTTTGAGCCTATCTAACACTTCCTTATTCATCCACACTGGCCTTCTGGCTATTTTGCCTGACTTCTTTTTTGGGATGCATGTCTCCTGATCTTGGAGGAGGTGATCCTTGAACACTAGCCAGCTTTCATGGGCCCCTCTCCCCTCCAGCTCTTTTTCCCACACTACCCTGCCAATCAGATGTCGCAGGAGTCCAAAGTCTGCTCTCCTGAAATCCAGGGCAAAATCAGTCTAAACCAAGTAAATGTAAGAAGAATAAAAGTTATTGTAGACAACTGGTACCTGGCCCAGAAAAACGTAAAATTGAGAGAGCAGAACTCCTTTTCAAAATGTGTGCAATTGTATCTTTAGTCATGAATGGTTCCATGTGTGGAACAATGGCTAACAAGGCATAGAATTTAAAAATCCAGCTTCCACAACAGATGGCTTTATTTACCATGTTTAGAGGTGTAAGAGGTGTGAGAAACGCCAGCTCACTTGTAAAAAATGTAAGAGAGGACAAAGTCATTGAAGCAAAGGTTAAAAACAAAGTACAAAAGGGTTTATTAGAAATTTTCGAAACAGCGCTGTATCAGGTGCATCTCCAGGCTAGATGCACAAATTCCGTCATTATTTGGGGGTTTCAGNTATGTCCCTGTCTCCCCTGTCATTGGTTGAGAAGTCAGAGATCACATACTTCCCAACCGCTTATCCTGTTTCAGTTTGTACCTCTTTATCTCCCATGCCTTGGGTTAGTTGCTTCATCTCCTTTGTCTCCCTTGCCCAGACAACATCTGCTAACCAATCACAATATTCAATAGTACAAAGGTATTGGAGATTTTATCAAGAAAGGCCAGTTGTGAGTCTTTGCTATCTCAAGGCACCTCTCAGGATGTATATCCTGACCAGGAAAAAGGTATTAATATTTTTATCAGAGAAAGCCAACCCTGAGAGTCTGCTATCTCAAGGCACCTCTCAGGATGTTTATCTTGACCAAAGGATACAAAGTAGCTGAAGCAAAACTTTAAGCCCCTTTCTCACAGAAGCTTTACATCGGGTAATGTTCCACTGGAAGGAAAGCTGTGTGTGCTGCAAAATAATCAGATCTGGGTCAAAAATCAGACTGCCTTCGCACTTGGTGCCAGCGTTTATGTAAGATTGTCACAATCTGTCCAAAGCAGAAAATGATCCAATTAGTCCTATTTAAGTGTGTGATGTTTTCACTCCTAAAATAATTGTGACTATGTCTCAACTGGAACAGCCATAAAGGAACAGGTTTCTGGTGCTGTTTTTTTCCCCTCAGTACAGTGCTTGCAGTGTGACTTTTGTAACACCCTTTCTTGCCTTGAAGACTTACAGCCATTCAATCTGTCAACCTTTGGATAAACTGTGTGAAAATCATGGTCTGCTGAGAGTGCCTTATGAATAAAACACCAAAGAGCAGCTCTAGGAGACACCAGAAACACTGTATTACAGCACAGAAAAACACACTATGATCCTCTTTTAGTTTCCTCACTAGTCAACTTCTTGGACCTAAGAAAGTACCAAGTAATCTTTTCTCTCCTTGTTTTTATGGCTAAGAACTCTGTTGACCGGTGTGACCAGAGGAAAAGTAAAAGGTGCTGTAGCACAAGGGCACCCAAACAAGTGTCCTTGTCTCAAAAGGAGAGGCTGGAACACAGAAGACAGACTGGCAGTGATCTCTGCTATGTGATGGGGAGACAATGTTTCATTTGGAGGAGACAATGACCTTAATTAGAATGGAGATGTGTCTCAAGTTCATTGCAGAGCTGCTAAGAGCTGATCTCCCTTTTAAAAATCCTTTCCCTTCTAAATTCAGTTTCTTTCCATCCTGTTCATATGTTAACTAATAGTAACTAGTTTAGAAAATAATTAATAAATCACTAACTAGTTTGAAAATAAATAAATAAGTCAGTAACTAGTAAAAACGAAAAATATACTTAGTTTTTGGATCCTGAGGGTTTAGGGTTTTTTTAAAAATTTGCCTAAATCCAGAAGTAGCTTCTAATGAAATTGTGGTCATAGACTTATTCCAGAGTGTGAATTGTTATTAGCAGTATTAGTCTTATTAGTGGCTCAATAGTAAGCCTGTCCTAAACTGTATTTTCCTGTTGTGTGCTTCAGAGGAAAGTCATTAGTACAATATAATGCTACTGGTCTTATTGGACTTCTCAGGCAGATTTTTAACCTATAGACCCAAGAACAACAACAAAAAAAAAAAAGAACACCACCCTGGTAGATAGAAGGGCAGAGAAAATGTGTGATGTTCTTCCACATTACTAGTTTCTCAAATAGCAAACAATTCTTAGCCTAGAACTGTTACTAATTTTAAATAGGAAGGAACCAAATGTGAGTTTTATCAGTTTACTAACAAAACAATTTTCTTAAGGAAAATAAACAGAAAAGAAGTGATATGAGCACTCTTATCTAAAGATTCATTGCTATTGTGCAAGAAACAAACCAAAAAAAGACTGCTCAATGGTGTTGTCTGTCTTGGGCTAGAAAAATTGTTTGTTTTATACAGACATTCACTGAATGGCATAATCAGGATCTTCGGCATCTTCAGATAAAGAAATGAGTACGACTTTAAATGCATTTTTTAGAAGTAAATATATGTTGCGAGGTCTGGCAGGCTGATTGATGTTACTTTATGGCTTGATTAGCTATAAATTCTATGTGGCTGTGACTCCACTGAGGAGCAGGGTTTTGTTTGTTTGTTTGTTTGTTTTAAATTGTAGCATTAATTTCTGTGTCTAATTCTCTCGTTTTTCTCTTACCAAAAGTTGAACTCTCTGATTTTCACACTGCTGACTGTCCCAGCTGTGCCTGACTCCACTGAACAAGTCTGACATCTTGGCTCCATTAAACCAAGTGGGAAGCTAACTTTTCAGCGAGAGGAGTGTTTCATGTGTTCGCAGCAGATGTTGTAAATTGCCTCAAGGGCAGACTCATAAAAAAACAGGAGCATATGACAAAGTTTCTAACTGATGCATATCAATAGGCTGGAAGCTTCTGCAGAGTCTGAATGTGCTGTGGAGGAATTTTACGACATGTCACAGTCAAAAGTTGCTGGTTCAACAGTTTCCATAATGATTTCCAAAGTAAGAGATCTAGAAGCCATGAAAATACATGGGTTAAGTGCTGTGCAAAATATGTGTCTTTTGGCATCAGCCAGCTCCTTTGAAGTGGTAATTTAGATAACCTCTCTTTACTCCATAAATTTAAGCATAATTTCTTCTAGCATAATAGCTAGGCAGCTAAAGCACTCTGATGGTGATAGATTTTTGAGATAAGACATTTGGTAACAGTTCTAGAACAGAATAGTACCTTTTTAATTTTAGGTAACTATGTATAACTTTCTTTTTAGGAAGACTTGAGGGCCACCAGCAGAAACTAATTTTCTTATGAGAAAAATAAAAGTTGTTTATTATAAAAGGGCAGACAACCTGATTAATTGATATTACGGCTAAAATTCTTTGTATTTTCCTCCATCAAAATGGTGGATGAAACTGGAGAGGAGGTGGGGGGCAGGATGAAAGGAGGTGGAAGAAAAGAGGGAAGAGGACACTACTTTTCCATGTCTCTACGTTACCATTGGTTTTGCTTTTGAAATTTTTCCTGGAAGGTGTATAGTCTCTCCAAGGAAGTTAAGGTACTTAAATTATTCTTGTATCTGATTTTTCTATTAATAACACTTGCAAGCAGATTTCCTACTGAGTTTGATTCTGTGTTTTTCCTCAGCCACATCTGCCAATTGTGCTAGAGCATCTATGCAAGACTAGTAGTGACATTGAGGAAAAACAATAAACTGAAACCATGTTAATTCTGTGTGGCCAAGCTGTAAATAGAGTGTAGGGTGGAGCAATGATCCTTCTCCTCTCAGAGGTCTCTGAAGGGCAGGCTGCTGCCTTACCACTGCTCCTGGCAGGTCTGAAAGAACCTTTGCACATCTGGGTCTGTGATAATAAACTGAGAGACGAGGATTGCACAGATGAGGGGCAATGTCTGCTTGGTGGACTTTGGTAGGAGTTAAAGCAGCAGCAAGTAAAATGCCAGTTTAGTTTGTTGAGAAAATCAATATGATTGTGAAAGCAGGCACAGAAAGGAACATATTCTGACCCTTATGAAGCCTATTCTTTATGTTCAGAGCATTAACCAATGCGATCTACCTGGCCCTCCAGTAGGTTACTAGATACTGAATGTTGGTACAGTGATACTAAATTTATACTAGGTCCTAGGTAAAGCAAGAGCATGAGATTATGTTTTCATGAGTTTAGTATCAAACCAAAAGACTGCTCTTGATTTCCTGGGTCATTTTTGGATACTGATTAACAATTGATTAAATAAGAGGTATGGTATTATCTTATTAATATTTTTTTCTGAATTACAGAATTTTGTCTGACATTGGCATTGTGCCCATGGACATAAAAATTCAGAAGAAATTTTAGTGACTTAAAATCATTAAGCTGACATCTGAATGAGTCCTACAGGAGGTATCTGACAGTTTGAGATATCTGATAGTGACAGATAACCACATACCAGGCCTTCTAGAGTGAATTATCACTATCTCAGAGAAATCAGGTTAGCAGAAGGTGAACGTGGAAAGTCAGGTCCCCATGGATAGGTTCAGCCTCCCTTCTCGGTGGAAGTACAGCCACCTTTTGGGGAGCAGGAAGTCCTGCCTTAGCTGATTTGAAGAACAGTATTTTGCATTTCCATGACCTAGCACTGATCTGTTGGTTAGACATCAAAAAGGACAGATGTTTTTAGGCTGATATGGTTTATCCTACTGGCAACATGCACCTAAAGCAAACAAACCTGAGCTGGCTGTGTATTGAATGGATATGACACTGAACATGTCTGCCTGTAATTAGGAAGGTATATAGACAGACAGTTTGGTGGGGTTTTTTTTTCAGTTTAATACATCATTAACAAGAAACAAGCTTTGATTTAAAAGAAAAAGAGAGAAGACAAACTAAAACATTAAAATTGTTTTTAATCATTTAAGTTACATAGTTCTCACTCCAGAAGCTTTGATCATGTATAATCCTGATGAAAGGCTGAACTGTAGTCAGCCTCACATACATTATGTTGCAATCTTGTGGCACTAGTGCATGACAGAATTTTATTTTCCATTAGTTCATTCTTTGCTGGAAATATAAACACTCTATAAGCTTAATAGTCCAAAAAATGAATGTTATTGCTTTTTAAAATTGCCTGTTAATGAGAATTTTGCTTGCTATTAAAAAAATCTGAGTGCCTTAGGACCATCTTTCAAATACTGACATACCTATTTTCAACACCAACAGTGCTGAACAATCAAAACAAAATCATCCCAGACACTGCTTTTAGCAAAAGCAACCATGTTTTTTAACTGATCAAAATGTATGTTTACAGCATCTGTGGAACCAGGACTGATTTTAAAATAGCTTTTCACTGAACTATGAACAATTTCATATCTACTCCAGTGCAGCAGTGATGGCTTTGCAAACACACACGTGGAACAAAGACAGTTATTTTCTAAGGAAAAACCTCACTGTTGTAAAAAGGCTGGTTTTAAGTTGGAGGAAAAAAAAAATAGATGGTTGAAAAGGTTGCACTGACCTGAGTCATAAAATCCATGCAAATCCTCAAGAAGGGCAAAGTACAAATAGGCATCACTTTGCTTTCTCTTCTGAGCTTGTGCAGGGTCTGACTTTGTGTAGCAGCCATGAGACCATAGCTGGAATTAAGGGTGACTAATTTCTAAAAAACAGGGCTGCACATTGTAGCTTTCATCACAGACCCATGAAACAGCACACTTACATTGCCTAATGGCCTGTGTCTGATAGGAGAGAGTGCAAGACTGTCAGTGGAAGCAAACCAAAGTGAGGAGGATGACTGGAAATCTTCCAGTACATTGTGAGTACTGTTAATTTGGTTACTGTTAATTTGGTGGCCTGTGTATGTGACACACTGGAGTGTGTTCGGAGAAGGGTCTGGAGCACGTCTCATGAGGAAAGACTAAGGGACCTGGGGTTGTTCAGCCTGGAGAAAAGGAGTCTCCAGGGAGACCTTATGGCTCTCTACAACTCCCTGAAAGGAGGTTGTAGTGAGGTAGGGGTCAGTCTCTTCTCCCAATGAACAAGGGATTGGGCAAGAGGAAATGGCCTCAAGTTGTACTGGGAGGGTTTAGATCGGATATTACGAAAAATTTCTTCACAGAAAGGGCTGTTAAACATTGGAACAGGCTGCTCACCAGCTAGATGTAGTGCTTGGGGACATGGTTTAGTGCAGTGCTAGGTTAATAGTTGGACTTGATGATCTTATAGGTCTCTTCTAACCAAAGTAATACTATGATTCTGTGATACTGACAGGGTCTGGCAGAGTTGTTCGCACTTGCAGGAAAAAATTGTTTATGCGGAAGAGGAGCACTCTTGACCACAGAAGAGAGCTGAACACACACTGGAGTGTGGGAAAGACTCCTGTAAATCCCAGTCATGCTCAATTAACCAGGGTCTGCCAGCAGAGAGGAGATACTTGTGAAGGCTTCTGTAAGCTAACAAACCACTTAATTAGTAATAACAATGAGTGCAACTATGTACTCTGAGGAAAAAATAAAATTCTTTCACTACCAGTTTTTTAGAATATAAACTAAAGCTGGATTTTTCTAACTGCAGTTTTTCATGTAATGAAAAAGGTGTACTAAATTAATGGTCCTATTTTCTACCATGTTGGGAAAAAGAGACCATATGCACATGGGCAAACTCCAACATAAAGTATGATTCAGTAGTCTTCGTCAGAAATAATCTTTTCATTATATTCTGGTAGGATACAGAAATACCACATCTAAAAATATTTCATATTATCCTTCTGATGTCCTGCGATGGTGTTCTGACAGGGAGCTAAAGAGCTATAGACAGCCGCGGGTATTTTTGTAATTATTAATGTTCTAATTCTCTGTCAAAATGAAAAATAAAAGCAGGAACAGAAAGAGTTTACCTCCACTCAGTTGTAAGTAAAAATACATATTCACATCCTAAAACCTTCTTCGATGCCAGCAGATGTAGTAACCAATAGAAAGGTGTCTTTGTTGGACAACTCAGAAGGGAAGTCATAGGCTGAGTGGGGTTGATCAATGCCTTGAGATGACATGCTTACAAAATGATCACTTCTGTTCTTGGCTGAAGCATCTTAACAGGCAGGTAGCTTATACTGTTTTGGCCCCTGTAGTGTTACATTTTTTCTCCAGGGCTGTCAATCTGGCATGCTTCAGAAATAGGTAATTGTGATGAAGGATAAGGGGGGAAATAAAACAAATCTGCATTTATCACCTGATAATGCATTTTAGTTCTTTGGAGCCATATTAGGATTTTTTTTTTTTTTTTTTAACAGCCACATGCATTTATTTTGTAACAAGGCTTTCTTTTCCCAAATTAATACTGGACAAAAGAATGGAGATAAAACATTGTTTGAAACTCATTTGTCTTAAGTGCAAAAAAACCCACTTTCAGCCTGAAGAAAAAAAAAAAAAAATCTGCAGGCAAATGCATCATCTCCTTTCCTTCTTCCAAAATATGCTGAAAGTATTGTGCAGAGCTAACTAGTGTGTTTACAAGAACGGAGTATTTTTTTATTGTGTTCATTCCTGTTCCCATGATGCTAGCTTGGTTGTTTGTCTGAAAGGGGAAACTAACAAAAGAAAAGTGATATTAAAACAATGTTTTCTTTATTAACATTTATCTGAAAACTGAAAATAAATTGAAAATAATGCAACATAAAATTATGTTGCTCTTTTAAAAAAAGTTCACCAAAGCTGCATTTGTAATGACACATCCTGGGTTTGGGCACAGCCAGTGAATTCTACACCCATTGGAGGTGCTCACATACTCCCAGCACACACTGAGAATAATATAAAGAAATGCTTTTTTTTATGGTTTAATTTCCAGCATGTCTGCTTGTACAAACAGTGCAGTAGCCACATTATGTCTAAAAATCTATTTTTTCCTTACAAGCAATCACCACAAAACACATACAGAGTGCAAACCTTAACTATACATAAATAAATAGTCCCAGAAGGGTTTGCTACTGAGGCTGTAAAAATACATTCTCATGCTCTTTTGTTAGATCTCTAATTTCACCATGCACCTAAAAAAATAATGCTTAATGTTTCATCCTCAATACCACAAATTACTTCAAAAACTGAACCAAAAATTAAATTGGTTCAATATGAAACAAGTATATTTGATCCATTTTCCTTGCTTAAACAGAAAGGTCATTTGCACACAAAATATTTTTGCTGATCTGGAATCAACTATACTGTTCTCAAAAGACTGAAATGTAAGACTGGATTTCACAAAATAGCATAAGGCGGAATGACTGCAACCTCTTTCATAGTTTGACAGCTCATGCTATAAATCTTCAATTTCATCTCCTACAAGATGTGAAACTACTTCTCTAAATTTCCAGGCATTCTGGGATGCGGATCATGAAGGAACTGGGTGGAAGAAGGGCTCCTAAGCTCTTTTGTAGTAATTGGTGAACTTGCAGTGAATAGTTCAATGCACTGGCCAGGACAAGTGGAACAGATGCTGGCTGGGCTCATCTACCAGGTGAGTGAACTGGCTCCTGTGCTTGAGAGTTGTAACCCTTTGCACTCTGTCCATGCAAAAGCAGCACTGTGTTGCTGCAAGGTGGGGATGCCCCAGCTCCTCGCTCTGAACCCCCCTCTAGTACATCATACACACACCCCAAAATGCAAAAAGGGCAAAACAAAGTCCTGTCAGACACGGGGTGCCTATAGCTTATGACCCCAAGAGATGTACTCAAGCTCTGCTTTGAACCAAGCCAAGAATTTTAATTTCTTTCACTGGAAAACTGTTCTTCTGTACATTGTGTATGGCCACAAATTGATGTATGATAGAAACTGCAAACATGAAAGAGGGAAGATAATCCCTGTATTAAAAGAGCTTACAATAATTTTGCTTATGTTCTATAATGGTGTCTTGAATAGAGATAAAGTACCAAGAATTAGACTTACAGTCTGAAAGAATAAGGAAAAATATGCCTCCCTGGTACCTGCAACCCTGTTTCTAAGAGTAAGGAAATTGAAATCTGTCTGCTGAATTCTGCCCTCATAACCTGGTTGTCTCACAGCATCCTCTAGCACTGTGAAGTGGTAGAGGTGTTTATAAGATGGAACCTCAGATTAAAAATATTTACAATATAAGGACAGACTACACAAATTGAAACTACGTCATCTTAAAATGATCTAAGGAGGAATGCATTGTTGTAATTAAAGTACTTCAAATTTTGAATAAAATAGATGAGGGGAACTCAAATTGCTAGGTCCACCNAAAAAAAAAAAAAAAAAAAAAAAACGAACAAACAAACACAAAAAAAAACCCAAACCCAAAGAAGCCCATTTAATTGTTAATTAGAAAAAATTAAATCACAGCATATGTTTCTAAGTACGTTTTCATGTACAGAATTATAGTGAAATAGTAGCCTTACGAAACACAAAACAAATTACTAGCTTATTCAAGAAAGAACTAAAAAGAAAACACAAATAACAGGCTATAGAAAGAACCAGGATGTAATATTTTTGGATGCCTGAATTACAGCCATTAAAAAAAAAAATGCTTTTCCAGATCTTGCTCTGCCTTTAGTTCCGATAAATTAATAACACATTCTGTCAGAAATAAAACTATGTTGCACACTTGCCTTTGACAACATAGGTAAAATTTGTCTCCTCAGTCACACAAATCCAGGCACTTGATATGGAGATACATATATATATATTAGAGCTTGGTATACTGGCTCTAATAAAAGTCTATGAAAGCAGATGCTTTTTTCAAGCATTCCTGTTTATCTTACATTAAAGTCATATAATGCCATTAATGTCCACTTATAAAGGTTTAGAAGACTAGATGTAGTCTTCTCTAGAAGTGATGGCAGTTTCCATGAGAACAGTGTAATTTTCAGTGCAGAAGAAAGAACAAATCGGTGCTTTAATGACAGAGTAGATACTGAGATTAAACGCAGCAGGTTAGGAAAATCTGTTTGAGTTTTGAAAAGATAGTTCAGGAACTGAGACTTTTAACAGTGGAGGACTTTCTCTGATTCCCTTATTGTTTCTGCATCAAGCATCAGAAAATGTAGCCTCTCGCACACACACACTGCTTTGTGTATCTACCACTAGAAACACTAAGCAACAAATTCAGCACACGCTAAACAACATCAAACACCATTCAATAGCTGTTTTACAGTTTTACCTAACCACAGGTCAGCCTCTTCCATGCAGTTAGATCATGTAAGAAAGGAAGCAATACCATTGGCGTCTTTATGTAACTCACTTCACATCTTTCCCAAGGACAAGAATCAGACTTCAGTCAGACTTGACAGAATGGACAGTGATGTTTCTCCCAAAAGTTTGGGTCCCATGGTGCAGACAGATGATCAATCCTATTCTGTAGCATTTCCTCTGCCATTGTCGGCCTTCCATATCATACCCAACATCACAGAAATACAGAGAATTTTCAAATGACTACTAACTCCCTTATAGCCCTTCTCTGAAATGGAATCCTCTTTCCCAAGATTAGTGATGATATTCTGACACGCCGAATACACTTCATTTGCCATACATATAGTGCATATATTAGTATCTATGCCAAAAGAAAAAAATCAAACTATTAATTTGAAGATTAAGTTCTTAAACTTTCCAGTTGTCCCTCCAAGGACAGTTTTTTTCCAGTTTGCCATTTTTTTCCTCAGAGACATGCAAGCCAAAATGTTCTGTTGCCTGAAGGAGATCCGATGCATGGAACAGCAGCTTCACAACCTTAG
>VZRU01018446.1:8600-29413 GCA_013398155.1 Pedionomus torquatus | reverse complement strand
AGCCCAGGATATATTTGGCTTTCTGGGCTGCTAGTGAACACTTGCCAGCTCATGTTGAGCTTCTCATCCATGAGGACTCCCAAGTCCTTCTCCTCAGAGGGCTGCTCTCCAGCCACTCTCTGCCCAACCTGTATTTGTGCCTGGGATTGCCACGTCCCAGGTGCAGGACCCTGCACTTGGCTTGGTTGAACTTCATGCCATTTGCATTAGCCCACCTCTCAAGCCTGTACAGGTCACTCTGGATGGCATCCCTTCCCTCCAGCGTGTCGACTGCACCACCAAGCTCGGTGTCATCAGCAAACTTGCTGAGGGTACATTCAATCCCACTGTCCATGTCTCCAACAAAGATGTTAAATAGCACAGGTCCCAGTACTGGTTCTTGATTAGACATCTACAAGGCAAAACCATGAAGTTTTCTACTAAGAAGTATGTAATGTGATGTCTAAACATTCAGACTGTTTCTAAATCTTCAGCTGCTTCAGCTTTTGCAATAACCAAGGCAATCTTCTGTACAGTACCAATAGGAGTGTTGTTAAACACTTTGTCTTTAAAAGATTTTCAAAACCAATTTTCTGTATTATCATTGTCCTGGAATTTGGTAATGTTTTGCAACAATGGCAACAGAACTCAACTTCTATTTCTCAGCCCTAGGAAGGAAAGCTTTGCTACAGTTCTTGATAAGAAGAGCTTAGCAGAAAATAGCAGCTTTTTCTCTAGATATGTAGTGCTTCTTTATTTAAAAGCTAGTGACTTTTAAAGTGTTACTAAGATTGGCATTCTGCTTTTCATCTGAGCTTTTAATGTCTATTTCTTATGTCACAGCCAGTTACAGCCAGTTTCAGAAGAAATACTTTGGATAAAGCTATTTTAAAATTAACTTAAAGCAAAATAAAACGTTGCATGCTATGGATCACCAGAGAGGTATCTCTTTGCAATAAAATCTATTTTTTTTTTCTTGGGAATCAGAAGAAAAGGGTGGGTTTTTTCATTAAAAACTACATAGGAAAGATTGCTGACCTTTTCTGATGAAAAAAAAAAAAAAAAAAAAAAGTAAAATTCTCATGTGGCTAAGCAAGTTAGACTTTCCTGCTAAAGTTTTCCAAGTCTGAAAAGAGAATGCAACATAAAAGGCAGCAACTTTCCTTTTTAATCATAAGATGTAATAGTGGTATCTGAACCCATTCCAGCTGGAGATGTACTTGAAAACATCTACCTGTATCTGCATCACTGCTCACAGTACAAATGTTTCTCTACAATAAACAAACAACTTCTACATGAGACATTTTCAATTGTATTAAAAATAGGATCAACACTCTATCTGTCTCCTGCTGTAGACTGTAACAGCCCCCTGTAAAATGGCTGCTGATGGCTGCACGGCAGAGCTCTTAGAAGCAGAAAGCAGCAGCCTACCAGAAGCAGAAGCAATCATAGTGGCATAAGTCACACTCAGTAAATCCCAATAGCTGGAGTTTCAGTACAACTGCATTTCAGTCCAAATTTCCAGCCCTTGAGGGGAAATCCAAAATTTTTAAGCCTGTGCTTATGAGGGCACAATATTCAAATTCAGCTTTTATACCTGAAATTTCAGTGCTCACGTCCAACATAATCAATTATGGCCATTTGCTATTGTTTCAAAAAGCCTTGTGGGTCTTTTTTTTTTGTCAGCTTCAGAATGCAATGAGGTGACAAACCTAATTTTTCTCACAGTTCCTGCATGCCCATAGTTTGCTGTTAGAGGAGCTATCGGACTGAATCATTAAGCTATTTCCATCATCAAAATGAAAAAGAAAAAAAATGCTGTAGGGAGATCCTCTTCTTCAAACAGATGGCAAACGTTTCTGAGAAATGCAAAATAGCAGCACTCAACAGCACATGGTACTACAGACTTTCATGGTCATTGCTACATTTTGTCCTGGCAGTTCTACTTCAGGTTAATTGCTCTCAAAAAATTATCAAAAGTTCAAGTCCCATTGGAACGAAACATGAGTTTGATTTGCACATGACCTCAAGTGGCCAATTATATGTAAAATACTGTAAGCAACTTTGGCAGGAGTTGGCTAATTTATTGTTAGCACTGATATTTCAAAGCTGCAGCTGGTAAAGAGCCACAGAAACAGTAAGAATTCAGGAAAAAGCAAATGTTCTGTGTATGAGTGCCTGTGCATGTGCAAGCAGCCAGAGGTCCCTAGAGCATGAGTCTGCTGAGCGGTGGTTTAGCCTCTGTTCCCACAAGGTTTTGGCAGAGACTCGGGCCAATTCTGTCACTGTGGCAGTGGAAGCTGGCACACCTAGCGGTGAACTAAAAAACAAATCTGCAACTCTGACGCTGGCACTGCGAATGGCAAACCTCTGGCAAGTGGGCAGGGTTGGGCAGCTGGGAGCTGATACCTGAGATTTTTCTGGAGTTCATTGCAGTGGACCACATCATTCAGAATCCTGCTCACAAATACTCCTTTGGAAAACCAAACGACTACTCAAAGTTTTACAGGGCAGAGTAAAAGCATGCTAAACACCTCAAAAAACATAGACCCTTCATCTCATCTCATATGCTACTAGGAAAAATAATGTTAAAGACTCTGAAGTTCTTGGTGATAAAGGGGTTATGTTAGTAATTGGAAGTAAATACTTAAGAAAGTACGGAATCAAAGGGTAAAGCACACATCCTCCATAGCTTAGAGAGACTGTGCACCTTCAATTCATTAGTGTCTCTATGAGCCCCTCAAGACTGGTACATACAAGTTCAGCTTTGTTCACACTCAAGGTGCGGGAACAGAAACTGAGATGAGAGAGAGCAGCTGGGACAGGGTCAAGAATGTTGTTACCCTTTTATAGACACATTTTAGGTGCCTTCAGTATATCAACAAACAATGTTTAATTTGGCTTCAACATCACAAATTCACCTGTGTTAAAATAAAAAAAAAAAAAAAGAAAAAAGGTTGAAAATAGTTTCCCTGTTATCGCACACCAAACAGATCTCCAGCAACGGCTTGAACAGACAGAACTGAGGATTTCATAAGTTCTTGCATCAGGACAGACATGAAGGAAAAATTTCTATCCTGATTGTTCCATTTATAGTTTTTAAAATAAAAGGCATTTTCCCCCTAATGCAAATAAATTTCATAAATTTTCATTTATGAATTCATAAATTTTAATGCTTTCTATAATTACAGCAATTATGTATTGTACTTTATGTAATACAGAAATTATATATTATTATCTCATGATCAGATTTTTAAGGTATGCATCGTCTAAACATGCAAATAGACACCTAATTTCTTTACCATTTTCAAAAGTACTAAGATGCTCATGTATTCATATGCCTATATATCTTGACAAGAGCAGTGATACAACCTCTGTGCATGTAAATAATTCCAATATAGTGGTTTGAGCCTGTGTATAAGTATATATATCTGTATAAAAAAATATAGGCCAAGGTAAGACAAAGGTCATGCAGCAATGGGTGGCACCAAGCTTGCTCTTGAAGTGCTAATGTTTCAAGTGTTTTGTTTTTTTCTTTAGTATTTGCAGACAACAAGAAAGCAAGTGAAGTTACAGGAGAAGAAAATAAACAAGAAATAGAAAGGATAAAAACTTAACATAGTTGTCCTGAAAGGAAATAGTCAATATATTTCTGTTTCATATGAAAGTCAAAGCTCATGGGCAAAGAATCTCATTATACGAGAAAACTTTTTAAAAGTTTGTACGGAAATACCTGCACGTGCATACATATGGACACATATATGCATATAATTTACATGTAGAAACTGTTTCATGTGGCAAGATGTTAACTTAATCTGCTTATCTTGATGAGATAGTGTGGCATTGTAGACAGGATTATAGAAAATAATTCGTAAGAACTGGTTTCTCATTCCTGGTGCTGCTACAAGACATTTTGAAATTCATTTTTCACTTTGTTTTCTATTTAGATAATTATGCAAATCCAAAACTCTTGACAGAGTTTGCTGCATATTTACTCTGTGGGATCCCAAAATAGTTGGAATCTCTTGGCTTTATCATAATAACAGATAAACTCATAATCTCATTGCCATAAATGCAAGTACATTTTCAAGAACTGAACATCACACTTTCCTGGATGCTTTGCAGATGATGCTGTGCTATATCACCCAAATTTGTCCTTAGGTCAAATTATGAATCCTTGTAAGACTACTCCAATATGCAAGACTGCTCTGGAACCATGAAAGGTTGGATCAGATGAACTTTTGAGGTCCCTTCCAACCTGGACTGCTCTATGATTCCATGATTTATCAAAGGAAATTTGGACCTCTATATGGCACATGGCTGCAAAGATTGAACCAGCTGGCCAAGCTCACCAGAGAAATAGGCCTTTGTGAACAGACCCTCCCCAGCCTTCCTGTAGGCCCCCTTCAGGTACTGAAAGGCTGCAATTAGGTCTCCCCGGAGCCTCCTCTTCTCCAGGCTGAACAGCCCCAGTTCCCTCAGTCTATCTTCATAGCAGAGGTGCTCCAGCCCTTTGCTCATCTTCGTGGCCCACATTTCTCCCACATATTCTCACTTTTCTCTGCTGACTGCAGCCACACAGATTTTTTCCCCTCTTCTGTCATCTATGTTGTCACAGATGCGCTGCCACTGTTGCTGATGGGCTTGGCGTTGGCCAGTGACACATCTGTCTTGGAGCTGACTGGCACTGGCTCTATCAAACATGAGTGAAGTTTCTAACAGCTTCCAACAGAAGCCACTCCTGTATACCACCCAATATCAAAACCTGGCCACACAAGCCAGTACAACTACCTAAGATCTCTATTCATCTCAAAACAAGAATTTTTTAGAAGAATATATCACCAAAGGTGTTTGAAAATCTCATCTTTAGACAGCCTTACCACGTATCTTGTGAGTTATTTTATCCAGCTACTTGTACCAGTTTTGACAGACATATGATAAAGTTTGTGTTTCTGCCCAGAATGCAAAATAAGTCCCAGTTCTCAGACTGGCTTCTTGACTCACTCCTGTAAGTTTTTTCTCTTCATGATTGCTAATATAGTAGTATATCATAACTTGAACTTGTGTCTACCATATATCTTAAAGAAGGTTTCAAACCAAGTAAAATTATATGATTGGTCTACTTTAACAAAAATTGAACATGTGTTCAACTATTAGGAGGTATGTAATATTTTCCTCGGCTCTCAAAAATTGTCTCATTGATTCCATCTATTACATCCCTGGACAGTTTTCTATAGCTCCACATAAAATGCTACCATTGTAAATTTCATCGTTTAAGAGGTGCCACAAAAGGAAAACATGTAAGCTGTTATACAGAGGGCAGCTGGTTTTTTTTTGTTGAACTATAAGCAGGGCCACAGAACCTTCTTGCCCCTTCCAAATAGGCCTAGCAGATAAGCTGTTTCACATAAATTAATTTCTTCATGCAAAATAAACTCACGGTTTAATCCCAGACAGCAACCAGGATTGCACAGCTGCTCGCTCAGTTCTGCCCCCTGCCCAGTGGGATGGGGAAAATAATTAGATAAAATAAAGGAAACTGGTGGGTTGAGATAAAGACAGTTTAATGCATAAAGCAAAAGCCATGCACACAAGCAAAACAAAACAAGTATTTCATTCACAGTTCCCCATGGACAGGCAGGTGTTCAGCCATTTCCAAGAATGCAGGGCTCCATCATTTGTGACAGTTACTTGGGAAGGCAAATGCCATCACTCCAAACATCTCGCCCCTTCCTTCTCCTTCTCCTTCTCCTTCTCCTTCTCCTTCTCCTTCTCCTTCTCCTTCTCCTTCTCCTTCTCCTTCTCCTTCTCCTTCTCCTTCTCCTTCTCCTTCTCCTTCTCCTTCTTCTCCTTCTCCTTCTCCTTCTCCTTCTCCTTCTCCTTCTCCTTCTCCTTCTCCTTCTCCTTCTCCTTCTCCTTCTCCTTCTCCCAGCTTTTATTGCTGCTCACATGGTATATAATATCCCTCTGGTCAGCTGGGGTCAGCTGTCCTGGCTGTGTCCCCTCCTAGCTTCTTGTGTTTCCCTGCAGTGTCACTGGTGGGGTGGTGTGAGGAGCAGAAAAGGCCTTGAGATCTTAGCAGCAACCAAAACCACGAGTGTGTTATCAACACCATTCTTGTCCCAAATCCAAAACATGGACATATACCAGCTGCTACTAAGAAAGTCAACTCTATCCCAGCTGAAACCATGACAACTCGTTACACAGTTTTAGATGAATTAATGTCACCCAGAAGATGTTACAACTGACCAGCTGTTGACTTAAATGCAGGAAATCGGGTTTAAAAAACATTAATAAAATAATTAATAAGCAAAATAGAAGTCGGAAAACTGCAGCACACTCACATTGATAGACTCAAATTAGTTTCTTATTTTAGCAGGGAAGCTTGAGATGAAAAAATGCAAATTTTTTATGACAATTAGTATGAAGACACACACTTCTTTTTGCTGAAGACATTTATAATAGTAAAACACTGGTTCTTCTTGTATACATTGCTGCAAAAGAACAGGTTATTTGTGAAGACTTGTACATTTCTATTTTGATCATTGTAGATAATGTCCTGAAATAACTCTTACCAATGTGAACTCAGCTGGGAAAATTCTGTAAAACAATGGCAGCGAGGCACATAGTCCAGTGCACAGAGAAACCTGATTTCTATGCCCAGTCTATGATGGACTTGCTGGATGTGAACAGAGACCATTTGTTTGAGCCGCTAGACATTACAGCAATTCAGACAAAACTGGCAGCTAGTGATATCTGTTCTCCCTATGTGTTTCAGGAATAAACACGATATCCAGGAAGATTTTATGTGTTAGCCGGATACCTTATTGGTTATAGAGTCAGGATGAAAAGTGTGTTTGTCAGTAACTCAGAGAAAATAATCAAATTGTGGCAACAGGGGGTCAATTTTACTTTTCTGCTAGACGAAGTGAGAAAACAATAAGGAAGAATTTCCCTGGTATGTTTTCACCCTCTTCTGCCTCATTTTGACACTTGGGTTTCAAAACCCGTAAACAATAGCCAGGGCTCCTAGAGTATTTTCCTTTTGAAGAGTTTTATTTAAATGCATGTAAAATTTTTAATAGATCTCCAGTATAGGCAGTGAGCCAAGAAATGATCAGCAGGCAATGCTGCAGTCCAGTCTAAGACCCCAAATGTGATTCCAATAGGTCTAGGTCACTAGACTCTGCTGGCACAGAGGCAGGCAGCAGGGCAGCTAGTTGTGCAGACACGCACAGACCAGGGCACTGAGCAGATGACCAGGAGCCAGGAGTGGCTGCACCGGAGGAGGAAGGGACACAGTGCCTTCACACATACATAGGCAAAATTCACAGGACATAACTGAACCACAAGCTGGGAGGCAGATTTCCTAGGGACGTTAATAACTTCTGGTGTCTTCTGCATGGGCATTCTTCTCATTATACTCCTGTGGGAAAATTGCTCTGAATAACCAAATTATTTGTTTTGTTTATGCCACGTACAGATTACACCATCACAGAGGTAAACCTTAGCTGTGAATTACCTTTCTAATGCATTGAAGTTTTTTTCAAACTACATTTGAACATCCAGTCTCCTACTCAGCCCCATTTCAGGTCACATTTGATCTTCCCCACACTTAACATGGACCTGTCAAAGACACCAATATAGCTGACTCTTTTATTTCCTTCTCCAGTGTTCTGTCTCTGTCCATGATGCCTTCTTGCCTTCTTTCTATTTAGGTCTTTTTCAGAGACCCAGTTTATTTGCGAACTCACAGGCACATTAATCAGCTGTCTTCACCACCCACACATTTAAGATGAAGAAAGTGAAAAGAAAAATTGTGACATTTTTCTATAGGAGTGTCAGAACATCCTACCTTGTCTGCATTTATTTCCTAAATAGTTCAGGCAGAGACACTCGGGTTTGCGTTTTTTTCTGTACAGCAATAACTTAACAAACATAAATAAAAATAATGGAATTACTACCTAGTTCAGAACAGCCAAAAAATGTTAGTTGTATGCAGCATGTCTGTTGCACTTATATGTCTTACATAGGTATATATTTTTTATATGCTGTGAACATGTAAAGGAATACTAGTCATGAAACTCCCTGTCTAACAGAGTTTAAGTGTGAGGCTTCTGAACACTTTTTTCCTGTTATTTCTTTATTGATATATATAAAAATCTATGGCTTTAACACCAGCCTAACAAGGTTTTTTTCTGGGAATTAAAATATGCTGAGCTGACCGAGGAAGTGGGGGCTTCCTTACCTAAGCTGTTGAAGAGTCTGAGAAACTCTGGCTGTTCAAAGCCTGCAAATCAGAGTAAATCCTCTTCAGTAAAAAGGGGCATAACTCTTTCCAGAGGACATCATCACAGTTTCTAAGACCTTCCAGGAAGATTATTATTGGTAAGCCAAACGCTGGTACTGATCATGGATTGGAACCCAATGAAGATTCCTTCCAACTCGAAGATTCCTTCCAACTCCAACCATTCTATGTATTTGCAGGACATTCTGCAGTTCCCTGCAGTTTTATTTCATTGCTCCATCAGGATGAAGCATCACCTGTTTTCCTACCTGCTGGGGATGGCACAAGCCTTTGGAGCCAGGTGTTTCTGCTGACAGTAAGGAGGACCGCTCATTTATAACATCTCCTGCCGCAGCACCTTCAGTCATGACAGCAAAGGCAGGACATCCAGAGTAGCTGCACATCAAAACCTGAAAACACAACACTGATACTACTGTAACTTGGAAAGTTGTTTCTCCTGTGGCAGGAATACAGTGTTCTATTCTGGGAGATGGCTGTTCTTGTTTGCCTAATGCATTTGCTGAAGGATAGGACATTATCTGCCTACACACAAAATGCTGGAGCAGTGTTATTTCTCCAATTTGCATTATTCATCCAGAACGAGAAAGCTTCTCTTGTCAGGAGGAAGCTTGTTGAGCTGGCTTGCTCTGTCTATTATTAATAAATAACTGAAACATCATTTAGTCATCTAAAAATAGAACAATGCATGTTATTTGTTGAACAGCCAGAGCCAAGACAGTAAGCAAAAGTTAATTTTAGTAAAAAATAATACAGTAAATAATACAGTAAATTCTACAGAGGGGCAGGTTTGTTATAACACATTTTTACCTGCTGAAAGGCAAGGAGGAAAATGGGGAAATGAAGGAGGAAAATAGAATTCTGACTATTTAGGGTATTATATCACCACTTTTGGAAAACAGCAAGACATGAAAAGCAGACAGGAGAAGGCCAGGACCTAGCCAGGACAGGAACAGAGCCAGGCCACAGATTGCAGAATGGGCTCTCAAGTGTTCATTGTTACATCCCCTCATGATGGACTTCAGCAGCAGCTGGATTCCCAGCAGTTCAGTACAGCTTATAGGACTGTGACATTTGGCATCGATGGGCTTAACAAGCAAAGCCTTATTTCCGCATTTTTCAGAAACATGAATTTGATATCCCTCTCAGCCTGCCACAAAAACAAAGTAAGTTAAATGCCTTTTTTTTTTTTCGTTATGATATATTTTAACACAATTTTACTATTCTGCTTTAACTAATTAATTCAGAGTTAGAGCTTGAGGGAAGAAACCTTCAAAAACACAAAATGCAACTCTTGTCCAACCTTATTTAACTGTGGCTTTGCTGACAGTCAAGAGAGACTAGCAGGGCCTTTGTCCCTTCACTCATACCCATTCACATTGTGGGGCAACCTCCCCAGCACAGCTGCAGCAGTCACATCCACAGTACAAACTTCTTGAAGTATCGGAAGAGCAGAACTCTCTGTGGCTACACTGATTTGTGCTACTTTGAAGAGTTCAACCTAAATCTATCTCTCTGCCGGTTTCCCTTTTGTTGTGTTGCAAAATGTCTTTGTAGAAGTGTTTTATACTTAAAGAGGTAAGAAAGTTATTTCAAGTGTTTATAATTATCATTTTGTACTTAAACATGCCAGTTGAGGATAAACTGTGTTGAGCAAGAATCTTGTTCGTAACATGCCTGCCTTCTGTATTTCCTACAATCTGATGTACATATGTGCTTTTGTAGTTACGATTGTAGTGATACATTGCAGTGACATTATGCCTGTTAATGAGTTGTTGTGCCACTTTTGCATGATAAGCATGATAGCAAATGATTGTCTAGATGAATAGTCTGCCCAAGCCTACTTGCACCAGCTTTCCAGTGGGAAGTCCCTTCTGTTTGGTAGTAATGTCATAGCGATGTACCGTGGCTTTGACAGTAGCTGTGAATAGTCATGTACTATTATGTATTTGTACTTTGGAAGGTGCTCAACTCATGAGCTATGAGATTTACAGATGACTACATTTTATTTCTTCAGAAAATATGGGAAACCTATTAAGAGAAACAGCAAAACGTGATTCATTAATAGAAATTCTGCAGACTATGGCCAATTTAAGCAACGGCTTAGAAAAACCAAACTTGGCTCAAGTGCATCAATCCAGGAGTTACGCACTCACCCTAAGAATTCCCTTTAGTTGGCATTTGATATTTCATACATTTTTATTAGATGCTAAAAATGGTATTTTTTGCATTATTCCCAGAGCACACCGATTTTTCAATGCATTGAGTGGACATAAGTAATTTTTTATTTTAAGAAAACAACAGAAAAGGGTTCAGAGCAAACATGTTGTGGTCTGTATGTTCCAACACACATAGTTGCTAATGACTGTGGTGGCAAGTCTAAGTTCATAGTGAAAAATAGCTAAAATAAACACAGGTATGTCAGAAGTCATTCTCACAGTAAAGTACAGGTAAGATTTTTCCATTCAGCAGAGAAAACTTCTTTGTGGGGCCAGTTGTTGTGGTACCCTTGTGGAGTTGCCCACCCTCCAGCTGGTAATTTCAGGGGACCACAGCACAGTTATGCTGGGGAAGCCTGTCTGCTCACCACAGACTCTTTCTAACCTGCTTTGGGTTTGTTTAGGTTTTTTTATATGTCAGGAGAGATTTCTTCAGTGTTCCTATCCCAAGTATTCATGCTGTTTGTATTTTAGAGAGTTTCATGTTTCTGTCTGAGTCTTGAGTGGATTGAGTATATTTCCTCATTGCTGCCATCTTCACAGGTATACTTTACTTTCCATGTCTGTAGAAAAATGCCAATTTTAATTACAAAAAAAAATGTGTTTGTCAGATTCATACTACCATTTCAAAGTTTTGTCAGTTGTACCAGTCCTGTATATTGATTTTTTAATTATCTGTGTATTAATGCATCTGCCTGGGCTACTGGCAGACTAGCCATAACTACTGCCTGCAGTGAATAAGACCAGAAAACTCATAGCTGGCTGGAGAAACAAAACCTTGTGCAGGAGTCAAATGCTGTTCTTCCCCATCACTGTGTGTCACGTGGATATCGCTGATATTTTACTCCCTTCTTCTATTTCATCAGCCTTTGAATATCCTTCTGTCTACCTGGTTTCACTGCTGTCCTGTCATTCATCCAGGAGCCTGTTTTACACATGAGCTTTGTAGCTGCTTGACCTTCAGCCTTGTCTCCAACCACAGCTACTGCACAAGTTCTTGGAAAGGTGCAAGTTTCTCCACTTTCTTAACAGGACTCACCCTGATTTATCTTGAGGTCTCTAGAGACCTATCTTGTCCTAGCATGTCCCTTGCCATTAGCCACATCTGCCCACATCTAAAAAAATACTGTCCTGGAACCAGAAGCAAGTAATGGTGTTACATTTGCCATGCTGAAAACAAAATGCTGAAAATGCTGTAGCGAGTGTTTTCACTTGTTCCTTTTTCTTATGTAAACTTCCAGCTGAGCGTAGCCAAAGGCGTCAGCTGCTGGAGATATAATGTGGAGTTAAATGTGCATGTTGACACACCAGGGATTGTCTGAACAGACAGGTTTTTTAACACACCGCCACATTCTTCAAGACAGTGAGAGTTGAGATGCCTTTCATCCCCATGAAAGTCTTAAAATGGTAGTAGGAACAGACCCCTTGTTGCTGCAGCATCTTTATTACCCTTCACTGGCTCTTATACTTCAGACATTTTTGGTGGGAAAGAGACTAAAAGACAGAGAAAAGAAATGAACTAAGGATGGTAATTCTAGTGCCAGCTGAGCAAGCCGGCTTTCACTGTACATGCACAGACATCTTCTGCAGCATCTCATCATTTTAGCTTCCGAGAAGTTCCTGAAAGCAACCTTACAACTCAAACGATCGATCCTTTTATTTTACCTCCTTCCTGTTCTCCCTCACTCAGTTGCACAGATCCTTGTCCATTAAGCAGTAGGTTCTTAAAGCAGATGGGCTGGCTTGCATGATAAAGCACAGTGAAGATACCTATTGCAGCATTTGATTATAGTAGGCGTAACAGACTGGAGCCTTATGAGTTTAGTCATCACTGAGTAATCAAATCTCTCTTAAAAAAAAAAAAAAAAAAGAGTACAGCAAGTCCATGCCAGAAGAATTTCTGGGATCAGAATCACATTTATCCACCATGAATCAGATTTGCTTGGCTAATGAGATAAACAGTGAGAGCAAGGGTTAGGCTGAATTTTTCTTTCTTCTTTGGAATAGGTAAGAGTTTGGCATCTTGCAAATGCTCAAGGCGCTCTGGGAGACAGAGGGCTCATAAACCCAAAGAGGTCCTATGATTTATTAACAGAGTCTAACCAAGGCAATTTAGTGATGAGAATGGAGCATAGGCTGCAAAGTAAAAGTCTTCCTTTTGTAATGCAAGCATATGTACATGAAGGAAAAAAAATTCACAGTGTCCGGCAATCTGATACATAATCGATGTGTCATCGTTTGTTCATATCCCCAGAGAAATAATTTTGCTAGCCTGGGTGTGTCAGCAGTAAGGAAGTAAAATGTGGATTTGATATTCTCATTACAATGAGAGATCTTTAATATCAGAAGCCAGCCTCCCAAATATCCACCATTTGAACTGACACCTCCCTTTCCTTCACAAACTCTTCTTCAGCACTCTTGTTTGTGATTTCTTTTGACATCACAGGGAGCAGATACTTTGGAAACTCATTTGGAGGGTGGTTTACCCAGCCTTTTGCTGCATACAGCCCAGCTCAGAATCAGCATCTTGAAATTCCAAAAGATAGGGAGAAGATAGGGTGTATCTGGAGAAGACAGAAATGGAGCAAATGGGTATGGGACAAAATAAAAGAAACTGAAATGATTTTTCAGGTAATTAACTATACCTGTAGCCTTAGTCAGCTGATGGCTCATTCTGTCTGTGAAGCATATACATATCTTTTCATTCTATTGAGTCTAGGCAATTATGTACTCCTGCTTCACATTCTTTCAAATTTATTCCCAGCCATTTCTTTTCAGGTGAAACTTTCCACAGTTGAAAGATTTGTAACATTAAAATTTTCACTCTGGTTCCATTCAAAACCTTATCAACTTATCTTTGATAGCCCCAAAGCCTCAGTTAATCATTTACCACAGGGTCAATGCAAACTTTTGAAGCAAAGTAACTGGGGGAAAAAACAACAACAACAACAAAACAAACAAACAAACAAACAAAAAAACCCCAAGATGTCTAAAACTGCTTTTTCATTCTTATGCTACAGAGAAACTTCTGCAGATGATGACACATTATCATTTGAATAATTAACCAATCATTTTAGGATACAGACTTGCATTGGTTTCCATGTTAATTACCAGATAGCTATAAATTAGAAAAAAAATGCTCTTATCAGCATTTAGACTTTCAGCAAGTACTTCATGATGTTATCAGCACTGTAATTTTCCACCCCACAATTAATAACTGGAATTATATATCATTTTATGTCACAAAATTATCCCAGAATTTAGGCAAACTGTATCCTTGAGTTTTATTATATTTTCCATAATATCAGTTTCATAAATATATCTAGACATTCGCATATTTAAACATTGGATTAAGTGTCTCAGGTGCCTGAAAGAATGCTTTTAAGAAAATAGTTGAACTCTTTATCTGAGAAACAAATCACAGAATCAATCTGTCAGATTTGGTGAGATAACTCATATATTATCACAACTAGCTAGAAAACACCAGACTGTTTAAAAAGATAAATTAATTTAATTGTAATCTCTTTATATTTGGCAATAAAATAATGCAAATCTCTTCCATTAAAAAAATGGGGATTCTTTTCATTCTTTATACTTTTGAATGTGCAATCATGTCTCTAAACACTGACAAAAAAAATTAGCTCTAAACCATAAATGTCAGTCATTCCATTCTTAGGAGCTAAAAGATCTCTAATCAGTTAGGCCAGTGTGGTTGCATGTGTTGGTCTAAAGTGGGTTAATCTTTAAAAATGAAGTTATTTCTTATCCTATGGCCAAACATTCTCTTCACCCACTCAAAAAGTAAAAGAACTATGAAGCGGGAAAAATATGCTGTATAAGTATGGCATACTTCAGCTGATCAAATGGGACAAGGAACTCCATTATAAATAAAAAGCATCAGTACAGCAATATTGCTGTCATATGGCCTTCCTGATGAGCTACTTTCAGTCTTAATTTCATCAGTTTATTATCAGTATAAATCTAGTCTTTTACAATTGGGGTGAGGAGCCGTGCCTTTTTCCATAGTAAAGACTGTTTTCTTAATCATGTTTTTAAAAAGAGTTTCATGAATGGACAGGAGGAAAGAATATAACACAGTGCAATCTGGGTTAGGGTCATCAACAGATTATCTCCAGATTATCTGGATTATGTGATTACCCTGTTGAAACGTAGGTGTGTTACAAATTAAAAATTAATCAGATTCTACAAAAACTATTCTTAAATCAAGGTAACGGCTGTTGGCCTACATGTATTTAAGTCATGATGCATTTTAGTTTGGATTTCATTATTAATATAGTGAAACATGAAAATACTCATAAAGCTCAAATCCTGAAATTCGTTTAAAAAAGACCTTGCAAGAACTTAAACAAGTAGTCTTGCTGTAGGGGTTTTGCTGTTGTTGCCCTGTCCACTCTCAAATGAATTTCAAATATGTCTTTATCTTGACCATTTCCCCTCCTCCAACATTCCTCCAACAGCTTTAACAAAGCCAACTTCATTTTCACTTGGCAAGTTGGAGCCTTGTCTCTTCCTGGAATATAGTTCAGAAAAAGGCCCGTGCATTTCCCCAGCAATAAAAAATTCAGTGCAATGGGTCAAAACTGTAGCAAAGGGAAAGAACTCCTCTGGATTTCCCCTCATGAACCAAAATGCCGCTTCCACAAGATCTCGTTCTTCAACCAGAGAAAGCAAGTCCATTCCACAGGATTCTCTGAGAAAGTCTGGTACATATATAGCCCTACTTGCCAGCAGCCATCTGCATCCCTCTGCATTTCTTGGAAAGTAATAATTTTGTGAAGTTGTAGCAAAGGCAGAGTCCCACACTGTGGATGTATCTTAAAATCTGTACACACAGACACTGAAATCCTTCCTGTCCCTGTCATACAACAGAAGTTACTCTTTGACTGGGGGACTGGAAAATAAATCAAAACACACATTCAAAATTAAGTCTGAAATTAGCTTGCACTCTTCACTAGGAACCTAGTCAATGTGATAATTTGAAGAGGATATATGCAGGAAAACGTAAGCAGAGGAATGGCTACTGTTGCCCTGAATGCACAGTGTAGGACCCTAGCCCATTAGACGAACTAAATGAAAATGCTGACTTAGAAGTTGAATGAGATGCCAAGTATATGAAAACAATATATTTTTGTTCTTCATAACTAAGTACTCCAGGTGAAAGGAACTGTATTTTTGCTGCTCAAGTAATGGCTGCTCATAATCTGTAAAGTAGCAAGATTACTACAAACACACTAATGGATCATGATGGAGACAACAAGTTCCTCCATGCACACACAACAACTACTTGCTATTTCTAACTTACCTATGCATAATTCAGGATTTCATTATTTGTGATGCAATCTAATTACTATTTACATATGTGCCCTTGAAGATTCTCTCTATTACTTGTTTTAATTTGAATGCTACCTATGTTTCCAAAATAACTTTCACATCCTCAGATGTAATCATTAGGAAGTAATCTGTCAATGACAACAGCTGTCAGAGCAACCTCAGAAGTACTGGGAGAGACAGAGAGGGTCACAGGTGGTTCAGAATGTGTTTGCTCCTGTAACAGCGGTTATGAAATTCTAAATTATTTGTCCACTAGTATTCCCAATCCTGAAAACCAAGTCCTCAAGGTTTTTGGACTAATGGCCTTCCAAAAAGCAGGCTGCAACTTTCTGGTTACTTAAGGTTGGAAGTCTTCTGTAGATTTTAATGAGTTAGGAGCCTTCAATCTGCAGTGTCATAAGCTGCCTTGAAATGTTCAAATATATACAGCCAGCTGTTAGACACTCCTAGGGAATTAAAAAATGCTAGCACATTAGTGGATATATGCAGAATCTTTCATGCTTGCCCCTTTGTGCCTCTTTGCTCCTTGTCTAAGGGCCTGGCCTTTATTGGCATGTATTTTATGTTGCAGCTTTTACAAGGAAAAAGGCAGTCATATATTTCACTATTACAAAATATTAATAACTGGAAATAGAACATCATTGTTATATAAAAATGTCTATAATCTCATTCTGTTGCTTTCATGATTAGTTTTCTTATTAAAAGAAAAAAATACTAGTAGACTTCCTCCGTGATACTTTAATTGCAATTGTGGATAGGACTGCTGATATCATTTCATGACACCAGCATATATATCTACAGGATTTATTAGCCAGTTCATGTCTGCTCTTTTATGGATTTCATCCAAGAGATACTTGAACACCGAGCTCTTGAAATGTCTCCCTTGTGGTAGTTCAACTACACTAAGCTGCATCAGCAAATAGCATTGACAGTCACGAAGGCAGCAACTGTTACATTCCAGCTTAGTTTGATTTAGTGTAGAATTTTAATAGGCATATTCTGCTGTAACTCCTTTCTATCCATTACTTGATGCAAGTTAGGTCTAAAAATCAGTTTGATAGAGTTCAAAAGACTGGTATTCCTCTGAAATTTTACCTTGTAAGTATAATAAATACCAGCACAAGCACGGTCCTTCATGTGAAGAAAAATCCAAATGCACAGTATTTTTTTTAAGTCATGATTAACAACTTACAGAAAAATTGTTAAATAAATTAATCTTAATTATCAAAATATTTTAAAGATACTTGAAAATATGTAAAATCTAAGATTATTACCAGGATGTTAAGCATAAGACTTCTATACAGCTAGCATCTATGACTACCTACTCAGTTTCAGTAATGAACTGTGGATATTGAATAACATTCAGTAAGACTGCTGTATGCATAAAGGTACCTGTGAGTGAAAATTTGGGTGTGGCATCATGGAAACATCATTAAATATTTGGCTCTAGGCCAACGCGTGCAATGACTC
Organism: Pedionomus torquatus; assembly: GCA_013398155.1. Lineage (NCBI taxonomy): Eukaryota > Metazoa > Chordata > Aves > Charadriiformes > Pedionomidae > Pedionomus > Pedionomus torquatus. The sequence goes on along the minus strand of VZRU01018446.1, from coordinate 12,088 downwards.
TAACCATTCTATGATTCTATGAGTACAAAGCAGGTTAAAGGAAGAGGTCAGCGTACTGCTAGTTCACTAATCAGCCACTGGCCTCTTACCAGAAACAGCACTCAAATCTCATTAAACTGCTCTTTATCTAAGCGGGGGAAGAATGTACATCAGCTGCCTTCATTGAAGGACAAACGGCATACAAGTGCTAAGGCTCTTACTGCTTTCAGTGACAAAGGGGAAGAATGAAAATATAAACACAAATTGCACCTGCCAGGTGTTACATTGCAATTATTAAATAATGAACAACAGTGGAACAAGAAAATAAAAAGGCTGAAACCTGGTGACAGACAAGAATTAAGATTCCTCAGTTTTGTGGTTATAAGATGCAGGCCTCAGAACTGATAAAGTGAGGTTGGTAGCTGTCCTTAAGACTTCCAGGGTGATGCTGCCAAGTCACCTAGGTGCTCATTTTCAAAATTCTTCATTTAGACAAGCATGAAGCAAACGGGAGACAGAAATCATCATCAGCTCAGAATATCTTGCCCTAATTCTCTCAAAGAAGAGCCCCAATACAGGCAGACTCCAACACACTAAAGAGTAATGGCCATCACACAGAATGTCTATTTCTTGAGGTTCCCCAGCTGCAAAATGGATGCAGCTTCAGATTAACAAACACAAATTGACAAACTTTACTAGGACTGTTTTCACTGTCTCTTACTGTAGCATCACTCTAGTTGATCTGTATAATTTCAACTTATATTGTCTGCCCTTCTTAGAAATATTTATTGAAATCCCAGACAAACAGGTTTTGGTGGCCATCCTTCCCTTGCAACCTCTCCTCCCTGCTGACACCACCACTCTAGAGACTGATAGATTAAATGCACAGGGAATTAATGCTCCTTTTGTTCCACTGTGGTTCTGTAACCTCTTCACTTTCTGTGTCAGCTTGTCCCAGTTGAGGACAAGTACTCCAAATTGGTAGAATTGCACCTAAAATAGCAACTTGCAGTTGTAAAACTCACACAGAGGACTGAGAATATGCAAGACTCTGCCCTTGAAATCCACCACCTGTATGAACACCCAAGAGCACGCTACTCTGTTTCTGTTTTCTTTAACACCCTTTCATGATCAGAGTAACCTGTTCTACCATGGCACTCATTTCCAAAGCACTATATGAACACCAAGGCAACATTACGATGTGCATGTTAATAATTGTTCAATCATGCATTCTATTCTGGAAAAATACTAGTTGTGCTGCACTACAAAACTGATGCACTAGAGCTGGGGTATTATTTGGAAATTATCTCAAATTACTTAGTTGAGGTTAAATAATGAAGTAGATCCTCTGATTTTGATTTTAGATAATTTACTACCATCACATTGTCACTGAGAAAAGCACAGCAATAGAAAAGGAAAAGTCTAAGATTTAAACAAAGTTAAGCTTTTACAAACATATCCATAATAACAACAATGCTAAAAAACTATTGCTATATAGAGGCCTTCTGCAAAGAAGGGTAATGAGATCCTGCACTGCACTAGGGCAAGTATTGCCAGCAGGCTGACAGAGGTGATCCTTCTCCTCTACTTGGCACTGGTGAGGCCACACCTGGAGTGCTGTGTCCAGTTCTGGGTTGTCCATTGCAGGTGAGACATGGACATGCTAGAGATAGCCCAGGCCACAAAGTTGATGAAGGGTCTGGAGCATCTCTCCTATGAGGAAAGGCTGAAAGAGCTGGGGCTGTTCAGCCTGGAAAAGGCAAGGTTCAGGGGAGATGTTTTCAATAGATATAAATATATAGATATATATACCTGAAGGGAGGGTACATAGAAGATAGAGCCAGGATCTTTCCAGTCGTGTCCACTGACAGGACCAGAGGTAGAAAGACAGAAGGTTCCCTCTAAACATCAGGAAACACTTTTTTTTTTCTATGAAGGTGACTGAGTCCTGGCACAAGTTTCTTGAAGAATTTGTGGAGTCTCCATTCTTGGAGATCTTCAAAAGCCTTCTGGACAGTCCTGGACAACCAGATCTAAGTGGTCCTGTTTGAGCAGGGAACCAAACATAATTCCTCAAATACTGTAAATTTACTTAGCTCATTTAATGACTGTTTAGAGCTGTGAGATTTTTTTCCATGCTTATGTGTGGTAGTTTACAGGGGAATATCTTGTCCAGGTAAGGTCAGTTAATATTTTTCTAAACATGTTTCCTTAGTAAGAATTTACAGTTTTTACAGGACACTTTCTATGAATATTTGTCCATTGATAAATTTTTAATATCTAATACAAGTCCAATTACTCACTCTGTCTTTTTGGGGGTAAGGAGAGAGAGTAATGTTTTTCTTTCATGACTAGCATGTTCATCATTCTATCTCCTTTTTTGTTTGGTTGTTTTTTTTTTTCTAAATCGACTTTGAACTAATTGTTGCAACTGAAATTTTTACTGGGGAGGAAAAAGAATGATGCTTTTAAAATTATAGTTGTGATGCCTTGTTTGAGAGATGTTATCAGATGTTTCAAAGGTGGCTGTCACAGCAGTACTGTAATCACCCAGAGTTCCTTAGGAATACATTTTTGAAGTTAAACATGAGCATTTTACTAAATATTTGATATCATTATTATATGTAAGTGGATACTCCTGTATTTGAATGGTTCATGCTCTTGAGAAATCCAGCTCCCTAGCCTTTTGATCTCCATCGGGCAATGACTGAAATCCTAGCCCCACATAAAATGTGGGAATGCTGCCAACACTTTTGATTAAGCCAGAGTTAGTTAGGTATGATGTCATAATTTTATATTTACTACACAACTTTATTGGCTATATAGACCAGGATATGACTTGGACATTTTTATGTCATTGTGGCTGAGCACTTTGGAACCTTGTATCCAAATGGATCAGTAATTGTATTTCTTCTGAAGCATACAGTATATGAGGGCACATAGAAATCATAACTGTGTCAAAGCTTGCAGAAATCTAACCAATTTGATTGCAGATGGAATTTGGTGATTTTTCATTCACTAGATGAGGATTCATCACCATCTATTTGAGAAAAGTTGTGAGAAACAAATATAATTATTATATTATTTGGACAAAATACTGCAATATGTATTTTCATCAGAACATTTTGGAGCACATGCATGTGTCTCAGTGGGTCTCCCTTGCTTGACACTACTCCTGATCCCTTTTTAAAGGACTTGGTAGTTACTCTAGACCCTGCAGTGCATTCTTTGTGCATAGAACTTCCAGCTATCACATGGACAATAATAACCTTAGCATTTCGCATGAGGTTCAACAAAAGCAAGTGCAGGGTTCTGCACCTGGGCCAGAACAATCCTGGCTATCAATAAAGACTGGGGGATGAGGTATTAGACAGCAGCACTGAGGAAAGGGACTTGGGAGTGCTGATGGACAAGAGGCTGGATGTGAGCAGGCAGTGCACACTTGCAGCCCAGAAGGCAAATCACATCCTGGGCTGCATCAAAAGATGTGCTGCCAGCAGATCCAGAGA
>VZRU01018444.1:3037-17036 GCA_013398155.1 Pedionomus torquatus | reverse complement strand
TTTTTTTTTTTTTGGTATCAGTTAATCTCATACAAAGAAAGCCCAGAAAGCGCTGTAGGAGGCAGTAAAGGCCAGTGAACCGTTTCTTGCAATTACTGTTAACCCGACAATCCCTCTTGGCTGATGTATGAGTTTCAGTGGAGTTAAAAGAAGGCTGCATTATGTGGGTAATTACTTGTTATAAGAAATAACCCATAGAGCTTCATACTTCTCGTTTATTTCTTTCCGGCACCTTTTAAGCTCTTTAGAGCACAGACCACATGCCAAATCAAGAATTTTCTACATGCTGGTGAGCCCTCTTTCAGAAATCTTTAGTTGCTGAATATTACCGAGCTGCCTGGCTTGTTTTGTACAGAGGAGGCTGGGTGTGTCGGTCTTCGAAATGTCTGACTTTGGACTTTCAACGTTGCTATAATAAGACAAGGATCAATCTTGGAGGCAGTTATCTCTGTTTTGAAGCGTTTTCATCCAGCTAATCTTAATTGCTGAAGCCTGAGAGCGGAAGGAGTGCAAAGTGTAAGAGAACATGGAAAATTATACAACTGCTACAAGCTTAAGCTTCACCACTTCAAGCTTTTGATGCATATTTTCACTTAAACTGTGGCAGATTGTCTTTTGAGGAGGATAAGGGAGCATGTGTGTGGGTCATAGCTCAGGATGAAGGTTGCCTTCAAAAGCGTGCTGGCTGCTGTGTTGTGGAAAAGGTCTGAAGGAATGGGCTCCTATTTGAAGGAGAAATACCTAAATTCTCCAGGTTCATCATCGGCATCGCTCCGGGGTACGTGCAGGGTAATTGGGCAATTGTAGCTTCACACCAGTTCTGTCTGGAAGGGTTGTTGGAAGCCACTTCAATGCTTTCCCCTCTCCGGAGTGTCATTTTGTGTTTTTAATGCCCATAAAGCTTTAATGATATGTGGCAAACATCTAAAGACTACACTTTATTTTAATTTTGCCATGGTCAAACACTGCTAATTGAAGCTTAGGTTGAATTTCTGGACTCCGTGCTAGCCCTGAGAAAAGGGAGGTTTTATGCTTTCAAAGATAAAAATGAATTTGGATTTTGAAATATGAGCTGAGCAAATGTTAGCACTACCTCAGATTGTATTTGTTACAGGACAGAAAAGCTCTTTGCACTTCAGTGTTTTGCAGAACAAAACAGTTGTTATTTCTTTCAGGATTGCTTAAAGGCTGGAGGCTCAAACTTGCACATTTTCTTCCAAGCAAGTGCTAACACCGCCACTGGCAGCTCTTGTCGTTTTTGCAGATTTTGGTCAGGAAATGGCTTGAAAAATGGTTATAGTGGGGATTTAGCTGAGTTGCTTGTGTCAACATGTTGGTAATTGGCAGTGTAGTGTTTATTTGTTTGTAATTGACAGTCTGTGAAGCTCAGTGGTTTTCAGACTCTTTAGGTGCCAGCGTAAAGTGACACAAACTGGAAAACCAGCAGCAAAAGCTACAAAGCTTTTTGGGGTGGTGTATGGTTGTTCTGGTCAGATTTGATCCTCAGGAGCTGAGTGCAGGGAAACACTAGTTTTCCATTGTAAGTGTTCTTACTTTTGCCATTTCCCTTGACTCAGAGTCCAAGAAGCGGCAGTGCAAAGTGCTCTATGAGTACATCCCGCAGAACGAGGATGAGCTGGAACTCAAGCTGGGGGATGTGATCGACATCACTGAAGAGGTAAGCTGTTTTACAGAGCTAATTATGTGGCCAAAAGGTCAAATTGTGGTGTGGGTTTTTTTTTATTTTTTTCCGATTATTTGAATGACAAGGATGTTTGGAAAAATAGCATGGGGAGCAGAGTTTCTGAAGCTCATAGTTTAAGAGTTCTTTCAGGATCTAATCCTAAATCAGTGCATGCTAGATTTTTAAGGGAGGTATTTGATCATTGCAGCAATTGTGATCTGTTACAAAAGTTCTTTTCTCCAAAAGATTTCCACAGTTCTTTTGCCCTCTCTACGTGATCCTTGTTTTTAAGATTCTTATGCTAAAACTGTTTGACCAGTTGCCTTTAAGCTGACATAACTCTATCTTGGTTTAGGTGAATAATGTTATTTGACCTGATTTTCCAGTTTTATGCTTTCTTGCAAACTCATTGTAGCTCTGAATTCAGTATTCAGCACAGAAACCTGTGTGTGTAGTATAATCTACTTCAAGCTATTTGCACAAAAATATGGTGCATACAAAGGCGCTCAGCAGCATGTTATTATTTCTCGCGCCTTCCGTTTCCCCTGGGTAAGAAATGCAGTTAAAGATGTGGCTTGATGTTCAGACTTGGATTGCAGTGACCCTATGCGTTTGAGTGGAGGTTTGGGGGTTAGGGTGTCTTAATCTTTTCCTGCCTGTGTGCTTCCTTGGTGTCTGTTCTGTTCAATAGCAGCTTTGTGTTGTGGGAGGCTTTGAATATATAGGAAGAGCATCTCTTACAAGACTGAAATCTCTCAGGAACCTCTGGAAGGAACCTTTTCAGAACTAGGTGGAAAACTTCTGCAGAGATGCTCTGACCTTCACCGGTGCTATCTCTCCTTACTGCGTCCCCGAGGGTCTGAGGAAGGAGAAGACCAAATGTGTCTGGTGGTGCTTTCTAGTAGCTTTGTGAGATTGTGTTTCTCACATGCATGATCTCTTTTGAAGAAAGTGCTAACTCTCCAGGATCCCAACAGTTGCCAGGAAGGACTTTTCCATTCTCCTATCAAGGAAAAAGTTATCCTTTCAGATGCACTGGCACTCATGACTTCTAGAATTTGTTCTCTTCGAATAAACAAAGCGAGTGCCTTGTAAAACCTGCTCACCAAAATCCCACTTTCATAAATACCATCGTGTGTGGGTGTTTCATGAAAGCGTGCTCCTGGATAACCTCACCAGTTTAATCTGTGAATGGTGCCTGAACACACCAATCGTGACTTTGCATGGTCCCGTGTAAGCATTTACAAGGCAAAATATGTGCAGTAAAACTGTTGTGGGAAGTACAGTTTCATGCCACAGCACCTGGGATTATTTTGGGAGGGGTGTTCGGAGTGATGCATCAGAGGTGACCAAGTAGCCAAACACAATGAAAAGATCAAAAAGCATTTCCTCATCTGGTTTCTTAAGAAAATATAGATTTTTATTTTATTCTTCTACATTTTTTTTTGTCGGTCCCCATGTTTCTTCCTTTCCCAATGATTTAAAAATTACATATTTGTAGTAGCCAGCCTTTGCTACTTCTGAGAAACTGTGTAATCAAATTTTTAGGCAGATGCTAGCAGGTAGAAAAATATTGTCTACTACTAGCACAGAGCTGTTTGCACACTGTTTTTATGATGGTCTAGAACAGACTTGACAGGTGTAGGGTAGGTCTGCTTCACAAAACTCTACTGATGGACCAGAAATGTGAAGAATGGTACAAAATGCTAACCACTGGTTGTGCCATGTGCTGGGGTAACTTCTCTTAGGTAAGTTGTCTTCACTGCTGTGAGATAAGATTCACTTCTGTTTATATATAAAAACTGCTACTTATATGCAGGTAACTTATAACTGTTGCTTCAATGGAAGATCATTTGGTCTCTTTTTTTTTTTTTTAATGGGAAAATAAGGTAAAGTCAGTTCCAACAGGAGATCAGGTCTACCAGTTACCTGAGAATAATTCAATATTTATCCCCTGCAGTTCTTTTCATAAATTGAGTAGTTAGAACTGACACTACTGACGGTGAAATCAAAGCTGGAGGCCGATGGGTTCAGAACTGAAATGGCTCGTATTGCAGAGAGCAGGCTACAGGGATCAGAAGTACCTTGCCAGGGAGGAAGGCCCTTGTGCTGGATGCTGGCTGAATCCACAGGGATTTTTATTTACTAAAAGTGGGGATTTTGCATGCAGAATAACTGCACAAAGTGCCTGTTATAACTGTATCATTGCTGTAAAACTCTTATTTCTTCTTCATATCTTCCCCTGGCTTCTGTCAGATGTGGTGCTATATAGCAGATTTCTTTTTCTGGTTTTATATTTGTAGCATTTGCATGCTGTGTTATCAAGCATAATCAAAATTTGTATGAATCTATTCTTTCTATTGGAAAAAAAAATCAGATAGGCGAAATGGCTTGTTTCAGCCTTCCTCTCCCCTTTGTTTAGAAGAGTCTTAGTTTTCATCATCTTACAGAAATAAGTTGATGGAATTCACACTCAAAAAAAAGTGCTGATGTGTCTACTGGAGCTATAACTCCCTCTTGTGGAAATGTATCATGTGGTAAGATTTTCAGAGTGGAAAATAAGAGTTGTGAAACTGTCATCTGTGGTGCTGGTGCTCAGAGATGCCTTCACCAAGGCATGTAGAACTTCTGTCCCTTTAAATGTCAATTAAATATACCTTTTCTGGTAATACAGTTTGTATATAGTCAGATGTTTTTACAGAATCATGGAACTGTCAGGGTTGGAAGGGACCTCTAGAGATCATCCAGTCCAACTCCCCTGCTAAAGCAGGATTGCCCAGAGCACATCACTCAGGACTACATCCAGGCAGGGCCTGAAGATCTCCAGAGAAGAGGACTCCACACCCTCCCTGGACAGTCTCTTCCAGGGCTCTGGCACCCTCACCAGAAAGAAGTTTTCCCTCATATTCGAATGGACCTTCCTGTGTTCCAGCTTGTGCCTGTTGCCCCTCATACTGTCACTGGGAACCACTGAGAAGACTCTGTCTCCACCCTCCTTCAACCCACCCTTTGGATACTCATAAGCATTAATGAGGTCTTCCCTCAGCCTTCTCTTCTCCAGCCTAAAGAGTCCCAGCTCTCTCAGTCTTTCCTCAACAGGGAGGTGCTCCAGTTCCTTCATCTTTATTGCCCTACACTGGACTGTCTCCAGTAGTTCCCTGTCTCTCTTGAACTGGGGAGCCAGAACTGGACTCAGTATTCCAGAAGGGAGAATGACTTCCCTTGACCTACTGGTGACACTTTCCTATGCAGCCCAGGATTCCATTAGCCCTCTTGGCCACAAGGGCACATTGCTGGCTCATGGACAGTTTATCTACCTGGACCCCCAGATCCTTCTCCTCAGAAGTGGTTTCCAGCAGATCCACCCTTAGCCTGTATTTGTGCCTGGCATTCTTCCTCTCCAGGTGCAGGACCCTTCACCTGCCCTTGTTGAACCTCTTTTTAAAGACATCATGGTGAGGACACTGAAGCAAGTACACTCAAAGAACTTTTGTTTTATACATGCCTGTCTCTGAACTGACGTAGTTTTGCCTTCCACATCTGTTAAGTGCTTTGCTGACCTTATTTCTTGGCAGGAGAATAAATGGATGCTCAAGTCACTTCTGTACCGTAAGCATTAAAATTCGCTTTTTCATGGTTCTTGGGTGTAGCATGGGTTAGTCGAGGCATTTGAACTTTAATTTTCTAACTAAAATTACAGCCAGAGCCTCCTCAGCGCTTGTCAGTAATCCAGGCTTAAAATTTCTTTCAGAGGACCAAACTGTAAGTTTGAACCATCCACAGCAAAGCTGTATTTGAGCATCAAGATATCTTTAAAAATAACAAAGCTCTTTTCATTGTCTGTTTGTCTCCGTAGCAGCTGGGTTTTGCATGTGTTCTGCTTGCCTGGAGGTAGGCTACTGTTTTAAAAACTATGCCTGTGTGTCAGAGGGTGACCTACAAAACAAGGCTAAAAAAAGACAATGTAAACAACTGCTTTTTTTTTTTTTTGCCCTGTTGCTTTTCTTCCTTATCTAAAAACAGCTTTCCAGTCCCAAAACAGAGCAGTTGAAATAAGATATTTTTGAAAATGAACACCATGTAAAATTATAATTAAGATACATTGTGCAAACACATTCAATTTAAGACATTTTGAAAAGTCTTCATAAATTTGAAGACCACAATTCTTACTCGGTCTTTTGAGGCTGTTCTACACTGTCACCTATGCACACCTTGCTTTTGTTTGTTCTCATCTGGGTTGTGGGGTATTCCTGATAAACATGCCATTAAATTTTGGACTATTGCAGTGTAAACAACACCCCAGGAATCCAAACACATAACTCAACTTTGGAGTCATTATGTTCATAAACAGGTTTATTTCCAGTGCTAAAATGAGTTATTTTATGAATAGCAAAGCCAACAAAATTTGGCATCCGATGAACTTCTATTCTTAGGGCTGTTGTGCCACCACAAAATCCTCCTGTGTCTCAGCTGCTTCCGCTGACTGGCCAACTGGGATGGGAAAGTGTCTGTACCGTCTTGCACATCTAGAGCCGCGTGTGTGCTCTTCAGCCAGTCACCTACTCTTAGAAGGGAGGGATAACTTAGTTTTCCGTTACTCTGGAATGTCCTTAAGAACTCTGCTGTGTTCTACCCAACGTCATCTTTGAAACTTCTGTCTTTTGACCAAAATTGGTTGAAGCTGCTCAATGATATGATGCCAGTGGGAATAGGACTGGCGGAAACTGGACAAGACAGATGAAAAGACAGACGGACAGCAAGATTACATAAGTTTCCTTAGAAAGCCAGGCTAAAAGTTGCATTTGTATTTCATAAGCAGTTTAATATTTTCTTCTTCTGGTAGATGTGTAATGGTTGTTAGTCTGTTTTACCGTGAGAAAGTTGATGAATGTTTTTCTGCTGTTCTGGAGTAACTGGCATAGGGCTAGTTTCACGTTTCAGGATTATTGCTCTAGTGATAGAAGTGACAGTCAAGTACTTTATTGCTCTTCTTTTTGCCTGCTGTCTCCACAGCCTCAGTGGGTTTCTTTAAAGAGAAATCATAATCTTTTGAAGTTGTCCCAAGTTGGTTGTAGAGTTTTAGAAGCCAAGTATGGAAGGAACTGATAGGTATTTGCTTTTGCTTTCTTGATCATGTGCAAAATATTTCTGTACAGGTAGAAGACGGCTGGTGGAGTGGAACACTAAATGGCAAGGCAGGGTTGTTTCCTTCAAACTTTGTGAAAGAATTGGAATTGACGGATGATGGAGAAACACAGGATACTCTGGATGACCCAGGTGGCATTTTGTTTGTTGTAAACCTTTAGCAAATTAATTTTAGATCTTGGGTATATTTTAGAGTATTATGGGTGTACTACAACAAAAGCTGTAAAGAAGTCAAGCCTCCTAAGAACGGTAAGCATTTCCTTTAATTCTGTTATGTTGAGTATGAAGATGATGTCTTATATGAAGGGAATGTCTTGCTCCCAGTACAGCTCCATTAAAATTACAGCCAGGGTCTTGATCTTGCAAATGTCTGTTCTGCATTTTGTCACTAGAAATTTTATCGTTCTCAGAGTTGAGCTTTTTGAAGTATTGGATATAAAATTGCTCTTCCATTTAATAGCTTTTTTTTCAGTCTTATTCTCACAGACACGAATTCTCTAACATGAAAAACTTAAGTGTTTAAACATACCAGTTGAGAATTAAAACTTTAATTAAATTGAAGCCATATAGAGTGTCCACTTAAAATGAATCCTGGGAAGGGGGCCCTGTTTTTTTATGATATTTTAACCTAACAATTAAATGTTTTTAAAGCAGTATTTATATTTAATTATTTCCGTGTGGCGAAATCTTTGCACAGGAGTTAGCAGAGCTCATTTACACTAGATTTGAAGAGGGAAAGGATAAAACCAGGCTCACTAGAGTTAAGCCTGGCAGCAGCATGCCCATGTTTGAAGGATGGTGTGCTACAGAGGTTCTTTGGTGTGGTGTCTCAGTGGAAGAAGGGAGTGGAGATCCACGTGGCTGCAAAGATGTAGAGGTTATTGATGTGTTAGAAACCACAGAAGTGCCTGAGAATGGTTACGTAGGAATTAGGGCTCCTTCTCCAAAAAAGGTGGCAGGATCAGTAGACCAACTGAAGTGTATCTACATTAATGCATGCAGGAAGGGCAACAGGCAGGAGAAGCTGGAAGCCATTGTCGAGCAGGAAAACAGTGATGTAATCACCATTGCAGAAACACAGTGGGATGGTTCATGCAGCTGGAGTGCTGCATTGGATGGCTATAAAGTCTTTGGAAGGGCTGGGCCAAGAAGCAGAGGTGGTGGGGTAGCCCTGTACATTAAGGGAGTGTTGTGATTGTCTAGAGCTTAATGCTAGGGTTGAGTGTTTATGGGTAAGAACTGGGGGGAAGGCCAACAAGACAGATATTGTGATGGGGGGTCTCTTATAGACCACCCAACCAAGATGAAGCTGCAAACAGGCTGCCCAAGGAAGCGGTTGAGTCACTGTCCCTGGAGGTATTTAAAAGACACGTAGATGTGATGCTGAGGGATGTGGCTTAGTGGTGGACTTGGTAGTGCCAGGTTAACAGTTGGGCTCAATGGTCTTAAAGGTTTCTTCTGGTCTACACAACTTAATGCTTTTAAGCAGGCTCTCATTCTGTGTTATAGTTTTAATCTAACAGTCAAATGTTTTAATTGAATGTTTACGTTTAGCCATTCCTTTGTGGCCGTGACTCAATGTGTAACTCAAGCAGAAGCTAACTGTCTGTGGCTGAATAGTAGTTGGGTGCTGATTGGTGCCAGACGGGTATGTGCTTTTCAGGCCATTACTCGGTACCCTTGATACTACACTTCAGAGGCATTCTGTCTATAAAGAACTGCTTGGAGACTGAGGGTTTGTGATGTGATACTTCTGGAATGCAAGCAACATCCTAATGCAAGTTAATCGATGCTTGAAGACAGCTATGTAATGGTCAAGGGAAAAGTGGATTATTTTATTTTTTTCCCTTGTAGTAATGCTCACCCTCGTTTATAAGATGTTCAGTACTGAACATCTAATTTTCTAATAAGGGTTTGCTCAGAGATAGGAAAGAAAAGTCTGGCTTGGGTGTTTGGTTTTTTTTTTTCTAAATTGGGGAAATAATTGCAGTAGCATAGAGCATGAGTTGTTTGACTTGATCAGTCCCAAATAGCAAAGTGGCTGTTTTCTTGGAGGTCAAGTTCACTGAATTTAGTGGGGTCTGGTGAGATGAATTTACAAATGGGTATGTGTTAGCCTTAATTGCTGAATACTGAGATCAGTGGGACTGAACAGTAATTTGAAGTAATTGTATTTTGTATCAGTAACTACCAAGTCAGGATTTTCAGCCCCTCGCACCCCCAGGGGTTATATTTAATTCTTGGTACTTTCACAGTCAGGATCTTGAGTATCTGCTCATTCTTTTCTCACTCCTGGGAAACAGTAAATGCCCCATTTGCTGAGAGCTGTGGTCTTTCAAACGCACAGCCTGAGTATTTCTCGTGAATGAAATTTCTAGCTATCCTTTTACGTATCTAAGAGGGATGTAACTAAGCAAAGAGTAACTCACTTGAGGAAAGCTGAGAAACTGAAGTCAAAAGACTATGTAACTTCATGATATTACCAAAACCCCTTACATTTATGGTTGAGGGAAGATTCCAGGCATTCATATGCTGGGAAGAACTTAACTGAAAGGCTAAAAGATGTGGAAGCTTTTTTGAATCTGGTTCATAAAAGCTGTATATTATTACATGACTGCCTTTTGGAATTCTGCACTTGAAAATAGCTTGCCCACAAATACTGGTTTGTAGGTTTTAACAGATAATGCCTTAATTCAGTTATTCTCTGTACTACATTTATTAGGGATGGATAAATGTTGCCCCTTAAAATTGAAAGACTAAAAGAATCAGTGTTTTATCAAAAAGCCACATATGATGTGAATGTTTAATTCTTTTAAAATAGGTTTTCAGTGTTACCAGGTTAAAAGGCTGTTTAAATTGGGAAAAACTCTTTTCAGGTACTTTTGATAGTACATCTTGAGCATTAGGAAAATTTCACTTTGTCTTGAGAGGCCTCACTCTACTACTGAAACACACTTTCCGCCCCTGTACCCGTGGTAATGGTAGGACTCATTATGGACCTTTATTGACTATTGCTTTGGGCAGTGATAGCTGTGCAAGTGATGAGCTTTTAAATGTTGGACTAAAAACATGTTTTCAGAGAATGCGTAAGCAATGCTTCATAAAACTGACGAAGAACGTAACACTGACGTTAGCAAACTGCAGAGCCTGAGTGAGAACTGAAATGGCAAGAAATATTAGTGATCTAATAACTTATTTACCAGTGTATTCAATGCAGTACTGGTGTCATTTCAAATAGTCTGATGTTAAATATAGAGCTAGAACAAATGTGAAGTACTACAGCTACAATAACGTCCCTAGAAAAGCTGTCTAGCAAGAGCAGTGCACACAACTGTGTTAGTTCTACTTTTTTTTTTTCTTTAATTAACACAGCTTTTTCTTTCTTTGTGTTATTTTTTCTTTTCCTTTCAGAGTCTGTTTTCAGTGGTCCTACCTCACCTGTGGTCTCTCCAGGAAATGGGAGTGAACCTGGATCTGGACCAGCACAGCCAAAGAAAATCCGAGGTATAGGGTTTGGAGATATCTTTAAAGAAGGCTCGGTGAAACTTAAGACAAGATTATCTAGTAATGAATCAGAAGATAAAAAGCAAGATAAGGTTTGTAGCAGTTCATATTATTATTTTGGGGATTTCTCTGGAATTTGGATGTGGAACTTGAAGTCAATAGTTTCTTACGGATGTTGAATACACTGGCCATTTTAAAATTTCAGTATTGCTCAATAATCAGACTAATAATCTGAGGAGAGGTCTTGCCTAGAAAACATAGTGAGCCCCCTCCGACTTCTTTCATAGTGCATTATGTTTAACATTGATTCCAAAAGATCTATTCAAATATCTTGGTACTTAAAATACTGGAGAGGGCAAACCAAGCTGATGTAAAAATTGTTATTTCAAAGCCAAGTAGTGTAAGACCTAAGAACTTCTCAAACACATCTACGGTACAAGGTCTTTCCTACTTCTTTTGTCACAGTCTTTGTATACAATCAGGGACAAGACTGTTAAGTCTTCCCATACAAGTTAAGCTTGGCTTTTAAAACAGGGAATGATTTGGGGTTTCCTTACCCTCCTACCCCCCCACCCCAAGTTTTGATGGATGTTGAGGATGGTAGTGGCAGCCGACGCCAAGAACAGCAATGTAAATGTCCTTCAGTGAATGCTCCCAAGCTTTTGGCTTTGGTGATGTCTTAGATTAATGAGCTACATAAGCTGCTGATTGTGCTAATCAGTCCTTTATCTTGAACTGACACATTGTTTATACCATGAACTAATGTATGGTTTTTCAGCTTTTGATAAATTAAAGGCAGCTGGGATGATCCAGTGTTTTAGTTTGTACTCAGGTGATCAAGAGAGCTTTATAAATGTTGTCCAATTTCAATATTTTGTCTGTGTGTTATGGTCATTAATGCTGTTTTGCTGACTGATTTGCTTTCCTCTGCTGCTATAGCAATAATTGTACTGATGTAGGACAAAAGGTAGGGACAGAGATTTCTTTGAATGTGTTTTCCTTCTGTGGCAGTGCTAAGAGTGGTATTCATCCAACTGTAGACAGGGTGTGTGTCCTTTTTCTTTCTGGTCCTGTCAAAACATCAGATGGTTCAGAAAATTAAAGTTACAAGAGTGTCACCTTCTGGTTAAGGCTCAGGAAATGTTCTCTCCTAAGGAAGATGTTCAGCTTGCATAAGAGATGGCTCCAGAGAGACTTTATTGCATTCCTTTCAGTGTATATAAAGGGGGCTTAGAGGAAAGATGGAGAGAAACTTTTTACCAAGGTCTGTAGTGACAGGACAAGAGACAGTGTTTTTAAGCTGAAAGAGTAATTTTAGATTGAACATAAGGAAGAAATTCTTCAGTATGAAGGTGATGAGACACTGGCACAGGTTGCCCAGGGAAACTGTGGCTGTCTCTTCCCAGGAAGTGTTCAAGGCCGGATTGGATGGAGTTTTGAGCAACCTGGTCTAGTGAGAGGTGTCTCTGCCCATGGCAGGAGGGCTGGACTAGATGATCATTGAAGGCTCCTTCCAACCCAAACCATGCCATGATTCTGTGAAGGCACGTTGATTTTTTTTTTCTCCTTGATTCTCTTCAGGCTTTGTCCCTTGCAGTAGGAGTCTGTGGGACCACTGCATCTTCGTGTGAATGCTATTAGATGGGGGATTTCAGGACATAGCTTTCAGTTTGCTCTCTTGCCATGAGATTGATTATTGAAAGGTGTTTCTCCCTACTTTCTACCTTGTAACTTGGGAGTGTAAAGGGCCTATTCAAAATATGTTCACTTAATATAAAGCCTGCTCAGACACTTTGAATTGTTTTAGATTGTGTATAAACACTAAAATATGTTGATGCTCTGGTTTGCTAGTTGGCTAGTCTGGAGGGTTGTTGTAGGCTGTTTCTCAGCAAGAGGGGAAATGAAGTGAGAAAACCATTTTGTATGACTTAAAGACAATAAAATAAACAGTTGAGTTTAGCACTTAATATTCCACTTATGCTTTTTGCTGAAGCCATCCCAAAGGCAGGCAGAGTTACAGAACAATGTGAAGAGGCCTGAGGAGATAATTCTCATGAAGGTCTTATGAAATTGGATGGCTTCTGTGGATTTGTGCTCAGCTCGCTTTGAGTTAGATGGAGGGATGCTGGAAGGGTATTCTCAGTCTTTCAGCCAGCCACTAAATAAAAAAGCTGTTTTCAGGAAACTCTAAAGAGGTGGTGTTTTGGTTTTTTTTTTTCTGTTGGGGAATTTGGAGACTGTCCAGCACAGAAAGGCTGAGCACTGATGAGTCTGAAGTCCTCGAGAGGACTTCATATATATGCTTCAGCAGTAGATGGTGAGATGGGACCAGTTCAAACCTAGCATCCTGTCTGGGCTCAAGCTATATTTATACCTTGCCTGCCTAAACTTTCTCTTGTGTTTTTAATTGCATCCCTTTTTGGAAGGGGAAGATGTAGAGAGCTATTTCTGTGTTGGAATTGTTTAATGTGATAGGTAGGTTATTTTAGTGCTTCCTGCATATAGCATTCTGGAGCACGTTAAATTGCATATGTACTCTGAGGATGTCCCCAAATGACAGTGACTTCCTCTACGATATGTCAGAGGTACCAAACACCAGCCCTCAGGCATCATCTGGTTTTAAGGACAGTAGACCCAGTTTCTTGCACAGTAGAAACCCTGTGAAGTTTAACTGTGCATGAAAATGAAGAGAGGAACTAAAGGCAATGGGATTTTTAACACCAATAGCACTATTAGAGTTGCTCAGGTAAGCACTGACAATAAGATTGTATTCTGTCTTGGTAGCTCAGAGAGATCTGAAGAAGTGGATGCAGCTGAAAGTCTCTAAATATTCCTGGCAGCTTTCTGGGGGAAAAAGCATTAAATTTTGGAACAATTATTTTTGGTTAGCTGTTAACTCTGAAACTAGTTACTGGTTGCAATGCCTCTGTGGTTTGGGAGAAATCTCTAGTGACATTTATCTGTTCTGGTTCTGTTCTGTATGAATCGTTCAGAGTGAAGGGACGCTGGGGCAGGCTCTTAATTTGTCTGAGTAGTTAAAAAATTGTTTCTTGAGCTGTGGTGGTGTGTGGCTGCTAAATATTCCTGCTTTATTCTGCTGCGAAGTAAAGGTGGTCAATGAGTTACTTTCAGCAGAGCTTTAAATAACTGCTTCTGTTCTGTGCTGGAAGAGGCAATTCAAAGTAATGGAACAGTAACACTTGGGACTGCTGAAGTACCATTGCAGAAGTATATTTGACAATGTCCTGTGCTGCGTTGTTAATCGGTAGACAAAATTCTTATTGCTCTGGCTGTAATGAAGTAACTACAGTAAGTTAAATACTTAATGAGAAACCTCATTGAATCTCCTGGAGGTGGTCATTCACATCTCAACTGCAGAAAACCTGAGTACATCCTGTAGCCTAATAAAAATTAAAAATCCTAACGCGTTTTGGTTAACAAACTTCTTTTGTTCATATAGCCATCACTAAACCATCCCTCTGGAACAAAGCTAATTCATTTTCCCAGTACGACAAAACTGGAAAACTCCTCAGAAGCAGTAAAAACGGAAGCTGAAAGTAAACCAAAAGGTAAGGCTGGTGGAAATTTACTTCTATGCCTTGGTACATCTATTACTCCTCTCTAGAGAAGTATTTGGTTGTCAACTTTTTCCTTTTTTCTTTTTTT
>VZRU01018436.1:4291-17583 GCA_013398155.1 Pedionomus torquatus | reverse complement strand
GATGGCGAGGGTACGAGGGGGGGGAAAGTGTCGTTCTTTCAGTTGTGTCTTTGCTAACAATTTGGAAGCATCCATTGTATTACTACTGCAGTGTTATTGAGCTAGTTTTATTAAGGCAAATTTATAGCAATGTTAGAAATTAATACCACTCTTATTTCCTCCACTGCCTGGCTTTATTGAATGCCATGGGGCATATTAATCAGTAAAGCCAAGTAGTGCATGAAATAAAAGTATAAATTAACCTGTAACATGAATGTAAAAAGGGGCTTAATAAAATAGAAATAAATAACACTTTAATGATAATCAACCCTGCCTGGCTTAACCAAGCACGTAGTGTAATAACGCTAAATACAAAAAAAAAAGTAGTTAAATAAAGTTTAAATCATGATGCAAACAACATAATTTACAAAGTAATACCTAATTCACTGTATTGTTTAAACACACATAAGATCGTACAAAAAAAACCCCAAACCCTTCTGTCCTAACACTTCTTCATGTAAAATTCCTGTTAACTTTGGGAGCAGGCCCAAGGCACAATGACTGCAAATATGAGAATGATTTCAGAACAATTTTGTATTCTAACAGTCTATGCATTTAGACATAACTGAAGAAGTCTTTGCATAGTATACTTTGTATACACCCAAAATGTATCTCCAAATACCAGCTAAAAGCAGAACAGCCTCTTCAAGCCTATTTCACACAGGTGAACTGCACACAATGTGTGCAGAGATTTATTAAGGGTTTGACCTTGCAAGTGTGAAGTCATTTTAACCTGTCCTTAAATTTATGTTGTGTTTTTTTCCAAAGACAGTGTATTCTGTGTATATAGTAGAAGGAGTTTTGGCAGGGCAAGTCTTTTCTCTCTGGGGTTCAAAAAAACTGTCCAAAGAATTATGCCCAGTACAGAAACTGATAAACATAATTCTTTGCAAAACCAAAGCTAATTTTCTAATTATAAAACAGTAGACAGCTCAGCTTTTCTTTGCAATTACAGAACTTCCAGAGTACAAATACTTGGCCATGTTGTCATATATAATAAACACATATATGAGAATACATGTATTTGCAAATATAGGGGGGGGAAATGCCCAAAATCTGTAAGTGTAATAAAACATCAGTGTGTATGCTCCCTCTGCTGGCTCTGCTGCAGAAGTTAGCTATGAAACTCACCTGCTGTAATTGCTCTGCTACTAACACTGACATAAGTATTTAACAGCGTTGCTAGAAACACCAAGTAACAAGAAGAAAGATAAGATGAGAAATTCTGCATGAGGGACTGCACACATAACAATATAAACATGATACTAAAGCAAAGGTTTAACAAATACAAATGTATAATATATTAGAAATGCATTGGAGTTCATTGCATCACAGTTGCGAGATCGTTATGGAGACATACTAATATCAAACACAGCCAACATTTAAAAGATACTGTGAGCTATGCTGGAGACACTGTTTGGGTGTGCCTGTAATATTGCTACCAGTATTAATTTTAAATTTTCACATTTGCAATTAAACAGGGTTGTAGACTGGGTACATTCAAGCACACCCAGGGTCCGGTAGAAATGGTTAAGGACCTTATTTTTATGTTATTCTTATGGCACTGAACAGGAGGCGAGTTTAACATTTAGTCCAAGTGAGGTCCCCATACTCTTGGATGATGTTTGCTGGGAGTTCTGTCAGCTAATGAGTTGAACCATCTGTAGCAGTTTACTGACAGATGTGGCCAACTCCCGGACTGGGCCACTGTATCTTCTGGAGAAGGGCTCCAGCGACAGTGTTCTGAGGGAAGGGCAGAAAATGCTGCCACCAGGTACTCAAAAATGGTACCTCTTTCTAAATGATAATGCAGCAGGTTTTTTGCCAAAGGGCCTTCCAAATGCATTCCTTACGAATTCAAAAATATTGCGAATCTTTTTTCCCCTTCATCAGTCATGGTATCAAATGATCAAACACAACATCAATGGACATAAAGGAATTACATAGCAATTCAATTTAGGCAGGTTTTCTTCTTTTATTTTGGGGTTGGGTTTTGGGGAGGTTTTTTGTTGTTTGGTTGTTGGTTTTTTTAAAATAAGGGTTTAGGCTTAAAATCTGGATTATTCTCAGTCTACTGAGTTTAATCAATTACACAGATTTTTAAATGCATAAATTTTAGAGTTTTATCAGAATGCTCCAGAGTATCCACTTTACGTATTATCTCAGTGCTATTATAATAAAACATGTTCTACAGTAGTAGAGAAAGCAAACTGTTAAATCTATATTTTATCCAGTAAACACGTGGAAAATAAACATAAAAATACCTCTTTAAAGTTGTTTTTTCTTTAAATCCATTTGTATCAATTCTGCCTTCTGCATGAAGCATTCATTTTGGCCAAGATACCCATTTGGAGTATAATACCATGATAGCTAAAGCACTGCCAATTTGAATGGATGTTTCAACTTAATAAATATGGTCACTCCATTTAGATCATTGAACTCCACATTATTTTGTTTGAAAGTCAAATACCTTGGCAATTTAACCTCAGTGCTGACAGCATTATAGTCATTAGTCTGAAAAAGCAACTTTTTTAAAAAAATGATCATAGAGTTTAATAAAGTAAAAACCATGGAGTTTAATAAAATAAAATAAAATAAGGATTTCTAGCATGAATATGGCATTTACATACCAATACAATGTTTATGGACAGTTGTTTAATTTAAAGCACTAAAAAAAAGAAAACTGAAGCTGGAGAATGGCATGTGTTGGTCTCAACTTCAAAGTTCACCTAATTTTCTGTGACTGGGCAACACATGACAAATTCTTTGAAAAACTAAAACCTTATTGAACCAACAGTTACATAGATGTCAAGAGACTACCAATTCACAGAATGTCCAAAATCATTTACGTAATAAATCAAGAAAGAGTATGAAAGACCCATTATAAAACCCATAGCTAAAAGAAATCAGTTAAGATTCATACTTGCATTTTAAAATTTTAAGAGTATAGGTTTTTTCATTCAAATATTTCATGATATTAAAAGAAATCAACTATATTGAAACAGCCCATGAAAAAAAAAAAAAAAAAAGAAAGTGCACATCTGTCACAAACCCATTGTCTATGGTAAGTGCACCAAAATGAAGTGTGTGATGAAAATATGACAGTACATTTCAAGTAGTTACACGCAATGAAACAAACAAGTGTCATGGCCCCCTGAAATTCTTTCACACCTATTGGAATACAGTTTATTTTAATAACAGAATACTATTTCTTGTATAGGTCAATATTTCAAGCATTTTTTTAAATAAATTGTTTGTGTGACTAGAACAGTTGATTAAGTATTGTACAAAAGTAATTCTGTTTTCTTTATTCCCATGGATTAGAAACATCCCTGTATTTTTACACAAGTGCAGTCATATGCATTAGACTGGAAGTAAGACTGTGACAGCTCTGCTTACTGCCTGCAGCTGTCACTAACACTAGATCTATCTTCACAAATATTATTACAAGTGTGTTCGTCTGAGGTGTCCTTATTCACAAGAGCTGACCTTCATGGCTACGTCTGACATTTAAAAAGAAAAGTTCTGCTTTACAACCTTCAGTGTGCCTCCAGTTATAAATTACCAGTAGAGTATTAGTAATAATAATTGATTTTAGCAGTAAGTAATAGAGTTATAAACAGCTCCTACTATTTAATGAAAAAAATGCTTCATCTTCTGGTTTTATTTATTAGTATTCAAGAGCCTTCCACAACCTCACTGAGATCAGTTATTGCTTAATTAAACTAGAAAAGATGGCCTCTCAATGGCTCTTTGTCAAAAACAAAAACAAAAACAAAAACAAAAAAAAAAAATTTTTTTTAATTCTTAAGGTTTGCTTATTTTTGTTTACTGTCTTACAAACTGAGCTTATCTGAATACCAATAATGTATATGAATAATGAATTCTTTGAATAAAATACAGTATTTAACAAAATACAGGATTTTCATCTTAGTGTGGTGCATCAGTTACAAGTAAATATAATCAGTGAAGAGTTTTACCCTACACTGGCCACACTAGATCTCTCCTTGGTGTTCACAAGTGAATTAATTGCAGAGACCATCTCAGCATCTGTTCGCTCACAACTAAGCTTTATTGCATTTTTTAAGAAACTCTGTTTTCTAGCAAAGTAAAAGAGCACCTACAGATTCAGAATGTGTAAGAACTGATGTTCACACAAGAGAAACTAAGGACTAAAAGACTTCACTGGCAAATGGCCTGATGAATGATGCAATTACTCCATCGATAATGGCAGGATGGTTTCAAATAAACAATATCCAATTAAAATTCGACTGGGAAATGATAGCAGCTACTGATTTTACTTTGCCTCTTTTGTTACAAAGTAGCGATAACTGACAAATAAAACTTAATGTCACCTTATCATGATGCAAATAAAAATATACTGTATATTTACGTAAATGTCAAGCCTGAGATTCTGTCTATCATCTCTCACCACTAGCTGGCACCATAGCTTCAAAAATGTAGTGATGTGGCTCGTTTATATCTTGCTAATTAACAAGCTAGCCACCTAATTTTCAACAGAAAACAATTATTCAAAGCAAACGAGAAATATTTGGGGCTATAAACAAAAATGAGCCTAAAAGCAATATTCTCAATGATGATTGGTAACATACAAAGGGAAATGGATAATAGTTAACAGACTCAGGGCTTGATTTTATTAGACAAAAATAAACGGTTGTGTGCACAGATGGGAGAGTGATATTTTTGCTTCTGGCTAGAAGATTGGAGAGGTCAATATTTTGGATTATGAAGAAGATGAACCCAAATAAACTGCCTCCCTTACTGGTCTTTTTATCCTGAATAAACTCAGAGGCCACTTCAGGTTCATTCCCAAAGAAGCAGCTTTATTGCACCAGCTAATAAATTTCACAGAGTCTGTCTCCTTCACTGGCTTCCCTTTTCTCATTAGAGCCTGCTGCTTTCATTGTCTGCTGGCTGGATACAGACACCCTAAGAAGAAGGGACTTGGTTTCCATTCTCTGATGGCAGCGATTCTGACATTGCGACAGACTTCATTGTCACGTTCTGCTCTGATTCTTTCAGACTAGCCACTATGGCCTGACCGGTCACATACATTGGCACACACAGCCCACCACGTCCAGACACACACAGAGTTCAAAGCAGGGGAATTACAAGCTAACCAGCTACTGCTTAACCTCAGAAACAAAACAGCCTTGAAAATAAAATTCAGGCAACTGTTGCCAACTGGCTATGTATTTACAGGTTGGGCAAAAAAAAACATGAATGTTCACCTATTACCAATAACAGAGCACTGTTAATGTACAAATACATGGTCCCTGTGGCTGATTTGTCAGCTGCTGTCTGAATAGACACTAAAATACTTCGATAAGAGAAGAAAATCTACCCTAAAAAGGAATTAAAGCTTTCTCCTACTACAGGGCGGGTTCTCTGCAGCTGTCCAAAGTCACTCTGAAAGCTGGGACTTTCTGTATCTACTGATACTGATTTCTGTATCAGCAATGGCAGTCACCTCAAGAGAACCTGCCATTCTGGCCTTGGCATCATTAAACAGTGTAGCTCAAACTTACTCATATTCTTTTTTATGATCTTCCATCGGACCAGAGAGAAAATAATGTACAGTTTGAACAATAGTGCTATACATGGTACAAATTCTACAGTTGGTTCACTAGAACATCTAGCTGATAGCTCACTCCCTACAAAATAAATAGATAGCAGAATAACATATACTATCAGCTAAGTAGGAAAAAAAAAAAAAAAAAAGGCATTTTAAGTCTTGCTCTGAGAAAGGTCACCTCCTGTATAATATTATAGTGATGTTTTTGTCCTACCTAATGGGGAAATGGTGACTTATCTACACTTTCACTATTACCTAGACCAGTTAGATTCTGCCATTTGCATACTACAGTACCACTGCCAGTCTTCAGCCCTTCCACCCACCTGAACAGCGGAGCAAAAAGCAGCTCCCACACAGCAGTACCAAGGAGATTATGGGTACAGACTGCACCTATGCTTCCAGGATAGTCACTGGCATTATGGAAGTGCAGTTGACTAAAATGACACAACCAGTTCTAACTAACAGATTGACTTGGAAGACTATGCACAGAAGGCCCTGGCTCAATGAATGCAGTTATAATGTATACAAACTGGTATGGTACAAATACTTACCTTCCAAAAGAAAAAGAAAATAAAACAAAACAAACCACTGGAAAGTAATGAAAGGAAACCACCTAGATCAGATTATTTCGGTGTGTTAAATCTCTTGGACTAGTTTCATATATTCTACTGAATTCTATACTTCCATGATAGAGATATTTTGTGTTTTGTAAAGCCTTATTTCAATCCCATATTGGCCAGTATGAATACTAACACTTTGTTGCTAATTTTATCTTGGAACAGAAAAGAACAATTAAGAGAGCATACTTCTTTCTCTTCTACTTCAAAAAAATGCCATCTAAGGGACACAGATGAGGATCACATTTGCTCTTTCAAAGAGGAAACTTTACACAGCAACATTTCTTCATTTTATCTAGACTTCTCAGATTGCTGCTGCTGGCAAGTTACATTTGCAAAGTTCACTCAAACACAAAGGTTTCAGATCTTTGTTTTGTGTAAAATCTGTCAATAAACAAGAAATTAGCTGCCCCTAGTGTTTTAAGAAAGCCATGGGATATAACTGACACTTTTTCACCCTATATGCTCCAAGAATAAATATACCAAAAATAACAACTATTCATAATGTAAAGAATGTGGCTAGTTTGCCTTGTTCCAAAGTTATTTTGAGGTCATTTTGGTGGTCCTGCAAATAGTCAACAGGGCAGCCTCTCATAACCGAGACGATTCCACAAAATTCAGGATAGACAGCAGTGTGAGACGAAGGATCATAAATTGGAGAAAACCTAGGCTTAGCGAATGCAGCAGAGAAGCTTGTAACGGTTGCAGTATAATAAAGAAGCGTTAGAGTTAATCCACTGCTATCTGTCTTTATTTTGCTAACCCACTCGAGTGGACACCATGGCATTGAGACTACATTAATCAAAATTTGGAATGACCTGCTTTTCATTGCAAACTGCAGTTATCTTTCTTTACTGATTGGCCTTGACCTGTCAGCTGCATTTGGTACTGCTGACCCTGGGGGTTCTTTTGAAGAGCCTGGAGTACTACGAAAGGTTGTCTGACTCTGCTCTTGCTTGGTTTAATTCATATTCTACTCAACATACCAATTTTATTTCCAGTAGAAATTGCTCATTTAATTGCATTGTAAGTTTTATAGGGTATGCCCCAGGCTATGTTCTTTATGCCAAGCTTCTCAGTATTTATAAGTGGCATGGTGGAAAAAAAAAAAAAAAAGTCACTCACTCACAAAGCTAGACCAAGCTTCATAATACCAGTTATTTTCACCACTTTAAATTGTATACAAAGCTGTTTGGGGAATAAAACAAGTTTATGTCAACATCTGAGGTTTACTTGACAAATGCATTGTTTTTAATTTAATGCTTTCAAGACAGGTTCATTCTCTTGTTAAGAATTTTGCATTTTTCAATGCCAGTATATGCTAATTATAGTAAGAGACCTATGTTACAAATTTGTACCTAACCAACCCCAAAGTTGTTTGGATGAAAGCTTTAGTACTACAAACCCAAACAGTATTGTAGTCAAAAGTATTTAATGTTTTCCCTCGCAAAAGAGACTCAGGTTAGATATCCCCAATCTTGATTCTTACCATAGAAACAAAGAAACAGTGTAGTATAGCATAAGCCTACCTCACCTGTGGTGTTTGCCAAAACATACAAGATTTTATATTTGACACTGCTTAATCTATCTAATTAGCCCACGTATGAGATGGTTTCAAATACTGTGCCACACATGACCCACCACCTTTATTAGTAAAAGACAAATTGTACTTTTGTGACTAACATCTAAGTTCATCCACTTGGAGACTGTCAAAATGAAGAGAAACATTACATGATTTAGGAATGTAAGATCAAAAGAAACAAAAAATGTAAACTTTAATTGGTGTTCATGTCTTAAATTCATAGATTATTTCCACAAATAGGACTGAGTTTATGGCTCAAAGCATTTTACTTTGCAATGGAAAAGATACAATAAATCAGTATAATTCTTACTATGAAACTGAAAAATTTAGATCTATCATTTAGGAATAATGTGGATCCTGGTCATCCAATCTGTTTCGTAAAGAAGAACTCCTTCTTTACCAAGGACCAGCTGCAGTGGAACGCTGTGCAAGGATTAGAAATCTGAGTACAATGATAAAAGTCCCAGATTCAGACCTCAGAGCAAAATATTAATGTGGCATTGCCACCAAAATGTATTTATTATAAACACTATTTTTTTACATTTAATTAAATTTATTTTGTGCCATATCAGACATCTTATCTTAACATAAAAAGTAGGGACTAAAGAAAAATGCAAGTTATAAATATATTTTAAAAATATTATTAACTTAAAAAAAAAATTACAACATATTTTTTAAAACAGACGATTAAGATACGACCAAAAATTGGAAATAAAGGAAAAGGACAAAAAGACCAAAGCTGCAGCTAGTAAAAGACAATATTTATCGAGAGATCACAAAGCCAACCTGGAAACAAAATACATCCAGATCATGGAAAACTGCAGCTTGGAATCTGATTTTTGTGAACAAGGACGTATCACTAGTATAATGGACGTAAACTTTGACACAGCTCTTTCAACCAATTACCTAAATATGTTTGAGCAAACTCCATATGGACTCAAGTACTTATTCTGTTGATGTGCACTCTAATTTGATACTAATTTCAGCTGAATTAGTACCAATTACCTTATCTGTAAATACATTCACAGAAAAGTCCAGAGTCTGAAATTCACCAAGCTTTTTTATGGAAAGAAAACAAAGGGGCTTATTTATTTCCATAATCTCCTCCCACTAAGTCCATCAGGCCCCTTCTTATATCATTTTCCTTCGCTATGTATAATTTTTAAGAAGGGAAAATTTTAAAAACACCCACAAAAACAATTAAAGTATTCTTTCTGATTAGCAAGGAGCTCATACAGTTTGGATTTTTTTTCCTTGCTGTGCCTCACCTTGACGTTATTTTTTTTTCCTGAATAAAGTCTGTCCATTGAGCAGTAATCACTGGGGCAGTATTGCCAAAATAATCAAAAAATCCTCCATTAATACTTCAGTACTCTACTACAACAGTAGCACATACATTACGAAAAAGGAAAAACATACACACTTTCCACTTTTGATGAATGTCACAAATTACTGATAACACCATGTGGCACCAGAATAGAAAAGAGCCAACAGCTGCAGAGACTTAAAGCATTTGCACATCGCCTGTTATCTGGTACCCCCCCTGCTGGAAGTTACCGTCTTCAGAAAATGGTAAGGAGAGGGGAATGTGGGCCTGCACTTCAGCTGTTTCAATTCACAATTCAACATGTTAAATCGTAGGACGTAGGAAAACATCCTCAATTACCATAGCTGAAGTCATAATCAATCTGCCAGTACTAAAAGAAAAAAAAAAGTATTCAAATTCAGCATTATGAAAGACGCATTTTGCTATTTTATTAGAAACATACAGATATTTTTTTCCCTCAGGAGGTAAAAATGAGCAATTATGTATTCTTTGAATTTTTCAAAATAGTCATAATTCTGAGTGTTTATAACACAGTTCCTTCCAGAATGGCTAAAGCACAGCTGATTCTCACAGCAAAGGCAGAACCCTGGTCTAGTCCTCAAATCATCCTACCTAGACTGTGACCTTCCAAGTCTGAATTGGAATTCAGACATAACAAGTGACAGTCCTAGTGTTTTGTAGCAAATTTCCTACAGTCCTCAATGTAAGCAGGAACACTCACAGAGCTGTATGAAGGGTAGCAGTGTCCAGGACAACCTCATGAAGTCCTGAGACAGTTTTGGCAAAGTCTGAGGAGACTTTCTGCACTGGTGATATTCATATAAGGGTAAATAACATGGGTTCTGGCATACTAGTGTCATTTCTGTAAGGCAGACAACAAAGGAACATGGCCCCTGCTATGAGGAGCTGAAAGTCTGCGGGACAGTTACCAAGCTAAGTTAATATCTAGCAGCATGTAGTAGGGACACATGCATTCCAAAAGAAACTGCATTTAATACTAAAATATTCCTTTCTCCCCATTACTCTCCACAGAGAAGTAACTTAGAAACAGCTGCTTTGGTCTCATAATTAACTTTTGTTAGAGTAAAGAAGCTTCCTGCTGCAGACATATAGAAGTCATGTTAGAACTGACTATAATTTATGTTCTATTCTTACTGGATATCACTAACATAAAACCCTAATAACAGAGTGAAACATGTACAGACATTTTTCAGCTTACATGCTGCCAATTCCCTCAGCATCCCAGGATGCAAACCACTTGGAAACACACGTGCCTGTATTTTAGTGTAAATGGCATCAAATATACGGATTTCACAAAAGAAACCAACACAAAAGAAAGCAAACAAACAAAAAAAACCCCAAACAAACAACAACAAAAAATACATTTGGGTTCAAAAAAAATATATTTGGGTTCAAAAGATGGACTGTAGGCAGGTTTTAAAATCAATATTGACATATTTAATAAAGAGGTCAAAACAGGAAAATCTGCCTCTTGTCATTGAAGTGAACAAAACAGAAAAGGGAAGAGCTTTAGGCTGGTGGCTGATGTTTCAGCAGTGCTGCAATCATGTATAATTTAATACTCTATGACTGGCTAATAACACTCTTCTCTGTGTTCCTATCACAAGTTCTATAATAACGGTCAAGATTTGTGGTTTCCAGCCATCAGTTTGGAATATTGCCTCACTGCTTGAGGCCTGACATAGTTATCCTAGGTTTCCACTGGGATGTACTATATAATTACATCAGTCTGCTTTCTGAAACTCTTGAGAGGGTGTTAAGCTAAAAAACCAGGCAAGATAGAGGCTTTGTTTGGGCACAGGACTACAGAACAGAAGAAAAAATTAACTAATTCAGTTAATCCCATTGCTAACTTCACAAGAAGGAGGGAATAAAAGCAACAAGTGTACCAGAGGGTCAGTACACATCCATATGAGGGCATAAAAAGCACTTAATTCTTGCCGAAATAAAATGGCGACTTTAAATTACAGAAATAGCCACCTACATATTTTCCATATTTACATGTTACAAGAACTGTTCTTGATTTTTAAATAAAATGCTGTATACTGACAGACACAAAAATATAGGAAACTATTTTTATCATTGCAAATTCTGTGGTACAGCTGCAGGCAGTATTCCAAATGGTGCAGCCCTCCTGGTTGGCTAAACTTAAAAAGAAACTCCAAAGTCACCGAGTCCCAGGTAAGACTTCTTCGAGTTGGCGCCACTTAAGTGGAGCAACCAGATCCATTCATCTGCATGTTTTGAGTAACAAGTTTCTGAAATGGCACCCAAAAAGAATATAAAAATGGAAAATATCCGCAAATCACCAAGGCCTGGGTAGGCCTCACCCTCAGCCAACACAAAGGGCAAGGAATGCACATCAGACAAGAATCCGATTTCATAAGTCTAAAGCCTTTATCCAGATTTTTTTGTACACTTTGGGGACATTAGGCAGTTTATTAAAAGCCCTGACAATCACAAAATTCAACTACGTTTTAACAATTTCTGGGACAAGACATTGTAACCAAGTCCTCTGACATCTGGATAACGTAGGCTGATGAACTACATGTTAAATGTTACAACTGCAACAGCATTATTGGTGGCAACCATTAAAAAGGTATTCGTTTTTATATTACATTGTGCAAAGAATGGTAGCTTTCAGGGGAAACTCCACAAAAAAAAATCTGCCATTTTTCCAAAAGCAAAATAGCAACATTTTAGATCTGAATTGCTCCCATTCACACAACATAACTTGTTGGAAACTTACAGCTTTAAACATTAATACATTTTTATGAATTAGATACTTGACCTTATGTGAGATTTTTTCCTTGCATAATCTATTTGCTTATATTACCATCCTCTTATTAACACATAGAAAAATGATTAATTATATGGCCAAGGAATCAAAACCATGTGAGTCCTGAAGGCAGAATTGTCATCAGGTTATATATTGCTATAAATATTTGCACTACTCAGCATTTTTCAATTGTGTTTATTGCACATGATCTACAATATTTGGTAAAAAGTGCATGCAGCCACTTCTGTGGCAAATATTCCAGCATGACAGGGAATTTTTTAAAACATGGAACACAATTTTCCATGGAACACAATTGTTCAAACTCTTGAGATCTGAATATAGATATGACTAACTACCTGCTGCAGTTTCCTCACCTTTGGCTATATTCTCCCAGCACTTTCAATACATTTCTCTTAATCAAGTGATTTAATCAGCCACAATAAGTAGATTAGTTCTTGACATTTTCTAGCTTTTTATTCTACTCACCCAGCATCTCCACTGAACTCCTGGTATTGGTCAGCACAATCATTTTAAATGTAATGAGAAAGAATTATAAGATACTTAGCAGAAACTATCATAAAGCTTATGATATTGGTTTAAATCACAATCACATGTATTTTAGGGGTTAATATTTTGTGCTTAACAGTATCTATTTCTAACTAAATATAAAATTTCTATGTTAGGAAAGAAAAAGGAAAATTTGTATTGAATTCATTATGAAAAATTAATGATTTTTTAAAAACAGATATGTCTTAATATTCCAAATACAAACATTAGCACATGTAGTATCAGCCTCTGGAATTTAAATTTTTTTTTGGCAGTTTTTGAAAGATAAAACTTTATTCATTTATGTCTCATGCTGTATATAGAGAACTGTACGTGTCCTTGCATCACAGTAATCTAAAAACCTCAAATACATGTTGTAAAATGAATAAAATGTTTCTCAGCAGCAGCAGACCAGAAAAAAATAATTATGTAAAAGACCAATTCAATGTATTTTGAAATATCTGACTTGCCAGGGGAGTGTAATATTTAAAAGTGGAGGACAATTTACAAAGTGATAAAAACATAGCATGCCATGAAAAAGCATGTTCCTAGCAGCTTAAGCATAGCTAATAGAGTAAGTACAGAAAAGGAATCATCTTTGTAGCTGTGTTTTTTAAAAAAATCCTATCTGTGACGGTTGTTGGTAAAGTAGTTGTTAGGGTAGCTACAGTGTGTACCAGATAAACAGGTAAAATTATGTTTGATATAAATCACAATCTGAAGAATGCGTGCAAATTCAATTTAAGGGAAAAAAAAAAAAAAAAAAGACGAACGGGTTTTTGTTT